>MU228449.1:2086340-2127498 GCA_018584345.1 Thuja plicata
CTTTACTAGCCATGTCAAAATTAAATTACAACACTTGCCAAACTTGGCACATTAAATTAAAACAATAGACATGACTTAATCACATAAACATTTACTAATTTAATAACACACATGCAACCCACATTTACAAAATGAACACATAACAGCTAGGTCCATGTCTCTTTATATAGACAGGACCTTGGAAGCACGGGTATTTACATAGGTTCCAGTACTGGGTCCCTGATTTAGATCCATGGTCAACTTTTCTTGCACACTCAATGCACACATCAGTAGATCCAAAACAACATGATATGAAACATAACATAACGTCAATAATATATGTAAGAATATAAACCACATTGAATTAGAACTGAAATATCCTAGCATTGGTTTCCTATTTTCATCATATTACATTCATACCTTTAGATCCATATAAGCCATCAACATAAGCTGAAACTAAATCAGAACATAAAACATCTCAAAAGTACCCTGATTACAAAATTAGGTGCTCAATATATAACACAGGATTCCACCGATCCTCAAATGTATAAAAATTCTCTGATAGTCAAAGTATGTCAAAGCATAAAATACTGAAAGCATGAGAACAAAATAGTAAAACTATAACAGTCTAATGTAGGTCTCACACACCCTTTCTCCCTAAGTTGAAGAGGTGGAGGTCACTAGTTGCTCCTCACTTAACTAAAACATAATCTCTTCTCTCCTAGTTGAAGAGGGGGAGTTTACTGATTACTTATCCAATTCCTTTTGATCTAAACCATACATCCTCCAGTCTCTGGGATCAATCTCAACCATTCAAATCATTTTACATATTCTATACAATAAACCCTTCACAACCATTTGAAGGATCTGTGATTTCAAGCTTTCATGCGCCCTTACTCTATAGGATTATTTCTAAAGGAATTTGAATCATTCTTGTGATCAAAATCAATATCATATTCTCAATGCTCCCAAGACATAGACCTGCCAGTACCAATATTGAGCACCGCACACACAACATTTCAAAAGGAGTAGAGAGAGACAATATAATATTTGAGCTTTGTTGGTTTGCATTTTTTTGTATTCCTCCTTGATTGCTTGTCATTTTATTATTCGTAGGTTTGTTCTTAGTAGTTTGATTGATCCCTTTCATTTCAAATTGGTGCTACTAACCCTTGTTATTTGAGCGTATAGAAAACAACCTATACAGTTTTAACCACCCTAATTTGGTATGTTCTAACCATAGACCCTATTTGCCCTAAGTGTGATCATACCCCTAATTATATCAAGACAATTCTTCAATTTATTGGCATAATTCATTTAAATCAAATTTAATCTCCTAAGTTATTTAATAACTAAATTAAATTAATTGCCTTAGCCAATTAAATCAAATCAATTCAATTCAATAAAAAACATGGCTGAAGTAATTAATTAAAAGAATTAAATAAATCCTAATTACAACTCCATTTGCAAAAAGGGAAAATAAAATCCCTAACCAGTGGGAGTTAAAGCACTTGGATCACCTCACATGGATCACCAAAGATTCAATCTCCATCTCTCTTCCACTTTCACTCCTAACCTCTCATTCCTCAAATTATTTTATAAAAGAATGAATTTTGAGCTCGAATTGCCCCTGATTCTTAGAATTCCTTTTGCAAACTTATGTTGCTAGTATTTTTAGAGATATTCATGCATTTTATCTCATTCTTCATTTTCATTGTTATAATATTCAATTTTAGAGCTTAAAATGAATATTTCTTGAGTATATTAGTCTAATTTCATTTGAATCTTCCATTCTAAGTTGTATATGTCACTGATAAATGCATAATCTGAGGGCAATTATAGAATTATTCACACTCTTCTTAGATAGGAAGAAATAAGTCAGTTTTATTGATTGATTTTCTTGTTTACTCTTTCTTTTCACATATATAATGACTTATTGAAGTGTTGTGTTTATTCTCACACATACACAAAATAAGACACACATTTCTGGCACCCACCATGGGGCTGAATCTCGGATTTTACCTCACTTCTAATTCATTTTTGACTAATTTTTCCTCTTTGCTTTTAGGTACTGGATTGCCTTTAGTCGTAAAGGCTCGTATATAGTAAAATGGGATCACATATCAGAAATTGAATCGCACACCGGATATCAAGGCTCACATCTGGTGAATCTTAAGTTGTTTTTGGTAAAGCATCATTTCTGGTAATTTCTGGGTCATATTCAGGAAAGGCAATCACATTCAGAGAAAATAGGATTGCAACTAGTTTTTGAATTTGAAATTTGAGAAGTCTAACCACTGATCTTTGGATGTTTTCTATCTATGTCCTTTAAAACACCTTAATTCTTATTTTTAGATTGTTGTCTGTACCTTTTTTTCTCAAAAAGGTGGAAAGGATTTGTTAACTTGTGGTTTGCAAGTTTTTGATAGATTAACTTGATTTAATTTTTCCAAGCTTTACAACTTAAATACATTCTCTAAATCATTTGCTAAATCAATTAGAGGAAGTATGCTCTTTTCCTTCAAGGAAAATTAGAAAACTCAAAAGTTGATTTAGGACTTGAGAGGAATTTGGGGTAAATGAACAAGGCAAACCTCTCATTGTTTAATTATTTTTGGGAAAGTAATTGAACAATACAAATCACTAAATCTTGTGGGACTAATTGAACAAGCTACATCGTATAATTCCTATTGGTTTGAAATTGAACAATACAAGTCATTTAAAATTGTGGGAAAAAGAACTTCATTGTCTAATTTTTGGGATATAGTAAATGAAAAAGCAAAGCACTTAAATCTTGTGGGAAAAATAACAATCAAAATTTTCTTTTCAAGTACTTGTGTTTTCATAATCTAGGAACATTTAAATCAAACTTAAACTTATTTCTTGATCTCACTAGAGGATTTTCTCTTCCTTCCAAGTGGAGGAATCAAAAACTTGTCATGGGGGATTGATTTTTTAGTGAAGTCATTATAGGGAAAGAACTTTGATTTGAGTTTTTGTGGGAGAAAGCAGCATGGACTAGGAGAGTATTCTCTTCTTCTTTTGAAGAATAAAAAAAATTGAAATCCTAACCTCGCCAATCCTTTGTATGCTTTCAAAATATTAGAGGGCTTGTCGATTGAAGAAAAAATCTCCCGGGATAACCCAAGTGAGGACAGGTTTATGCCAACCCTTCCAACTCACTATAATCAATATGCTTCCTTGTAGGCCAAAGCCTCAGAAAATGTGCTTGGTTTTGTTCCTAGAATTTTGACATCATTCCTTGAACATGCTTGAGTGTATGTAGAGCAGAGCCGCTTGAATATTGCTTGTGAGACTACATACATTTGAGTACTCATAGGGCTATACGCCTCAATTTTTCCTTGTGCAATTCTATGGGAGATATTTGTGAATGGATGCCCCAAAATATACAACACTTGTAGTCAAAATAATACCCGATTTATCTCTGAAAGGGTGATAATCTTTGTGCAAGGCAAATAGTAATTGCCCCAAGATACTCATCATTTCGTGCCCTCACTTGCATTTGGAGTCAGCTAATATGACATCATGACTGGATCCATTGTATGCTTGGTGATGACAATATTTTGATTAGCATTTGAGTGTGTACCTGAGTCTATGAGCAAATATTTTCATTCTATGCTTAGAAACTAGGGATTAAGGATGTGTTTGTCCACCTCTAACGAATGTAACAATGCTTGATGTGTTTGAAAATTAATTAAAGAGATAACTCCTTCAAAAAAGAAACAAAATTCAATCCTTGGACTACATGCTATGTTTTTCACTCACTGGAAAGTCTCAGAAAATAATTTGCAATTAGACAAACTTCACGCATTTCCAAGACAAAATCTGACAAAATTGACAAAACATTAACAGAACGTCAGAGGCTCGCATCTAGTTGTGTTAGTTCGCATTTAGGATTCTGAATCACACTTGGTCACTTATGCATTGCATCTAGGGAGAAAGATCGCATGTTGTATATTAAAGTATGCATTCAATATATCAAGGCTCACATCTGGTTAAGCATAACATAGCATGCAGTGAGTCACATCTAAGATAGTGGACATTTTCATAGATGCTTCTTAGAAAAATTTAGTAGATTTAGATACCCTTTTGGCTCTTTAGTCAAGTTCTATTTCTTTTTAGGTCCACCTGTCATTGTTTCAACACTTTTTCTGACGTCTACCTTGCATGTCCTTTTGGTTTCTCACAATTGGTCTCAAAACGTGTGGTTAATCACTTCTACAAACAACTTGATTCCCATCTCACTAACAGGGTATTCTAACCCTCTAATGCTAGAATCATTTACTTCCACTAAACACAAAAAACACTTCTACCTAGACACACTTACTGGGACAATTTGAGATGCTACTTGACACTATTGGAAAACTTGGACAAAGTTGAGAATCAGCTTCATGGTTAACACAATACGCAACAAGTATCTTGCTAACAAATTAGAAGTACCTCCTAGACTACTACAATTTCAACAAGGGGAAACATCTCAAAATCCCTTATTTGATACTGAATCACCCGCAATGAATACTTCACAGAATGAATGGAGCAAAGATTTTGAATAGTATAATAATGAACAAAACCAAAACAATCAAGATAGCAATAGTGAAGAAGAGGTACATATCACTCACCCTTTATTTGACTCAGATAGTGATGGAGACGTACCCAAAGAAGAGTATAATAGACTGAAACAAAGTAGAAAATTCCAAAGAACATTGGAAAAGATCATTGGTGAAGACAAGAAAAAATACTTTCTACATCTAGCATCCATTGGGGTCAAACTCCCTAAAGATTATGATGTTGAAAGACTAAAGGAAAAAGAGGTACCAACCCCTATCTCTATTCTCACCAAGAAATTGACCTTGATGCAAGATGAACTTGCCACACTCAAACAAGAGAAGGTCAAACCAACAAAAATTTACTCCTTGGACCACATTTTTCCATTTCCTTTTGACAAGACTTAACATGATTCCATTTCTTCCCAACGTGGCAAGGCCAAAATATGACAAGTATATGGGAGAGACTGATCCACATGATCATGTGAGAGAATTTTGTGCTCTAAGAATAGAGTACATGCATGAACCTACCTATCTAATGAGGCTATTTCTGAGAAATTCAGGCAGAAATGCTATGGAGTGGTTCTCCAAACTCACACCCAATGTGAAATCTTTTGAGGAGTTAATTCAATATTTTATCCAACATTACTCCTACAATATACAACATGATGTAACTATGATGGACCTATGTAACACAAAATAATGAACCGGTGAATCCTTTACACACTTTTTACAAAGGTGGAGGAAGATCTTTTCTAGGTATTCAAGAGCTATTCCAGAATTGGAAAAGATGGAAATCTTTATAAATAACTTGATACCTGAATTAAACTATGCTTTGCGAATGCAAAATTCACCTAGCTTTGATAGGATGATAAAAAATGCCATCCGTATTGAAGAGGCCATGGTTAAGAAAGGAGAAATATCACTTCAAAGTGATAATAAATATAACAACAACAACAAGCCTATGTGGTGGAAACAAAACAAGAATGTCGTTAACGATGTAGTGGTAAATGCATCAAATGTTAACTCTAAACCAGCAGTGTTTAATCTAACCAACAACTTGCAAGAAAATAAAGAAGCTAAGGTAACAACCACACTACCAAAAGAAAACAATGAGAACAACAAGATTAAACTGTGGACTAGACCTCAAAGAACATTTACTCCATTGGGAGAACCTCTTGAGACAGTTTTAAAGACACTCTTGGACAATAAAGTTCTTACAATTCCTGATTCAAAACCTTGGGAACCCGAAGTTAAACCAAGATGGTGGGATGATAATTCTTATTATGTCTTCCATAAAAACAAAGGACATAAGACCAATAATTTTTTTAAGCTCAAACATGTTATACAAGACCTTATTGAAGAAGGAAAAATCAAGGTGGAAGGACATACCACTAATGAAGATCATACAGAATTTAACAAACCATTTCCTAACTATGAAAAATGAGGCTCTTCTAAAGGAAAAGGAAACAAAGTAAATAATGCCTATTCTAACAATGATAATGTGATCAATATGTTGGACATTAAATGCAAATCAATCAATGTGATCACTATTAAAGGCACTAAAGACATGTCCACACAATCAAATGCGGTAACTTGAAGTCAAGAACAAGTCACAATCAAGGGAGCTAACTTCTCATCTAAACAAGTAACATCTTCAAAAGTACCTATTGTCACAATTTCCAAACTAGAAACAACAAGACAAAAAACTACTACACCTTCTGAAAACTATAACTTGGTGGACCAATTGCAAAGAACCGCTGCTCAAGTTTCTATCTTTGAGTTACTAAAGATTTCCTCAGTGCATAGGGAAGTTCTTGAACAAGCCCTACATTCTGCTAATGTTCCAAAAGACATTGATGTAGACAAGTTCCATGAAATGGTTAATCACATCTCAATTCTACATTACCTCTCCTTTTCAGAAGAAGACGACAAGTCTATAACTCATCCGCATAACCAACCCCTACACATTGAAGTCTTAATTTACAAGTCTTGTGTCAGACATGTATTGATAGATGGAGGCACAGGGTTGAACATATGTACTCTCAATCTAATCAAGAAATTGGGTCTTTTAGAACAAACTATTGATTCAAGAAGTAAGATAACTATCAAGGCTTACGATGAAGAAGAAAGACCATCTAAAGGGCTCATTGTTTTTCCAATCAGAGTAGGACCAATTGAACGAAATGTAATTTTTCAAGTTCTTGATTTGCCATTAGCTAATAACATTCTACTAGGGAGACCTTGGATATATGAAATACAAGAAGTACCATCTACTTACCACCAATGTATCAAATTCCCACATAATGGGGTGGAAGTAACAATTCCTACTGATTTAAGCTACACTTGCAATAATGTTAAAACAGACAACATAGTACCTCATAACAAGGAAGTTCCAAAAGAATCCGTACTTGAAACATCTAAAGACATGGTGATGAGAAGTTTTGGAAAGACATTAAAACTTGAAGAAAATAGTATGGGAGAATATAAGCTATACATGAATCCATCATTGGTTAATATTCCTATCTCTCTGAGATCTTATGGAAAACCTTCCTCATCTTTTACACCAGTTACAGAAAAAGAACTAGACATTCATAAATCAACTAGTATGGTTAGGGATTCTACTATTTGCAAGTTGACTATACTATTTTATATGAATCTATTTAGTGTTTTCATTATGTCAACAAATTCATATGAAGTTTTGGAGTAAGCACATATTATCAGAAGATCAGAAATTGGCTAACTACAGAAGACTGGACAGTTAGCAGAGTACTAGAAGAACAGAGCATTAGTGCATGTGCATACAACCGAGTTAGGACATGATCCTTTGAAGATAATCTTGTAAGTATGTATTCATACTAATTATAAGAGAGCATGATCAGATCTACAAGTATGAAGAAGATACAGCCAGTTGAACAGGTACAGCCAGTGAATGCCAAAATAGGACATAGATCATGGAAAGAGCCGACAAAGATTGTTTCGGTACAAAATTTGCACCTATCCTTAGGACTTGCACCTTTGTATTAGTGATTTTTAGTAATCTAATCATGTGTGGTTAAAGGTGCATGACTTTATTCATTTGGATAAAGAAGTTAGAGCTAATTTGGTGGAGCAGACTGTGTGAAGAGATGCATTTGTTCGGTTTGAGTAAAATAGTTGTAACTAATGTTGCACTAACTTTGAAGGGTTGTGTGATTAGTTAATTGATCAAGATAGATGTTAAAAGGTTTCATAAAGCTGACATATTCATTTCCTTTGAGGAAGTACTTATAGAAGGTCATTTGTGATCAAAAAAATTGTGAAAGCCAAAGATAAGAAAAGCAGAGTAGAGTGTTAAAGCAACAAAGCTATATCTGTCATATGTTGATGATATAGATATTGAAGTTGAAGCTTTTAGACTGTAGTTAAGATTTTTATAGTACTTTATAAGAGGTTAAAGCATCAGCACACAAAATGAACTGATTAGACAAGCATTGTCACAACAACAGTTCACCTTGTGGATACAGTGTGTATCAAAGATCCAGAAGGTTGAAGCCTTCAGCATTTGAGCAGTGTGATCTTGGACAGTGAGTCCACCAACCCTAATAGGGTTATTGTAAAAGAATCCTAACAGGGTCTGACCCTTAACAAGGTCACTGTACTTCATGTATTGTAAAGACAACTCCTAACAGGGTTAAGGATCTTCTAATAAAGGATCATAAGAAACTAGTACAGAATATTTGTGGGTACTAATTCCCACCAGGGTTTTCACCTGCATTGGGTTTCCCCGTAATAATATTTGGTGTTATGAGTTGTGTATGTTTATCTTACTTGCATTGATAGTCAATTCAGTACTTAAGCATTAAAGTTAAGATTCAAGATAAGAAGAAAAATTATTAATAGATAGATCACTGATTCACGCCCCCCCCTCTTGATGATCCTAATCCTAACAATTGGTATCAGAGCTCTGGTCCTTAGCAAATAAATTTAACCACTTGAGGAGATCATGGAAAATGTAGAAATGAAACACCTAAAAAATAATCTTGAAGAAGCCCTTGAAGAACTTGACACATCTGAAAAAGAAAATGAAGATCTTAAACTAAAAGTTAATGGCATGCAAATACTTATCAAGAAACTAAAAAAAGAATTAAGGAATTGTTCTTCAAATGATTTGGGAGAAGTAGTCAAAAAGTTGAATGAAGAAAATTCATCTATGAAGGATCAGATTGAAGAATTAGATGAAAAACTATGTAACAATCAAGATGCCTATGATGATCAAGTCAAAATGAACAAGTAGTTAGATGAAGAACTGAGACAAGCAAACATGGAAATCTTGGAGATAAGAAACAACAAAGATAAGATGGAATCTGAATTGATTGCAGCAAAGAATCATATTGACAAGTTACACACAAGCAAGGATCTGATAGAATCACAGTTGCATGCTCAAAAGGTTAAATGAGATACTAGTGGTATAGGATACAATGAAGCACAAATTCAGATTGATGCCATGCGAGAAAGAATGAAAGCACCAAAGGACATCATAGATACTAAGGAGATTGGAAATCAGACTAAAGAAAATGTTGAACCACCTAAGGATGATGCAAGCTAGTTGACCATACTTGTTATGCCTGTAACAAGCATGGACATATTGCAAGGAATTGTAAAGAGGTAAGACCCTTCAATGGTTACTGTTATTCATGCAATAAATTTGGTCATAGAGATATGAATTATAAAATAGGCTAGAAGAAAAAGAATCAGAATAATCAAAGAAATCAGAATCAGCAAAGACAAAGAAGTTATCCTCAGCAAAATGTTAGAAGCCCTTAGAACATTACATGTCAGATATGTAATTACAATGGAAACACCGCCAAGAAGTGCAGCATGATGAATAATAACATCAGACCTCCTATCATTTGTCACTCATGTGGAAAAGCTGGACACATCTCTAAGCATTGCAGATCTAGAGTGCAGAAACAGGAAAGCCCTAAAAAGTCAGAAGATTCATTATGGGATGAGGCAAGAGAAATCAAATTAGTGAAAGCTACAAAAGATATGAGAAAGATCTGGGTAGAAGTAAAGAAGGATAAAAATGTTAATAGTGTAGTAGATGCATCTATTGTAGATGCATCTCCTATTTCTGGTTAGATGACCCTCATGGTCATAGGGGGAACTTGATTAGCTCTAGACCTCTGCGCAGCTGGTATACTCACCATTTAAGTATATGCCTTGGATTACAATTTTTTGGTGACATTATGGTGTTGTATGGAAGAGCACTCGATCTAAATTGTTATGAGGAACAAGAACGGAAGCTACAGTTGCTTCCTGTGTCTATGTGGCAAGTATTAATGGCGTAAATCTACTTTGCAATCACCAAGTCCTCACTTGCGGTTAGAATAAATGATTAGAGATCATAGAAGCCCTAGTAGTTGTATTATTAATGCATTATAGTTGTTCTCATCAGTGAATAAAGGAGATTGATAATCATTATTTGTTAAGAAAAGTAATTCAAGTTTGAAATGAAGCCCAAGCACAGACACGTCATTTCAAAAATTAGTTAAAAATTAATTAGCAATCGAGTAAGTGACTGGATAATAAAAGGAGCACTTATAGTCAAGCAACAAAGTGTTACAATTAAATTATTCATAAGAGATTGATATCAAGAAACTCTTTGAAACATCTCGGAAGTGATTTATCAGTATGCTTCAATGCATAAATTTCATGAAGTGAAATTGGTCAAAATCTTGTTGAGCAATGTTCTATGTGAGAGTATCAGTATAGCCGTTTGAGATATTTTTTTTTGGAGCTGACCTGATGTTATCCTTGGAAGTGCATACTTATTATTGATCATCTAAGTGTGAATACAACAAAAGAATGTTTACGTAAGAGAAGAACTGATTAAAGATACAATTTGAAATATCATAAAGCAGATAAAACTATTATGACAGGTCCACGGGATTATGTGCCCATGGCCAAGGACATGGAGGATACATTCGTGGTTGATAATGTTGAAGTATCAATGGAAGAAATGGATATTGATCTAGACAAGTTTGAAGAAACATTTGTGAAAAGTCTTTATATCAGCAAGAATATATATTGACTTAAGATATCACAGAAAAGGAAGCAAAAAAAGAGAAGACTGAATTGATGGATAGTTCATCATCATTGTTGTCAAGTTTGACACCCATAACAAACTTAGACTCATGGGGAGTAAATAAGTAAGGGGGAGTATATAATCTGAAGGATTCATGAAAAATAGATCAGATATTGTAGAAGATAATTATATGAAGAAAAGACTTAGTGAATTGGTTAGAAACTTTACACTTGATCTTAGTTCACTCAAGGTTGGTCAAGCATCCTTGAAAGAGTTTGCAACAAAAGGAAGAGAAGATAATATCAAAGGGGGAGTAAAATAATTTATAGAATATGGATTCTATCATATGATCAAGGTCCTAGCATAGACTTGGAGAATATGGAGAAGCTACAACATGCATTATGTGCCCATCTATAAATTATTGCATTTTGGGAGAAAGAGATCTAGAAGTTGCAGATTGCATATCCAGATGTGTATGCTGAGTAAGTACATAGAAGTGTTTTTGAGAACCTTTGTCATTAATATCAAAGAGGAAGTAGAGTATGAATAATATGGAGTATGGTATATGATAAGAGGGAGATATAAGATAGAGATTTTTTGTATAAGAGTACAGATAGTAACTTCCCCATATTCCTTTGTTGCCATTAATGTCAAAGGGGGAGATTGTTGGCAAGTTGACTATACTAGTTTATATGACTCTATTTATTGTTTTCATTATGGAAACAAAGTCATATGAAGTTTTGGAGTCAGCACACATTATCAGAAGATCAGAAATTGGCTAAGTACAGAAGACTGGACAGTTAGCAGAGTACCAGAAGAACAAAGCATCAATGCATATGCATACGATTGAGTTAGGACATGATCCTTTGAAGATAATCTTGTAAGTATGTATTCATGCTAATTATAAGAGATCATGATCAGATCTGAAAATATGAAGAAGATTCACCGAGTTGAAGAGGTATAGCCAATGAATGCCAAAACAAGACAGAGAAAGAGCCAACAGAGATTGTTTTGGTATAGAAGTTGCACCAATCCTCAGGACTTGCACCTTTAGATTAGTGATTTTTAGTAATATAATCATTTTTGGTTAAAGGTGCATGACTTTATTCATCTAGATAAAGAAGTTAGAGCTAATTTGGTGGAGCGGACTGTGTGAAGAGATGTGTATGTTTGGTTTGAGTAAAATAGTTGTAACTGATGTTGCACTGACTTAATGAAGGGTTGTGTGATTAGTTAATTGATCAAGATAGATGTTAAAAGGTTTCCTAAATCTAACATGTTAATTTCCTTTGAGGAAGTACTTATAGAAGGTCATTTGTGATCAAAAAAGTTGTGAAAGCTAAAGATAAGAAAAGCAGAGCAGAGTGTTAAAGCAACAAAGCTATATCTGTTATATATTGATGATATAGATATTGAAGTAGAAGATTTTAGAGTGTAGTTAATATTTTTATAGTGCTTTACAAGAGATTAAAGAATCAGCACACAAAATGAACTGATCAGACAAGCAGTGTCACATCAGCAGTTCACCTTGCGGATATAGTGTGTATCAAAGATCCAAAAGGTTGTAGCCTTCATCATTTGAGCAGTGTGCTCTTGGATAGTGAGTCCTTGTACAATGAGTCCACCACCCCTAATAGGGTTATTGTAAAAAACTCCTAACAGGGTCTGACCCTTAACAAGGTCACTGTACTTCATGTATTGTAAAGACAACTCCTAACAGGGTTAAGGATCTTCTAATAAAGGATCATAAGAAACTAGTATAGAATATTTGTGGGTACTAATTCCCACCAGGGTTTTGACCTGCATTGGGTTTCCCTGTAATCATATTTGGTGTTATTATTTGTGTATGTTTATCTTACTTGCATTGATATTCAATTCAGTACTTAAGCATTAAAGTTAAGATTCAAGATAAGAAGAAAAAGTATTAATAGATAGATCACTGATTCATGCCCCCCCCTCTCAGTGATCCTAATCCTAACATCTACTTCCCAAAAGCATCAGAGAGAAGAGAAAGAAATCTTGGCTTGGCTCTACAAAGGAGAACAAAAAGAGAATGAAGTAAAACATGTGAAGATATCCCTGGTAATGTATGGTAAAGGATATGACATCCTCAAAAGGATGTGATATGAAGGGAGGGGACCTATAGGAGACCAAGGAAGAGGAATTATTGAACCTACACACATGGAATTTAGAAAAACCATAGATAAAATAGGGATATGTTATAATAAAATAGAAAATCCTACTTCTGCAGATGGTCCAATCTTTGATGAAAGAGGTGAGGATGAAGAAGAAATAGAAGTAGAATCATGGACATATGAAAAATTCTTGCACCTTAGTACTGAAGACCCTAATTAACAAGGAGAAAGATATGTACCTACTTTTGTAGCACAATAAGAGCATCATGTTCCTTTGTTGCCACAAGTTGATGTCCAATCATTAGAAGAAACATAAAACACTCTAGAAGACCAACAGATCGAAAAAACTCAGGAAGAAATACCCCAAAACACAAGATATACATCCTAACTAGGGGAAATTGGTATCAATTACACATGTTCTAGACTTACCACACTTTGATCTACATGTGGCTAATAGAGTACATCGGGTAACTATTACTGAGTTCTTAAATAGATATGATGATGAAATAACAGACTCACATGATTATGAATGGGATCATTTTTTTGTAGCTACAGAGGACATTAAAATAGACTTAATTCACATATTTGTAGCTCCATTCAAGAGAGGAGAGAATTATACCACTACTCCTAACACATTTGGTATTCCAGAAGTAGAAGAGTTAATACTTCCCAAAATCATTGATGAAGAAATTGGTCTTTTACTAGGTCTAGAGGACATTCAAAGGTTACAAGCTAGGAGTCTCCTTATGAGGAGAGATGAAGAAGAAATCTCAACTACTGATTTGCTAGAGTTAGGTCCACATATTGCTAAAAATAACTTTGATAATGATGATCTAACTCGTATTGATCTAAACATTGCGGGGGTAGAATTAACACAACATGTCATGATAGTTAATAGTATTGATGCTGACATGATGTTGTCCTTACTAAAATCTGAATCATTATCCTTGATAAACCTTGACCTAATTGATTGGACTGATTCATATCCTACTCCTATCCTGAGCTTCCCTAATGACTACACTTTGGCTTGTTACCTAAATGCTTATAAACCTTATCCTTCTTCCACCAATGTAAGGAGTGGAAAGCTTACAGAGGAGGATATCAAGTTTCTTAGTCACAAATTAAAAATTAAAAAGAAGAAAAGAACTGATGGTGAAAACCATGTTGTAGTAGTGTCAGATTCTAAAAAGGTAAAAACAAAAGACGTATCTGATGGTGAAAAGCTCTCAGAGCCACCAAAATATGAAATTATTGATATCCTCCGTAAGAACTTTCAAGAAAGATCTTCGGTTCTAATAGAACCCACTCAACCAATTTACTTGGGAACAATAGAAAATTCTCAATTTTTTCACTTGGCACAATCCTTATCAAAAGAGGAAAAGATACAATTCACTGAGTTCTTGAAAGAAAAGAAGATTAATTTTTCATGGTCTTACACTGATATGCTTGGCCTTGATCCTTAATTAATAATGCATCATTTATCTATAGCTCCTGGGATCAAACCCATGAAACAAAAATTAAGAACGATGCATCCTCATGTTGCATTACTGGTGAAAGTAGAGATAGAAAAAATGTTAAAAGCTAGATTCATAAGAGTCATCACTTACACATGATGGATTTCTAATGTGGTACCGGTATCTAAAATAGATAAATCTATTAGGATATGCACATACTTTAGGGACCTAAAAAAATCTTTTCCTAACGATGATTTCCATTTCCAAACATTGATATGATTATAGATCTTACAATAGGCTATCAGATGTACTCATTAATGGATGGATTCTCAGGCTATAACCAGATTAAGATTGCTTCTGAAGACCAAGAGAAAACATCATTTACATGCACATGGGGAACATTTTGCTAGAATGTCATGCCATTTGGATTAAAGAATGCTAGCACTGCATACCAAAAAGCTATGACAACCATTTTCCATGTTATGATACATAACACTAGTACATTTGAGTCCTTTTTTCGATGGCTATGTGTCGCAATTCTGACACAACCCCATCAGGAAAGAGACACAGGCTGGTGTTGCATTTTTGGTGTTAGAACCACCGACAACTATTATATCTATCATTATTGTGATGACAATGACTGTCACAATATGCATTGGCTATGATGTTTAGCATATCGTCATTACCCAGTTTTACTATTTCAATTCCGACATCTGAACGTCACATTTAGGTATTAACTGTCATAGTGTGCACTATTTAAGATTGTCAATTTGTCATCATTACATCTTATGAGTGTCACAAGTATGATAGGTGTGTGATGGATATGTTTTACATGTGACGCCCATTTGTCGACAATTTCTGACATCTGGACGTCGCATGTTTAGCTTTGGTGTCAGTCGTTCTCTAGCATCCGTTGTAATTGCGATGATATTCTATATTATTAAAAAAAATATAGTGAGCTTTGTTTCTAGAATAGTTTAACTACACATAACCTTACAGAATATTATTAAAAGCTTTATGAGGTAGAATCGATAGCAGAAAAGGACAATCATGGGAAAAAGAAAAGCTAGATCAACTGATGAAAGTGACAAGTATAACTAAAAGCTTTTCCTTGGCATGGATAAGAAAGATTTCCAAAACTGAAATATGAGGAAAATCAGAAGAAATAGGAAGTAAGAAAAATCAATAGACAAGAGCATCATGGGGAAAAAAAAGAGCATTAGTTGATGAAGGTGACAAGCATAACTAAAAGTTCTACCTTGGCATGGATGAACAATATTTCCACTCAACAAGAAAAACAAATCAACAAGCAGCTGATAGTGTGAGTAATAGATGCAAGTGTAAGGTGAAAGAATGAGAGTTAAAAGAAAGAGGGTTGAGGAGAAATAAAAAGAGAAAGAAGAGGATTGAATCCAAGTTAATGTTCACTTTCACAATTCAAATGTTTGAAATTAGTTCACCAAAGTTTCATTTGTAATTCTTATGATTATAATATTTTTATAACTATTTTGAAGTACTAAATATATTTCAGAGCTCTCCCCACTGCCACCTTATTGTCACCCCCCAACCATCCCCAAATTTAAGCCCTTGGAAACTTCATGGAATTATGGCTTGAATAGAAATGGCACATGCCTGGCCCAAATTAACTGTTAGTTATTTCCACCAGGGCTTAGAGAAGGTGGAAAAAATTATCATGAGCTCCAACTGCCTTCAAGATATTGAAATAAAGGTTTGTGAGGGGAACATATGAGATGACTGAACCATTGGTAAGTTCTGGCCAATGCATTACAACCTAGTAGAAGTGAAGAAAGTGACCACCAAAGATGGTTTTTCCACTAATTAGCTTTGCCAGTTATCATAAAATGTGGTTTAAGTTTGGTGAGCACAGAATTGGGTTGTAATGATCATATTTGAAGTTGCAAGTTCCAAGGAAAAGTGGTTGAAGTCGTGTAAGTTTTTACCCAACCATCAATTTGGCTAAACTTCTAAAGTGATGCATTGTTCCCTCTAGTTTCGTAAAGAGATGCAAACTATGTAAAATATTGGTAAGGGGTGGCAAGATCAAGGAAGAACTCAAAAGTACAAGACCTAAGGGCCAAAATTAATGCCTCAGGGGCTCATCATAGATGGCCTTGCCTACGTAACTCTCAGAGACATCGTAGTTTGGGTTTAACTTTAAAACTAGTCTTTTAAAGGATGGTAGAATTGGTTATGCAACCCCTTTATAGGGTAGAGTCTCCAGACAGTGTCTCCATTGGCTGCCACCCAATTAGGTGAACAAGGATGAGATCCTAATTATATTCTACCTACAAATAAGTTATATGTAGACCTCCTCCTAAGGTTACCTACCCAACGGTTCATAACTATGATGGAGAACCAATTCTTGTAAGATATTAAGGTAATATCCATGGTCCCAAACTTACAAGATCCATAATTGTATGAGAGGAGATACATATTACCTAATTCTATGACCACTTATCTTAAAATCTAACATATTAGTATACCATGTATATAATTTAATCATATCATGCACTCCTAACATATGCATTGAACTACTAATATCAATGTCTATTAAACCCCAACCTGACAAGTTGTAAAAGTGCAATTATACTAACCTCACTACTCAAATTGACTAACAATTAAAATACCAAAATATACCTTAAAAAATAAGAGTAACTATAATAATTTTATTATACAACATCGAGACATAAACATCAATCATTATCAAATAAGTTACATATTAAATGAGAATCATTTCTTTTTGGACTTTTTCTTTTTTTTTATTCTCTATAATCTTGCAGAGGCATATCCATCTCAGCATCATCATTTCTTTTCTCCCATGGATGTGATCTCATTTTCCTTTGCAAAGGTGGGCCCTCTACAATAACAAATAAAAGGGATAAATTAAAAACATATTATCATAATTGGGGTTAATTTAAAAACATATTATCATAATTGTTACAAGCATTTCAGTACTTTAAAAAAACATAAACGTGATGCTCTTTACCATGTGCAACCACATCTTCTTGCTCGGCGACTTGATCCTCAACACTCTCATCGGGAACCTCTACATTCTCTGCAACTGCAATTATAATTAATTTTTTATTACTATGCCAAATTCAATTTAAAATGTTTACTTATATTAATAAATCAATAATCAAAATTCAAATAGAAAATGTATACCTTTAGTTCTACAATGTACATCCGAATAGACGCCTCTGTCATGCTCGGATGGTGTTTTAGGATCGGCAGACTGCATTCCAATGTAAATAATTAGACATTTATCAACAATATATATATATATAAATACAAGAAAAATACTGAGAAATGTTAATCATTCAATTTAATACATATAAATATAATCACTTTAAAGTTTTAAACAAATATATAATCATTGTTTCCTTACTTAAAACAAATATATTCACTTTATGTTGGAAATTAGCATCAAATAGAGTAATTGGTAAAGTATTGAACTTGAAATAAAAATCAATTGGCTTATTTACCTATTTGACGGATCCACCAGAAGAACCTTGCCCACTCTTTGATTGGAATCGTTCAGCCCGACTGTATAGCCTTGTTTGTAGCCTACTTTATTTTCCTCTTCTAAAATCTTTTGTTTGAACTCCAAGGCCTACATTTTTATTGTACGTAGTGAATTTCATCAAAATTAAATTGATTACAATTTATTAATATTTTCATACAGTTTTTCATTTACTATTACTTATAATTCGTGCAACAAGTTTTGAATATCCACCCGAACCGAGCTTATGTTTCCCGTGCTTTTGTTTTCTTGCTTTCTGTTGCCTTTGATGTGTCAGGAAACCTGTGTGATGTTTGAAATATGTTAGATCATATAAGTACAAATAGTAAATAGTATAATTTCATTATTAATATTACCACGTACCTTCTTTCCTCAGGTGATACTATTTGTCCATCATGTCTTGAGTGTCTCTCAAGTGCATCATTTTTAAGATTCTCCCAGTCATTGATAGGAACATAGGGGGGCCGCTCATAATAAGGGTTGCATTCTATTTGGGTCATGTATTTTTCCCTAATATACTTCAAAGTTTTCCCCTCTTTCTCAAGGAGCCTAAGTCTTTGAAAGGTGTTAGGTCTAAAAAGTTTTATCATCGAGTCAATGAGTTTATCCTTTAACTCTTTATCTTGTGATTGCCACCTTTTAAGAAAAAAAAATTGTTAGATTCATAAATGAAGTGAGGCTACCCTTTAATATACTTGAAGAAAGGGATGAAAGGAAATATGATCTAGAAATGAAATCAAAATATGCTACCATGTGCGTATGGTCAGCCCAAAAATGCGCAAACATTTATTATTAAGTTTTTCATAAAATAGATTATTCCTTGCAAAATAATAATGGGATTATTAGTTATTGCAAGGGACTGCACAGGGGGTTAGTGCATTACATTATGAGTATAGCATTGTATAGTAAAAGAAAGGATGAATCTTTAAAGTACCTAGAAGCAAGGCTACTCTCACGGTAAGTCCATCTTCAATGTTCACGAGCAATTGATCACACTTCTCTATTGTTCCCGTACATGTAACACAAGTACATCCAAGAATTCCATCATCACCTTCTACAAAAAATGAATCCAATATTACAAAATTTCCCCTAAGAAATAATAGTTCAAGTGAAATAAACACATGATAAATGAGAGAGAAAAAGATGAATCTACTTACCAATAGTAGGCATTTCCATCGCATCTATGGCCATGGTACATGTTGTTGACATTGCAGCCGATAGTACCTCTGTGGTTTTGATCCTCATAGCAGGCGGCGTAGTGAACATAGGATCAATAGTAGGTGCTCAAAAATAAGATTGTTAGAGCATTAAAAATATGGACAACCATGGACAAGATTGTTAGAGCTATTAAAAAAAAATATTGTTCGAGCAAAACACAAGTGGATGATAGAACATTTGATCTACTTGAACGACCTAAAGTATCTACATCTGGGGCACGACCCTTAAATTTTTTTAGCATCCTCTGTAAAAATAACACATGTATTTTAGTTAATGACATAAATAAAAGAGTATACTATAAAAACTATTATTGAACTTTTGTTATAATTAAAAACTACATTAATACTTACTGTATAAGTCTAAACATGATGAGCCAACTCATCCTCTCTCATCAGTATTTTAGGAGTCTAAGGTTGAATATCTACCAATCGAGTTAAATCTCTTGAAATTGCATGTAGGACCTTTTGCAGTGCAACCACAGGATCAACGTCTGATGAAAAATCAACAATGAATGGATCTTGCTCATCCTGTAGCTCCTCATGGACTACTTGTTCCTTTCCCTTTTTTTGATTAGCACTCATTTGTGAGAACAATATTATTAGCACTTTATTTAAAAGCAATCCAAAATAGTAGTGAATAATAAAACATAACAAAAAATATGCATTAACATTTTATTGTATGTGCATTTGTACAACAACAATGAGTATTACCTATCGGGAAGAAGAAGTCCCATGAGAACCATCATCATCATGCATATCATGTGGCTGTTGATCCATGCTATAGCCTTGTATTTCAAAAATTAAAAATTATTGAGATATGTTAAAACACGTGTTCTTATGGTAAGTTACGTTGAATAATAGACAATTATCAGAATGCTTCAATTAAAAGAAGAGAGTTTTTTTTATTTTTAAACAATTTTAAATGGTGCATAGTGCGTACCACCTCATCTATGATAGTGGGTTTTTTTTGTATCTATGTGATTCAAATCGTAATCGACAAGTAGCGCTTTGCCTCTACGTATTGAATTGATCGCACATATACACAATTTCCCTTGCGCGCCTCAAATACGCAATTGGGTTGCTTCTTAGTTGATGCAGGTCATGTACTATTTATAAAACCTACAATATTCTCTGATGCTTTTGGCCTTCCGTCAACATATATAGCTACTATTTTACTTTGTTCACTAAATTTTTGTTGTATATAATTTTCTGCGAGTCCATACCTACACATACTTTTTTTTATCTCTAACAATCTGCATCCAACTACTGTAATCATAACAAGGTCTGACATACTCCATCAATTTGACAAATTTGTTGTAAGAGAACTTTATGCCATCCATGGAAAATAGGCCCAAACCATGTAATGAAGATGGTGCTATGCGATATATCCTCTCTCTAACATAAAAATCAGTGTTTATTGAAGGAAGTTCATCAAGGACACATTGTTTCTATAGATGTTTGTACCTAAAGGGCACCTCAGAGTCGCCTTTTCTCTCATCATCATAAGAACATGACCCCCCTTAAGAAAGGAAAAATTCCATGCGTTTATTAAATTTCTTTCCTATCTTTTGACCTCGAGTCGATCTCCTTGATTTAGACATACTAAATGTCTCACTTTCTTCTTCCATTCCTACATTTTCCTCGCTCGAGGAAGAAAAATCTGACAAATACCTATTTGCTGGTACTTTCACTTCATGAAATGAGAGAGATAGGTGGAAATGAGAGATATATTTTATAAATGGTAAAACACATTAATCTCTATGGTGTGTATTGACTTATACCTGACAATCCATGAGACTGTGTGGGATACCTGACAAAATATAATAGTTATATAATCAGACCAACATAGTTCACTCCATAGTTTTTATTACATCTTGTGAAGGACATTATACATTGTTAAAATTATCTATTTATACTTTTAGAATTAGCTCACTCCATTGCAGGGAACAAAGAGAATCCCTTGTGATTTAACATCATTGATGTGTAAGGAAATAGAAAATTATTAGAAGAAAATTCGATAAGATAGTATTTAGAGATTAAATACACTCTTTTAGATTGAAATTTCTCTTAACAAAAGATCAAAGATATAAGTAGGACATATAAAAAAAGGTGAATAAGAGTAGTTAGATATTCACGATAAACCAAAAATGCCATTAATATGAAACACTAAGCATATTAGTGGAAAAAGTGCATATTTTAACCCAAAACAATCGTTAAAACATGCCAAATGTCTGGCATAATTGTACATTTCACTGATATTCTTCTTCATCCATCTCATCATCAAGATCATCGTCGTCAATGACATCATCACCACCACTATCATTTTCATCATTGTCATCATCATCATCATCATCATCATCCTCCTCATCATCGTCATCATGATCAGTAGTAACATCATCGTCATCTTCTTATTTATATTCTTCTTCGACTCACTCTCCATTGTGATCATCATCTACATCATCATCCACTTCTTCCTCTTCCTCGATATCTTCTTCTTCCATCACATTATACTTTATCAGCCTTCCTCTTGGATCATGTATAATAACAAATGACCATCCCAGTTTATGTGGAACCTCTGAGTAAAATACCTACTCACATTGGCTTGGAAGAACATAGGGCTCTTCCCCAATTGACTCAAACAACCTTGTATTAATCATTAGAAATCCACTATCATGTCCAATAATAGCTCTATCAGGATCATCTTGATTGAGACATAGTCTGTACCATTTCACGCTAAAGAGAACTAATTTGAAGGAATTAAAGTCACAACCAAGTATATCAACAAAAATACCATAGTATCAGTTTTGCGACTCTCGAGGATGTAAGTCATTTCTAGATGAAATATTGGTCACCTGAAAGACTAAAATTATCCCAGAATCACAAGTTCTCTTCGTGTCATCCAACTTTTTGATGCAAAATTTATAACCATTGCATAACATAGCCTTGTGGTGTTTCACCTACAATAATGTCAAACATGTATAAATTATTGCATTATGAGTTGAAAAACATACGATTGATTAACAAATTTATAAGTACCTGGTGATCTCTTAAACCATATGCTAAATCTATTTCCTTTTGTGTAACATTGGGATCTCCATTACAATAAGCTTGTATAACCAATGAAGACACAGATTCCCATTTTAATCTATGACCATAGTGTTGATATCATTCAATCTAGACCGTCATCCAATCTTGATTGTTTGCAATAAACAAATGTATTGCATCCCACTCTTTATCAACTGTACAAAAGTAAATAGATGATCAGTTACAACAAATTTATTTTGAATATTAAGAATTAATTAACTACAATAACATCTCATAATTTATTACCTTTCAGTTTCCTAAACCTACCATTTCCCACCGAGTACTCCCCTTCGAATCTTTCAATGGATTTGAGATCCCAAATGCAATCTATCTGGGTCTTTGTTGCAAGATTGGAAAGATATTGAGTAATGTACACCATCATATGGTATACCATATATCCCTCAACCATATAACCCTTAGGAAGTTCTCTTTTTCATACCAAACCCTTCAAAAATTTCAAGTGTCTCTCAACCATCTACATTGACCTAGCCTATACAGGTCAAAAAAATTCAATCTCCTCAACTTAGTGTATGAGGTAGTGTTCTTGTGCATTGAAAAAGGTTGAAGGTAAACACTTTTGCATTTCACACAATAGATGATGAATTATTTTCTTCCAATAGTTTATATATTCTTTATGGATTTCTTCAGATGACAACCACCTAGAAGGGATTCACGACACAAAACTATATAAATACAAGACTTTAAAATATATTACTTGTTTAATATATTGAAGAAATATCACTGCTTACCTCATGTATTTTCCAAGATCATATATCACTTGTTTGATATTATTGTCAAAGTTCTCTAGGCTGCAACAATTGTCAAATGATCATTTCATACAATGAAAATTGAATGAAAAATATATTATAAATACAAAATACTGTGACTTACCTTGATGAAGGTATTCCAATCATGCATTTTCATCCCTTACCCAAAATCACTCTTCTTTGATATGAGATTTCTTATATTCATAGAAAATCCTATAGGAACTCAAATTTTTTGTATGACTTCTTTTATGGCATTAATTTTTTTCTTTGTTAATAACCAAGGAAGAGCACTTGCATTAATCTGGTCTCCATTGCTATTTGATTCAATGATATTTTTCATTGCATGATTGGAAGCATTAATGTCACTACAAATTTTTCCAAGTTTTTCTTTGTCACGTCTTCCATCCAATATTTTCCACAGTATCTCTATTACATTCTTTCCAATATGCATAGTATCAAACAAATGCACAATTTGTATTTTTTCATAGTAGAGAAACCTACTAAATTCTCAGGGATAACATTTTAGTCCCTTTGGAAGCTGGTCAATGATGCCTTCACGACCTTCAAGATCATCAACTACATAATTAGTCGACAAAACAAAATTGAAATATATAATTTTCAAACATCAACCATTAGGTGGAACGATATTACCTCAAACTCTATTATATTCCAACTGCCATAGGTGAGGTGTCATTCTTCGGGGATTTGATGTAGTCTCTTCTTTCCCATTGAAAATATTTTTTTCCGCACTTCGATACTTATGATTTCTAGGGAGGAAGTTCCTATACTCATCAAACACTTGCTTTCTTAAACTTTTGGAATGACAAGATTTCATCTTTGGACCACACATTGGACATAAAAATTTTCCCTTTGTTTGAAGACCTACAAGATAACGATATAATTGGATTAAATATGTTAATTTTTAGAGTTAGAATTATTTCCTACAACAAGAATTCACCATAACATACCACATAAATGTGTCAACCCTAGAGCATCATGAATTGTCCACACAAGCATTGCATGGAATTGAAATTATCTTTTTCCAATTGGTCTAGAGATGTCATACATAGTGAAACCATTCCATAACACCAACAAATCATCGATAAGAGGCACAATATATACATTTATATCTTTCACTTGGTACTTACCTAGGTGAATTAACAACAACATCAGATAATTATTATGGCCATTTCACTCCAAGACTTATAATTACATGTAGATAACTATAAAATAATAAAATACCTAGAACAATCATTGCCAACATAATGTGCTCCCTCTTTATTGACATCCATGGTGGAAGGTTATTTTTGATAATAAAAATAGGCCACACCGAGTAAATAGATCTCATCTCTCCATACAGATTAACACCGTCTGCTGCCAGAGAAAGACTGAGATTTTGAGGTTCTTTAAAGTGTGGCCACTTTTCCTCTATGTCCATAAATGATGAACCATCTGGAGGCATTCGAATAATTTCTATTGGTACTCTCAAATTTTGCACAAATTTGGAGTGACCAATTTAAAATTTTCTCTAAGCCAAGGTGAGTACCCCTAAAAACTTTTCGAAGAAGCATATTTGATACTGATGGAGGGGGAATATGAAAAAACTATCATAGAGTAGATGTAATGAGTCAAAAATTTCATAATTTAGATTTGATATGTTTTGGAGATAGTTGTTAAAGGTGTTCACTTAAATCTGCATTCTGCATATTGCTTGATTATAGCAAATGGCCTACTTTGCATGCTTGCCTCTTTGACCTGATAGAGTTTCATGATATAAGGATGGGTCTGAGGTTTTTTAGGAATGAGAGAGAAGCTTTAGTTTCATTTTTAGATTCTTATGAGTTTATGTGATAAGTTTCCCAAGGCTATTCTGTTTGCAATTAATTCTGATTCTCAGAATGTTAAAGTGTAGAATAGTGAAGTTGCTTACTTTGAGGTCTTACAAGTTTATACCTAGTTGAATGGAATAGAAAATTGAATGTTCACCTATATTATAATCATGGAAATGTGCTACCATGAATATTTTTAGGCCATGATGAATCCATTTGGGCATTTTTCCAATCTGATTTTTTATGCAGTTTCTAACAGTTTAATGCAGATCATTTGCACAGTTTAGTCGAAGGCCCTATTCATGATGTTATGTCTTGAAAACCGTGATTGGTCATATCAAGAAAATGATTCCCATGTATTATAGACCAAATTTACTCCAATTTTTCAATTTTTTAGCTTTTGAGGGTTTCGTATGCACGCTTTTCTAGATGCTTTTCATTTGCAGAAATCAATATTCCTCATGTTGTCATTTTCTGTAATTCCAAGTTACTATCTTCAAGGATCTGCCAAATGTGTCTGGTTGATCTTCATGAGTCACCCTTCTAGATCCATACTCTCCATATAACATACTTCCAATATCCAGAAGCACGAGTCTTCAGGAGGATGCTTGACTTATTTTCATTGTCGAAACTAAATGTATTTCATGGTTATTTGATAGGGTAATTTACAAAATTATTCTAAAGAGGTGACTTGGATGATTAAAATATTTTGACCTGTTTAGTTTCATGAGGTGTAACTTTGCAATCTGGAAGAAAGTTAACCATGGAACATGTGTTCCTAGCACCACATTCTAGTTACTTGATTTTGTCAATTTTTGAAGCTAGTTCTTGAGGCTAATTGATGTTAATAAAATTAGTTTAAAAGAGGTGGTGTGCAAACTAAAATTCAGGAATGCAATTTTATTATATAAGAAGGTTTCTTGTTCTTTTACAAAATGGAGGAAAGTTTTGGCCTCAAATGGCTGGTATAGTACCGGTTCTTGATGATGAGTTGATTTGAAAAGGGACTTGCCTTTGAAACTTCCACAAGAGGATCCCTTTAGTTATGAAGTGCATGTTTGTGGTTTTTCCAAGCATGGATCAAGCAATGTTAATCATCTTGGGACATATCTTCCTCTAGTTAAAAAACTAGAACACTTCAAGGAATTGGGAGTTAATTCCATTGAATTTGTGCTTTGTCAAAATTTTAATGAGCTAAAACATCACTCATTTAACTATGTTATGGGTGACTACAAAATGATTTTGGGGGTATTTAAGTATCAACTATTTTTCTCCAATGACTCGATATATTGCCTCAGGTGCCCAAGAACTGATGACCCTTGGGTATTGGGTTTTTGAAATGTGTATTGATGGTTTTCTCTTTGGTCTTTCTTCAAAAATTACATGGGCTTTCAGTTTATAGAATGGGGGGAATGTTTTGGCAAATCCCTTAGGAAACAGAGACAAGGTATGCACATTGGGAGGAGTCACTTGATGAATTGCCTTGGGAGAAAGCTCGTAGTAGTTCTATAAACATTGATGAATATGATGCAATTGATAAAATGGAGATTGGATTGGCTCTTAAAAGTAAATCAAATGCAAACTATATGTTATGTGAGAAATCTCAACATTAAAAAACATTTTCATACAAGCCAAATAGCCAGTGCATGGTTACTTCAAAGTCTGCGCAATGCTAAAATAATGCAGGCAAAACAAAGCGCTGAGACATATGGAGGGGCTGCATTGAGACATATGGAGAAGGATTTCAAAACCACTCCAAGAAAATAGCATTAGGTGTGGCATGGGATTTCTTACATCAGCTTTCAAATCTCTGTCTGCTTTAACTATCAGAAGATGAGTCTGATTTTAATTTGACCAAACATTGCAAAATTCATGACTTGCTACTAGATTTGGCCATCCACATATCAAAAGAAAATAAATGGGTTTTTTCTGTTGAGGACGCATTTAAAATGCAAGTGCTGGAAGTTGTTGGTATCAGGTTTTACTGGCCAAGAAAGATATAGCTCACAATGTCATCTCAGACAATCGTCCTATTTGTCTCCGTATACTCTCACTCTCTCAGAATAGGAAGATTAAAGGCATTCCCACGAACTTCTTCAGTGCTATGAGTAGACTGTGGGTTTTGGGTTTGAGCAGGATAGGGATCTATAGATTTCCTGCATCTATTGGAAAGATGAATCTTCTTAAAGTCTTGAACTTAAGAGATACACTGATTATCTGGGTTCCAAAGTGTGTGAGACATTTAAAAAGTCTCTTGTTCCTTTCTCTCTTTAATAATTGCACGAACTTACCATTTTGGATAACTGAACTTAAATGTCTTCAACATTTAGAATGCAAGGGTGTTGGTCACATGCCAAAGGGAATATCAAATCTTTCTTCTTTGAGAACACTGCGATTAGGAGACTTGGGGTTGTCCAAAGAAGAGGAGGAATTGATGAGGTTAGAGGATTTAGCCAATATGACTCAGCTTCAGGAACTATGGTTATCTATCACTAATGCGGTGGACTTGCAGAGGATGGAAGAAGGGGGGTTCATTTCTAAGCTAGTGAATATACGTCGTCTGGCAGTCAGAAATCTTTCACCTAGGACCATTACTTCGCATATTTAGGAGAATATGATAGCAATGAAACATCTGGAAAGTCTTCAATTACATAGGTTTTTAGTGCCAAGTTGGATCTATGATTTGGAAAATCTTAGGGAGCTTAGATTAGATGACTGTGATTGTAGGGAATATCCAAAGTTGCAAAGATTGTCCAATCTAGTGAGTTTGTGTTTGAATGAAAATAGGCAGATGTAAAAAACTGCGTATCAACATGAAGGAGGGCTTGAATCAAGTTTTAAAACAAAAGAATTTATCAGGTGTGAAGCATTTAAAATGGAAGCCTAGCCTATGCAAGAGGGAGAAGCCCACGCTATAAAAGTGAATTTTGAAAATTTTCAAAAATGAAATGGATGCATGTGCAAGTATAGTGCAAAAAGCTTAAAACAACAGTATCCCACATTTGTTAGAATTAGATATTTTACAATGTTTATATGCTACGACACTTCTATTGTGTTATGAACAGAAATTCTATAGGCCCCTTGGCTAGAGGGATAAACAATGCAGTGGGCACCCATATTTTGGTGCAACAGAAGCAAAGACTTTAAAAAACCTTAAAAAATTAATCCCACATTTGCCAGGAAGGAGAATTTCAACATGTTTAAATGGAAAAACCCACAATATCTAATATGAAGAAGAAATAGAAGGCTATGCAGACGCATGAGTGTGGGAGGCACCTTGAAAACCATACCTGCAATGATGGAGGATAAACACCATATTTTGGCAGGGCCCGTAGGGATGATGTGGCAAGCACATGGTACAGAGGCTTGAAAATTGGCAGGGATTGTAGGGATGACATGGTGAGTGCATGGTGCAGAGGCTTGTAGATTCGGCATGCATCCTGAGGAGATGAGATCGGACAGCTAGCACAAAGCCTCTATGGGGAAGATGCGAGGAAGTTATCATTGATGGATTGCACTAGGATGACACATGGCAGGGGCGATAGCAGTGCAATCAACATGGTGTCCAAGTGGAGATGAGGTTGCGGCCATGTAGGAGATCATCTGAGATGGCATGCATCTCAAGGCGATCAAAATTGATGGTTGGCACAATGACTTGGAGAGAAAGTTGCAAGGTGGTTATAATCAAGGGAATGTGATAAGTCACCACGTGGCACTTGGAGAGGTAGTAGGCTAGGATGAGGCAGTTGACATGGGAGCCTAGGTGGATTTGCGAACCAATCATGAGGTGCCACATGTCAAATTCTGGTGCAATCTGGAGGAAAAAGCATAATATAAGAGGATTAAAGTTCCCCAAGGTGTGTAGAAATAAGGTAATAAATGGAGAAATTTGAAATTTAAAATTTCAAAGATGCAAGGATTTAATCATATATTAAAATTAAATGTCATCTTGTTTCAATAGTTTAACTATTGAAAAGGTATGTATTTTCAAAATATTTCAAATTGTTAAAAGGGTATGCACGGGAGGAAGTGTTTGATTGATGATTTAGGGAACCAATTTTTATCAACAATATCAAGTATCATATACCATCAGAAAGGTATCAAAATGAGGATTCTAATTTTGCAGTCAATTTTAGTGCAGGATCAAATTAGTTTGAACAAAATGAGGGAAGAGTGACTCAGCTCAAAATTGGTTAGAGCAGAGAGGATAGGTGGTGTCTCAAGAAAATATCCAGAGATATTTTGTTGTGGCTGCATATTTAGAATTCTTACATTGTTATAGGGTTCCAAATCCTGGTCTGCATAGTGAGTTGTAGAGTACTAGCTCTAGGGATGTCCATTTATTTCATGGTTCCATTAAGATATAGTTTATTGGACTGTATTAGATTTGTTATCAGATAGAATAGATGTTTGTCATATCTTTTGCATATTGTTGAAGTGGTAAATGTTGTAGATCAAATTGGTACAGAAGCAAGATTAATCACACTTAATGCAAGTTTTCTCAGATTCAAGTCTCTCCTCTGTGTTGTTCATTTGGATTATGAATTTTCTTATTCATTGCATGGATTCATCTATGTATGTGTTATTAGTCCTTAGTTCTGATTTAGAATCAGATTAAATAAAGCTATGGATATGACACAAGTTTCATCTATTCTGCATAAGGATTTGTATAAGTAGTATATGGTCTGATATCATTTATATTCATGGCTTTGATTCTTTGACAGTTGTTTGTTTTTGTATGCTTCTCCTGAACTAGAAGTATTTCCCAATGGACAAGGGACTTATCATAAATTAATATATTCCTTGTTGATACATGACAAATCAGTCTTGGCTATGTTCTATAAATTGAATTTAAAGTCTGACATATCTGAAGGTTTTATGTGGTTTGTTGTGTTGTACTAATCTCATGCTCCACTTCAAGGTCGATGTTCAATGGGTGAT
Organism: Thuja plicata; assembly: GCA_018584345.1. Lineage (NCBI taxonomy): Eukaryota > Viridiplantae > Streptophyta > Pinopsida > Cupressales > Cupressaceae > Thuja > Thuja plicata. Next base: position 2,115,923 of record MU228449.1, read on the forward strand.
TATCCGGTCACCTAGTATCTCCTGGTCATGTTGAAGCCATTGTGAGATCTTTTCTAATTTATGACTTACTAAATATTTGAGGGTGTTGAAGGGTGTCCCCCCCCTTGGTTTTGCAGAACCTAAAGCATAGAAGGATGGATCTGCATCCTTGTTAATTGGTCCTTTTCAGTCTTGGTTGAATACCGGGAGTTGGCTACTCTTCAAAATATATCAAAAAGGGTGAAAAGATTGTTGTTCAGTAATCACAGCGTAAAAAAAAACCAACAAAATGGTGACTCTACTAGGGAGTTGAAGTAATTTGCAGTAAATAATTTAGGTTTATCAAGTCGAGCTAGACTCCTAGCCTATTTTTTTATAGATCCAATTATTTTCTGCCATATCCATTTGAGGATAGAGTTCATAAAGTTTGTAAATTTGAAATTTCTTCAGATCCTAATTGTCATCCTGGTTGTTTTTGTTAAGAGAATTTTGAATGTCTTCTTTGTGAAAGAAATGTGTCAGGTCTAATTGACTTGCTGAAAGTCTTCTATCTTTGTTTGAATCCCAACTTGTCCTTGTTCTATTGATGTTTTATTCATTCTCACAGCAGTGAGTGGCAACTCTGAAAGATCTCTACACCACTGTGCATTTAATTAATAAATTTTATGATTAGTGGGAGACACTTGTAGCAAGGATTTAGCAGATGCTCAAAAAATTCAGTGGTGGATCGACCAAATTTGAAAGTAATAAGGAGAATGACAGCAGCAAGATAATTATCTAGGTAATCCTCATTTTCTTTGAGAAAGAATCAAGAATTGTTTCTCTATCAAGTGATAGAAGCACTAGTTAAAAGGGAGAAATATTGAAATAGGGTTTGCATATTACTATGTTGTTAGTTTCAGCTTTCATCTTTGGTTGTGGTATGCAAGTGGTTTGAAAAGTTTGGTCAAGTTATTTATGATCAAACTAAAGTGTTGGTGAAGGCATTTAGGAATGTATTTTTTTTATTTCCAGCCTTGTGTATGTTGAGATTAACTATGCTTAATAAGATGTCTCAACAATATGGTAAACAAGGTCTCAACATTAAGTTGTATACAACCCTGAATTTCAATGGCATTCTGGGTTACCCTAATTTTATTCCATCCAAAATCAGAAAACATTTGCCAAAGTTTAGTAGTATAAAAGATGAATTGGCTGAGAAGCATTTGAATGAGTTCATTAATTTGATAAAGTACTTTGATGTTGTTCATGAGGATGTCATTATGAAGTTGTTTGCACAGTCCTTGAAAGAAGAGGCAAGAGAATGGTTCTCAATTTTGTTGCCACAATCTATTAGCTCATGGAAAGATTTGGAAGAAGCATTCAATAAATAGTACAAAGAATGGGTTAGTGAATATGATTCAATTTCTGATCTCTTTGATACTCATATTCAAGATAAGGAGCTGACATCTAATTTCAATCTAAGATTTATGAAGACTTTGAAGAAAATTCTTGAGAAGTGCCCCAAGATGCCATGGCTTTGGTTATATACTTCTGTGCATTTGATAAAATATGAGTTACAAGATGAGAGACAAATAACCTTAGAATTTATATCAAGCATGTCAGATGGCAATGGACATTGAAGGAATGATGAAGTTTGGTTTCATGAGAAGTCATAAATCTGAAAATACAACTTCTCTTGGGACCATATATAGGATTGAATATAAAAGTGCAGAATCTCCATGGAATTCTTAGAATGTTGGAGAGTTTTCTGCCCCAGATGACACACAAATAACAAAAACAAATCATATTTAGAATGCAGATTTCAACCAACAGTATAAATTTTTTGTTGATTCCTCTTCACCCATTCAGTTTCAAGTTGAGACGGATGTAAAAGAGAAAGTAAAAGTTGAAATAGTTTCAGCAATAGATGTTCAAAGGAAGCCTTCTTATGATGATCATGTAAGTGATAAATATGATGAAGACACTATAGATATTGATTCAGATAACTATCAGCATGCTACTCCAATTATGGATTTATCTTATGTATCTCCTACCAATGCTCGTTATGTTTCTCATGACACTAATGTGGAGCCAAGAAGTGGTATATTGGGCTCGGGAGGAATGGATAAGCCTCAACATGTGTTTACTCCAGCTCTATGTGTCCTAAATTTTTTCTATGAAGAACCGATTGATGTGTGTATGCATGAAGCCAAGCCTGCAAATGATTATATATGTGATGTTTCAGCACAAGAGCTCCTTCACACAGTTGGTGACTTTCCTTTGTAGTATTCTTATCAACAAGGTATGCTTAATCCAATATTTAAATTTGAAAAGATTAAATCCCTAAGTGATCAAAAAAACCTTGCAATTTTTCTTGAAACCAATGAGGATCTTCCATTTGAAAGTCATGATTATAGTTGCTCGTCTCCTCAAGCTCATAGGGTGGAATGCTGTTCAAATTTTGAACATGATGATTCAGATTTTTCTCTCATGGATGGGGATGAATTTGTTATGGAAAGTGATATTGGATGTAATGAAGTTTTTAATCCACTATTTGATGAAGAAGTAGGTATGGATCAACCAATGCTTTGTTGTTCAGATTTTGAGAAGGTTTTCCATGTAGTTTCTAATCCTTTGTTTGAAGACATAGTTTAAAATGTAACTGATTTGAATGATATATCAGATTATGAAAAGAATAAATATGGGAACCAGGATGAAATATTTGATTCAGTATCCTTATCTAATGATCAATCTTCCTCTAGTGTTTATTTTTAAAATTTTTGTAACTTGGAAATGAATTATGTTTTTTATGATGAACCAAGTCTGAAATCAGAAGTTACATTTCAAAATCATTCTTCTCAATGTTGGTGTAGTATATATGGGCTGGAGTGTGAGAATAATTTCTTTTATATCCAAGCACTTGCTGAGATAAAACTTTATGATGCTTCTTATGTGGTTGAATTTGAATGTTTTAAATTTCCAATGCATTCGGGGGAGTGTTTACTTGAGCATGATAAGGAGATTGATAATGAAGAATATCATGTTGCATATGAGTTTTCACCATGTAGTGAATACAGAGGATACTTTTCAGATTATGGATCTTTTCAGCCAATGAATGATTTGGTTATGCCACAAGATGATAGGTGTGATAACAATGAGAAGTGTGATAGTGGCATGAGTTGTACAAAGAATTTTCAGAATGGTCGATTTCTTGGAAAGAAGTTTTACAAAATGATCATATTGCTGAATAACGAAAATCAAAAATTTGATAGGGGTAAGTGATGATTCCATTTTTGTGATTATTGGCCATTTGTAAATATTGTACATGTTGTATAGCCACGTTGCTTTTAGTTGTGTGTTAGGTGTTTTGTGTTTTCAATAAGGAACCAATTTTGGAAAGTTAAAAGGAAGTCTAATTTTTGAGTGGTATGCTTCACCAAGAGATTCTAAATTCTCTACATCCCCGTAAGGGGCACGCATCCCTAGATAGAGCCACTATTGGTACTCTCAAATTTTCCACAGACCAATTACTCGAAATTAAAAATTTCTCTAAGACAAGGTGAGTACCCCTAAAAACTTTTCGAAGAAGCCTATTTGAAGTGCAAGTAAAATATGACCTGATGATTTTTATGAGATAATGATGGGGGAAAATATGCATAACCTATCATAGAGTAGATGTAATGATTCATAGCTTTCAGAATTCAGATTTGATATGTTTTGGAGACATTTGTTTAAAGGTGTTCACTTAAATCTGCATTCTTCATATTGCTTGATTATAGCAAATGGCCTACTTTGCATGCTTGCCTCTTTGACTTGATAGAGTTTCATGATATAAGAATGGGTCTGTGGTTTTGTAGGCATGATAGAGAAGCTTCAATTTTATTTGCAAATTCTTATGAGTTCATGTGATAAGTTTCCCTAGGCTATTCTATTTGCAATTAATTATGATTCTCATAATGTGAAAGTGCAGAATTGTGAAGTTGCTTACTTTGAGGTCTTACAAGTTTATACCTGGTTGAACGGAATAGAAAATTGAATGTTCATTCTATATTTTAATCATGGAAATTTTCTACCATGAATATTTTTAGGCCATGATGAATCCATTTGGGCATTTTTCCAATTTGATTCTGTATGCGGTTTCTAATAGTTTAATGCAGATCAGTTGTATAGTTTAGTCAGAGAACCTATACATGATGTTATGTATTGAACACTATGATTGGTCATATCAATAAAATGATGCCCCTATATTGTAGACCAAATTTACTCTAATTTTGCAATTTTTTATCTCTTGAGGGTTTCGTATGCACACTTTTCCAGATGCTTTTCATTTGCAAAAATTAGTATTCCATATGTTGTCATTTTCTGTAATTCCAAGTGGCTATCTTCAAGGATCTTCCAAATGTGTCTGGTTGATCATAATGATTCTCCCTTCTAGATCCATACTCTCCATATACATACTTCCAATATCCAGAATCTCAGGTCTTTGGGAGGTTGCTTGACATGTTTTCAAAGTCAAAACTAAATGTATTTCATGGTTATTTGACAGGGTAATTTATAGAATTATTCTAAAGAGGAAACTCAGATGATTAAAATATTTGACCTGTTTAGTTTCTTCAGGTGTAACTTTGCAATCTAGAAGAATGTTAACCATGGAACGTGTGTGCCTAGCACCATGTTTTGATTACTTGATTTTGTCAGTTTTTAAAGCTAGTTCCTAAGGCTAATTGATGTTAATAAAATTATTTTAAAAGAGGTGGTGTGCAAAAAGGAATTCAAGAATGCAATTTTATTATATAAGCAGGCTGCTTGTTCTTTTACAAAATGGAGGAAATTGTTGGCCTCAAATGGCTGGTATGGTACCGGTTCTTGATGATGAGTTGATTTGAAAAAGGACTTTCCTTTGAAACTTCCACAAGAGGATCCTTTTAGTTATGAAGTGCATGTTTGTTTTTTTGCCAAGCATGGATCAAGAAATGTTAATCATCCTGGGACATATCTTCCTCTAGTTAAAAAATTGGAACACTTCAAGGAATCAGGAGTTACTGCCATTGAATTTGTGCTTTGTCAAAATTTTAATGAGCTAAAACATCACTCATATAACTATGTTATGGGTGACTACAAAATTATTTTGGGGGTATTCAAGTATCAACTATTTTTCTCCAATGACTTGATATATTACCTCAAGTGCCCAAGAGTTGATGACCCTTGGGTATTGGGTTTTTGAAATGTGTATTGATGGTTTATGCTTTGGTCTTGCTTCAATAATGACATGGGCTTACAATTTTTAGAATGGGGGGAATGTTTTTGGAAAATCCCTTAGGGAACAAAGACAAGTTCTACGCATTGGGAGGAGTTAATTGATGAATTGCCTTGGGAGAAATCTCGTACCAATTCTATAAACATTGATGAATATGATGGAATTGATAAAATGGAGATTACATTGGCTCTTAAAAGTAAATCAAATGAAAACTATATGTTATGTGAGAAATCTCAACATTAAAAAACATTTTCATACAAGCCAAATATTCAGTGCATGGTTACTTCAAATTCTGTGCAATGTTAAAATAATGCAGGCAAAACAAAGTGCTGAGACATATGTAGGGGTTGCGCTAAGACATATGGAGAAGGATTTCCAAACCACTCCAAGCAAATAGAAATTGGATGTGACATGGGATTGGTTACATCAACTTGCCAATCTCTGTCTGCTTCCACTATCCAAAGATGAATCTAATTTTAATTTGACCAAACATTGCAAATTTCATGATTTGCTGCTAGATTTGGACTTCCACATATCAAAAGAAAATAAATGGGTTTTTTCTGTTGAGGACACCTTTACAAATGCAACTTCTGGCAATTTCTAGTATAAGGTTTTACTAGCCAAGAAAGATATAGCTGACAATGCCATCTCAGACAACCATCCTCTTTGTCTTTGTACACTCTCACTCTCTTAGAATAGGAAGATTAAAGGCATTCCCATGAACTTCTTTAGTGCTATGAGCAGATTGTGGGTTCTGTATTTGAGTAGGAGAGGGATCTGTAGATTGCCTATGTCCGTTGGAAAGATGAAGCTTCTTAAAGTCTTGAAATTAAGAGATGCACTAATTATCTGGGTTCCAGAGTGTGTGAGACATTTAAAAAGTCTCTTGTTCCTTGCTCTCTTTAATAATTGTAGGAACTTACCAGTCTGGATAAGTGAAGTTAAATGTCTTCAACATTTAGAATGCAAGGGTGTTGGTTACATGCCGAAGTGAATATCAAAGCTTGCTTCTTTGAGAACACTGCAATAAGGAGACTTGGGGTTTTCTAGAGAATAGGAGGAATTGATGAGGTTAGAGAATTTGGCCAATATGACTCAGCTTTAGAAAGTACGGTTATCTATTGCCAATGAGTTGGACTTGTAGAGGATGGAAGAAGGGGGGATTATTGCTAAGCTAGTGAATATGCATCATGTAGCAGTCAAAAATCTTTCACCTAGTGCCATTACTTCACATATTCGGGAGAATATGATAGCAATGAAACATCTGGAAAGTCTTCAATTACGTAGGTTTTTAGTGCCAAGTTGGATCTATGATTTGGAAAATCTTAGGGAGCTTAGATTATATGACTATGATTGTAGGGAATATCCAGAGTTGCAAAGGTTTTCCAATCTAGTGAGTTTGCATTTGAATAAAAATAGGCAGATGTAAATAACTACGTATCAGCATGAAGGAGGGCTTGTAACAAATTTTAAAACAAAAGCATTTGGCAGGTGTGAAGCATTTAAAATGCAAGCCCAGCCTGCATAGGAGGGAGAATCCCACATTGTAAAAGTGAAGTTTGAAAAGTTTCAAAAAGGAAATGGATGCATGCACAAGTATAGTGCAAAAAGATTAAAATAGCATTATCCCACATTTGTTAGAATTAGATCTTTTATAATGTTTATATGCTATGACACTTCTATTATGTTATGAATAGAAATTCTAGAGGCCCAATGGTGGGCCCCTTGGCTAGAGGGATAAACAATGTGGTGGGAACCCATATTTTGGTGCAATAGAAGCAAAGACTTTAAAAAACCTTAAAACATTAATCCCACATTCGCTAGGAAGGGGACTTTTAACATGTTTAAATGGAAAAACCCATAATATCTAATATGAATAAGAAAGAGAAGGCTATGCACGTGCATGAGTGTGGGAGGCGCCTTGAAAACTATGCCAACAATGACAAAGGATAAATACTATATTTTGGAAGGGCCCACAGGGATGACATGGTGAGCATCTGGTGTAGAGGCTTGTATATTGGTGGGGCCCACAAGGATGACATGGTGAGTGTGTGGTGCAGAGGCTTGTAGATTAGGCCTGTATCTCAAGGAGATTAGATCAGACGGCTGGTGCAAAGCCTTTATGGGGAAGATGCGAGGAAGTTATCATTGAGGGATTGCGCCAGGATGACACATGGTAGGGGCAAAAGTAGTGCGGTTGACATGGCATCTAGGTGGAGATGAGGTGGCAGTCACATAGGAGATCATCCAAGCTAACATGTACCCTGAGGTGATCAAAATTGATGGTTGGCACAATGACTTGGAGAGAAAGTTGCAAGGTGGTTATCATCAAGGGAACATGACATGCCACTACGTGGCACTAGGAAAGGTGGTGGGATAGGATGAGGCAGTTGACATGGGTGCCTAGGTTGACCTGTGAACCAATCAGGAGGTGCCACATGTCAAATTCTGGTGCAATCTAGAGGAAAAAACATAATATAAGAGGATTAAAGTGCCCCAAGGTGTGCAAAAATAAGGTAATAAATGGAGAAATTTGAAATTAAAAATTTCAAAGATGAAAGGATTTAATCAGATATTAAAATTAAATGTCATCTTATTTCAATAGTTTAACTATTGAAAAGGTATGTATTTTCAAAATATTTCAAATTATTAAAAGGGTATGTATGGGAGGAAGTGTTTGATTGACGATTTAGGGGGGCAAATTTTATCATAAATATCAAGTATCATATACCATCAAAAAGGTATCGAAACAAGGATTCTGATTTTGTAGTCAATTTTAGTGCAGGATCAAACTAGTTTGAACAGAATGAGGGAAGAGTGACTCGGCTCAAAATTGGTTAGAGAAGAGAGGACAGGTGGTGTTTCAAGAAAATATCTGGAGATGTTTTTCTTTGGCTACATATTCAAAATTCTTCCATTGTTATAGGGTTCCAAATCCTGGTCTCCATAGTGAGTTATAGAGTACTGGCTCCAGGGATATCCAGTTATTTCATGGTTCCATTAGGATATAGTTTATTGGACTGTATTATCTTTTTTATCAAATAGAATAGATGTTTTTCATATCTTTTTCATATTGTTGAAGTGGTAAATGTTGTAGATCAGATTAGTACAAAAGCAATATTCATCACACTTAATGCAAGTTTTCTTAGATTCAAGTCTCTCCTCTGTGTTGTTCATTTGGATTATGAATTTTCTTATTCATTGCATGGATTCATCTATGTATGTGTTATTAGTCCTTAGTTCTAATTTAGAATTAGATTAAATAAAGCTATGGATATGACACAAGTTTCATCTATTCTGCATAAGGATTTGTATAAGTAGTGTATGGTCTGATATCATTTGTATTCATGGCTTTGAGTCTTTGACAATATTTTGTTTCTGTATGCTGCTCCTGAACTAGAAGTATTGCCCAATGGACAAGGCACTGATCATAAATAAATATATTCCTTGTTGATACATGACAAATCAGTCTTGGCTATGTTCTGCAAATTGAATTTAAACTCTAACATAACTAAAGGTTTTATGTGGTTTTTTGTGTTGTACTAATCTCATGCTCTACTTCAATGTTGATGTTCAATGAGTGATTATCCAGTCACCTAGTATCTCTCAGTCATGTTGAAGCCATTGTGAGATCTCTATTGATTTAAGCCTTACTGAATATTTTAGGGTGTTGAATGGTTTCCCCCCCTTGGTTTTGTAGAACCTCAAGCATAGAAGGATGGATCCGCATCCTTGTTAATTGGTCATTTTCAGTCTTAGTTGAATATCAAGAGTTGGCTACTCTTCAAAATATATCAAAAAGGGTGAAAAGGTTGTTGTTCAGTAATCACAGTATAAAAAAGAACCAACAATGTCATCTCAACTCTTTCTGTGTGCATGGTAATCTATAAATTGTGCAAAGCTATTGCACCTGAATGATCATTTTAGACATGGAATAATGGGAATGTAACAAAGAACCTTGCGAGGTACCTTTTTTGTCATTTGATCATCTTGATATTTTCTCGTATGGAATTTAGGGCATTCTGTTGCATTTTCATGTTCTTTATGATAAATAATATGATCTTTGGGATAAGCATCTATTGCTTGATACTCCATTCCAATATTTTTTATAGTGGCACATAATTCTCGGTACGAGTGAGGGAGAACATTTTATGGTGGTAATTGAAACTCACCTATAAATCTACAACAAAAAATATAAGTTGTTACTATAAATAATCTTAATCGTACATGTTTCACCTTTTATAGACTATAATGATGTATATGACAAACCTTAGCATATGTGACATTGCTATGTTGGATAAACCATTCATAACTTTCAAATTCACCAACAACAATAAAGTAGAGAGAAGAGTAGATTGGGAGCCTTCATAAAGGGTCATGTTCACCTTCTCAAGTAGAGGTATATCATGGATGACATTAATTTCATCCTCATCATAATCATCATCATCATTAGCAGAAACACTAGTAGCACCAATACCAAATGTGTCAATGATCAATGCATTCATACCATCATCTTCAAATGCATTTTCTGGTGCATGATCGTCATCTTCCATGGGATCATGATCTTCAGCTTCAATACTCACACCTCCATGTTCCTCTATATTCAAACCCCCATGTTCCTCTAAGATGTGGTGGTCCATATCACATACTACACTGGGGAGATCAACCTATATAAAAATGATGATAATCAAACCCCCCTTCAATGTGATAATCAAACCTCCTTCCATGGTTCATATGTATATTAATTGTGAAAACAATATAACAAACAACAATTACCAATGGATGATAATCAAACCCCCCTTCAATGTGACCATTCTCCCTACAATGTCTCTTTTCTATTTGATCTTGATTCTTCTTTCCTTTAAGCCTTTACAACTCTACATGGACAATAACATTTGTCATTGCCTTCTCTTTGAAAGTTAGAAAACAAGCTAGCGATTGTCTCCCTATTTTGATCAAATTCCCTTGTATTACCTGACATGATCCTTAATGTGTATATCTAAAAAATAATTGGACATGTTGTACTTAATGTCTATATCTACACATATGGTTTTGATAGCAAATGGTCAATCTATTTGGTCATGGTGAGAAATCTTTAGTTGTGACAAAAAATGACATGTTATGGCAGGTTTTATAAATGATATGTTACTTTGTAAATTTAACTTTAGGTTTTATAAATGTACATATATTTTCTTTGACTCCCCCACATTGTAATCATATTGATAGGTTGATATCGAATTCTATGTCAAGATTTACAGCATTAAATTGATCATAGTTGGAAGACTCAGACACAAGAAGAATATGAGTATAGCCAATTTTTAGAAGAATATGAATGAATGCAAACATACATAAGTGGATGAACATAAATAATTAAGGTACCAAACATTGCCTGAAGTAATGAAGTGTTGACCCAGTGTTCTAATCTAGTATGCTCCTATATGATCCACAATCTGCAAGGAAGGAAAATATGGGGTTAGATCCAAAGGATCTAAGCAATGTTTGGCACCCTATTACTATTCGTCATCTACAATTATGCATGTGCATAGTCAATCCATACACTTCTAAAAGTAATGATCAAGCATAAGAAATGGAGGGGATATCAAGGTCAAATCAGAGGTCAAATTTCATGCCTCCAAATTTTATATATGTACAACTATAAAATATCATGCCTTGAAATTTTATAACATAGTTCCTTAGCATTTGATCTTCATATGGAAGCCATGACTTGAGGTAGGCATTCGAGCTCTGTCTTCTCATTAACTCAATTTAATTTTGATGACATTTGTTGATTTAATGGCACAATATGAATGTTAATACTAGCATTGTTTACATCTTTGCATTTGGAATGCTTGATGACCTGCGAGCTTTGAGGGTCGTGTCTATGCAACACAATATTTGCACCTAGTTAACAAAATATGTTAACAACATGTATGTTAGCCTATTATGTTTGTTTACAAATTACTAACACATGTTAACACAATAGGCTAACATACATGATGTTAACATATTTTGTTAACAACATATTGTGTTAACATGTGTTTACTAAGGTGCAAATATTATGTTGCATTGTTTATGAGCTCACTGTTTAATACTGGCATTGTTTACATCTTTCCATATGGAATGCTTTGAGAGTTAGGGAATCATTACTATTACCTTCAAGGAATTGTGTGAAGTGTTTGATCTCTCTTTAGGAAATGTATTGATGGCTCACGGGCTGGAAGCATGGGCATCATGCATTGTTTATGAGCTCACTATTTGAGCACCATATGACCATGTTATGAGCTATGTTTGTTACACACACACACACACACACACACACACACACACACACACATATATATATATGTATATATATATA
>MU228449.1:2130098-2152033 GCA_018584345.1 Thuja plicata
GGAAAATCCTAGGGTTTATTGTATCAGCTAAAGGAATTGAGGTAGACCCTGAAAAAGTTAAAGCTATACTGGAAATGTCACCTCTGCACAATACTAGTCAGATGGGGACACTTCAAGGAAGAATCCAGTCAATAAGGAGGTTTATGTCACAACTTGCAAATAGAGCTCAACCTTTTACTAAATTGCTACATAAAAGTGTTACCTTCAAATGGGATGAACATTGTGAAAACAACTTCAAAGAACTGAAGGATTACTTGGCTACTCCTCCCATTCTTATGGCACTTAGTCATGGAATAACATTACTCCTATATATATTAGCTATAGCTACATCACTGGGAGTATTTCTAGCTCAATAAGATGAAGACAAAAAGGAAAGAGCAATTTACTATATCAGCAGAACTCTGGTGTCTTATAAGCTCAACTACAGTATAATTGAAAAATCTTGCTTAGAAGTTGTCTTTGCATCACAGAAATTGAGACACTATATTTTATCACATACAGTAAAGCTTATTTCAAAGATCAATCCTCTTAAATATCTCATAAGAAAAACAACATTAATAGGAAGGCTAGCAGAGTGGGTCATGATTCTAAGAAAATTTAATATTGAGTATGTGGACAAAAGAGCTATTAAAGGACAAGTCCTTGTAGATCAATTAGTTGATTCACCTCTTCAAGATGATCCACCATTGAAAATTGAATTTCTAGATGAAACAATCATGCACTTAACAGAATATCCATGGAAGATGTATTTTGATGGTTCTTTCACACAATAAGGAGCTAGAGTAGGCATTCTATTTATCACTCCTCAAGGCTACAAAATACCTAAAGCATACAAACTGATGTTTTCTTACACAAACAACATCTTAGAATATGAAGCATTAGTGAATGGACTCAAGTTGGCTATGGAATGGAAAATTGTAGAGTTACATGTCTATGGTGACTCCAAGCTCATTATTAATTAGGTAAATGGATATTATCAGACGAAAGATGAGAAATTGATGCCTTACAAAAGACTGATTGATGATTTAAAGAAATATTTTGTTTTCATCACATTTTAACAAGTTCCAAGAACAGAAAATAGAGTCGTAGATGCTATGGCTATGCTAGCATCCCTATTACAGCTAGAAGAACACCAATTCCACTATAAATTCTTGGTGGATAAATTATCCTTTCCAACCTTTGATACCCCTGAATCTCAAGTAATCTATGCTTTAACTACCCAAGACCAATCTCGATATGCCAAACTCATTACCTATCTTACTGTTCAAACTCTACCCAATGGTCTATCAAAGAATGAAAAATGAGCCTTAATTAGGACAAAATCATGTTATGTCCTCATTACTAATAACTTATATTGAAGAGGTCTCAATGGTACACTTCTTAGGTGTCTAGAACAAGAAGAGTCAGATCGCGCATTAAAAGAAGTTCACAAAGGTGTATGTGGGTCACACTTGAATGACTTCTCATTAGTAAAGAAACTACTAAGAGTTGGCTACTATTGGCCCACAATGGAAAAAGATGTTGTTCTCTTTTCAAAAACATGTCACAAATGTCAAACACATGGAAACCATATCCATGCTCCTGCCAGAGAACTCATACCATTTATAACATATTGGCCATTTTAGCAATGGGCCTTTGATCTGGTTGGACAAATATATCCTAATTCTTCAAGTGGACACAAGTACATCATTATAGCTACTAATTATTTTAATAAGTGGGTTGAGGTCGTGCCACTAATTAAAGCCCCTGGCAAACAGGTGGCAATGTTTATCTTGAACTACATTATTTGTAGATATGGGATACCCTCTTCTATTATAACAAACAATGGGGGTAAATTTATAAACCAAGACATCGAAGACCTTTGTACACATTTTCACATCACTCAGCATTTTTCTTAAATATATTATCCTAAGGTAATGGACAAGATGAGGCTTCAAAAAATAAAATTCTTAAAATCTTACACCGAACTGTGAGTAAGTTTGGAATTTGCAACTAAATCTAGAACTATGGGCCTACAAAACAAGTATCATAACACCAACTGGAGCCACACCATTTTCTCTAGTCTATGGCACAGAAGTAGTGCTTCCTATTGAAGTAGAAATTTCATCTTTGCAGGTATCTCTCCAAGGTCTTGTTGTAGATGAACAATACCGCATTGATAGGATTAATTCACTAGACCTACTTGATGAGCGTAAACAATAAGCATTCAATCATCTAAAAGTGTACCAAAAATCATGTCAATAGGGTACAACAAAAAGTTCCAACCATGATAATTTCAAGTGGGGGATCTCGTTCTCAAAGAGAATCCTAAAAACCAGCCGAATAGAGAATAGAAAGGAAAGTTTGAACCTAACTGGGTGGGACCTTATGTCATTACTACAACCTTTGGGACTGGACTTTATCAGTTAGCTACACCTAAGGGAGATGTTATTCCTAAACCCATCAACACTCTACATTTGAAGCGGTTCTATGCTTGATATTTGGCTAGAAGAGCCCGTACAGTGAAAATTTCTGAGAAAATACCAAAACAATCAGAAAATTGATCCTGAAATAATCCAAAAATAGTGGAAAAAGTCCTGAAAAAAGGTATCCTTGGTGAAAACTTGGCAAATAGGCGCCTTGATACTAAAAAAAAAAAGAGAAAAACAATAAAAAATTGAAAAAAAGAAAAGCGCCTTGGCAAAAACTTGGCAAATAGGCGTCTTGGTAACAAAAATAGAAAGCTTTGGTGAGTGGTAAAAACCTAAAAACTAGGCATCACTCATACTTTGTGCTCCATCTATCAATGCGCTACTGATAATAAACCTTCATGATTGCATCTGTGCTATTGGTTGACTCTGATTCCTTACAAATGTCATATCCTTTCTTGGGATTTTTCTGCATTTGCATCTTAGGAATAGTCATTCTGCACTGGGGGCATCTTTGCTAGCATGTTAGTTTGCATCTGCTAGGTTTTCCTAGGTTCCTTTTCTAGGATGGTTCACCTCTCAAAAATAGTATTTCTCAATACTTGCACCAAAATGTCACTTCCACAAACAAAGGTGTTTCTTCAAATGCCACCTTCCTGTAACAGGTATCACACTAGTGTTTCTCAACACTTTAATCAAAAACTTTTAAATGAACTAGTGTTTTTCAACACTTGAAATCAAACAGTGTTCCTAAACACTTCATCGAATTGTAATCGCTGACAAGGTTAATCTCATGTATTCAGACAAGAAAACATATTGCTTAATTCCAAAATTCTAATTGATAAATCTCTATTGTGCTTGAAAAATGAATCAACAGTATTTCTTAAATACTACTTAAACACATAGTGATCGTGGTTTTATTATGGCTCTTTTTATGTTCCGATGAAGTTTCAAACTAGGGGCATCTAAGCGGTTATGAATTTTCTTTGATTTTTTATCAATTGGTGATTGTTATGTCTTTTGAGTTACTCCATGACATCTGCGCAAAGACAAAGATTCTCCAGGACAGAGGCATAACATTTTCTTAGATTTGTGTGTATGGTGATTGTTTCAAATAATCCTATAAATTTTGCCTAACTTGGATGTTTATGGTAAGAGCTTCCAACATGAGTGGATAGCCGCATATATCTCAATCTTTGTTGTGTAAACTACGGTGAGGTTGAAACAATTTCCTTATTTTTTTTATAAATCAAATTCTCACTAAGGTGTACAAAACATGATGTACCCAAGGATATAAATTTTCAAGGTCATTGCGGGTCAGATATCTTACATTACACTTGAACAGAACCTGATTCTAACTAGAAAAAAGAGATAACTAACTTATCATCCTAGCTTATATGCCTTGATGCTTAAGTTTATTTCTGACATTGCATCCAATATACATAGTATTCATACTTTCATGATACCTATGGGTATTAGTGACAGTTGAACTATCAGGTGATGTTCGTTACAAAAAAATGCCCAATGATGATAAAAATGCTACAATGTATACAAATCAGTGACAGTCCTAAGAGTCTACATATAGATGCATTTAGAGATTGCATGATTCATTTTTTTATAAAAAATAGAAAAGCATAAAGGACTTGAACTCAAAATGATTTCTATTTTCATCCAAAATCTAAGTTAATCACATAAATCTATATTACTAATATTAATGTTGTTGCACATCCATAACATACATTCTACATTCATAAATGAGAAAGAGAAAATACAAAAATAAAGCCTTCATGCATGGTATTTATTTCTACATCCTAAGTGCATCCATACATTTATTTGCATATGAAAAACTAAAAAATATACATTTGCATATTTCACTTAGCATCATTTGAAACACATTTTTTATCAGTAATAAATCAAAGATCATAAATGATGGCATAATCTAAATCTAACTCAGCAAGAGGCCAAGAACATAGTCACATGTGCATCAATCTAAACATCTATCAAAGAAAAGAGAACCCATGAACATGTCAGAATCAAGAATGGCTACATCAGATATATCAATTATGTATCATAGTATCAATATGGATAAGATATACATGTATACAAGTCAAATACAAATGAATGATCTCAGAAGGATCACAGTATACAATATGTCTCAAATATGTCAAAGAACAAAATCAACTCTAACTGTCACCCTCTCCCTGATCTAGAGGAGGAGGAGGAGGTGGTACAAATGGAGTTGGTGGAGGCATAGCCCCCTCAGACTGCTGAGAAAACTATGAATATGATGTTTCTCTCTGACCCTCTAGAACTGCAACATGATATAATCCAAAGTAGTAAGCTACCCCTATCCCTGGTGTGTCACAATCTGAGCCTACATATCTCTCTCTACTTGAACCTCTACCTATATCCTATGCAGAGGGCCTATCCTATGGCCTATCCTACTGAGCATTCCACTATCTCTATCTTTGCTGCTCTCTAGTCAGCAATGGACTTGGATCTGTCTAAGGAGCAACGAATTTGAGATGAGTCTGCCTACCACTGGTGCCCTCTCCACTACGCACTGCACCTCCACCCCTATCATCTCCACCATCATCTCCATCATCTGGAACATGTCCTCTTTCTGGAGGAGGGCACCTCTCATCTCATCTCCCACCATCTCTACCACCATATCTCCTCTCTCTCTCTAAGCTCCTCCTCTACCTCTGATAGGATGATCGTCAGCAAGATCAAAGTCTAGTGGGTCCTCTATGTGAGGAACTACCTCATTAGGTACTGTAAACTATGGAAATGGATGCTAGAGCATCTCTGTAAGATATCCGTCTAAGCACCTTGCATCTACAACATCTGGATGAAGGTCCCAAGCAACTCAGAACATCTCTTTGATCTTATGATGCATAGTCTCATACACCAACCTGGTACCCCACACTACCTCCTCATCTCAGATCTGGGCATATACTGATGTATCCTAACACCTGCCCTATACTCAGCCAAACTGTCTCAAAACTTGGGTATGCAGGAAATGATCTATAACATATTGGGTGCATCCAATCAAATACGTGCTCTGAATGAAAAAAGGCATATGTTGCCTATCAGAAATCCACTCCTCACAATCAAGGTATGGTTTCCATACTACTACTATCATATCATCAAAAATATGGCGCCAATACTCTACCTTGCCTAGATGGGGCTGCTGAATCCAACCTGAATACATATATACATATGGCTTCTCTTGTGCTTGTTGCCTTTCAACTATAGGCTGTGTAACTGGGATATGCTCCCAGGCCTAGATCTAAAGTACAAGGATCCCCATAGTCATGCTTTGTGAATACTGATACAGTATCCCACGTAACTCTCTATAGATATAGGCAAGAATATAGCTACTCCATGCAAATCTCTATGATGATACGACCATTTGCTCTAACATATCTACCCATCCAACCATAAAACTGTGTTGTCCTCTATTAGGCATCAGGACACCTCTGATAAATCTAGCTAAATATATAGGAAGACAATCATAATGATCACACATGTAATCCCATGTGATGTATCAACATGCAATAGTACCATCTCTGAAGAAATGTTGAGCTGAGGCTATAGCTGTGACAGATGTAGCCTCAAACTACACCTCACGAACCATGATAGGAACTCGCCGTATACGCCACACATCCTTAGGTGTGATAGTCATCTCTCTAGTTGGGAGATGGAAGGTGTTGTCCTCCAAGTGCCATCTCTCAGTCAAAGTAGTCAACAACTCATGATTTACCCTGATGTCAGGTAAATCACTCAAAGATAGTAGCCCTACTCTTGCAACTAACTCAGCCTCATCACATGTCAGTGATCAAGACAAGGCAAGGACACGACCGAGGTATGGTCCTCAGAATGACACCACCTCAAAAGGGACCTGTTTAAAAAGATAGCCATTACAAGTTCAAATCAGTACTCTATCTAAGACAACTACACAGAAATGTAATCAGCTAAGTGTTTTGATAGCCAGAAGATGGAAAAGAGTTCACATTTGGTAGAAATCTAAGTCTAAAACCAAAAAAAATCCTATTTCTATGGGGTGTGATCCTTTTTACATAATGCAATCTTTGATTTCTAGGATGCAATAGGGTATCATGGAAGTGATCCAGAACTGACAGGGTGGGACATAGGATGTAGTGTGCGACCCTGTTCCAGCAGGATGCCACAACATTCAAATCCTATCTACAAACTACCAAATGCAATGAAATTTTTTAAAATAGGGTGTGATCCTGGAAGTACAGGATGTGACACAGGATTTATGGTCTAAACAAGATATGACATGGGATTGACTGGGTGCGATCCTAAATGCGGGATGTGATGCAAAATGTAATTGGCCATAACTTCTACAAAAATGTATAAAACTAGAATTTGAAAATTTGACAAGGTAGATTTTTGAGTACTTACTAGAGGTGGGAAGTTAGCTGGATGATTCTTCTCATAAGATATCCATCTTGACATAAGATATCCATCTTGTGAAAAATGGTAAACATAAGATATCCATCTTGTGAGAACAGTAGACATAATATATCCATCTTGTGAGCACATAAGATGTCTATTGTTTCTCAAATTCTTATTAAAGATCCTAGCAGCTTCATACTGACCTACATTCAATCAAGTTCAATGTTAGTATTATCAATTCTTGTATGACAACTAAGTTCAAAATTGATATTTTTAAAAATATTTGCTTATTGACCTTTGTTCGATCAAGTTCAAAGTCAATTCTATTAGTATTAGTTCAATCAAGTGCGAGACTGATCTCATCAGACATTTCATTCAATCAAGTGCAAAATTCTCAAACTTTTTGAAGTCAACATTAAAACTTTCTTTGAATCAATGTGTTACTCACACATTAATTCAAAAAGGAGCAAATGTAACCACCCTAATTTGGTCTGCTCTGATCATAGACCCTATTTTACCTAAGTGTGATCATACCCCTAATTATGTCAAGATAATTCTTCAATTTATTGGCATAATTCATTTAAATCAAATTTAACCTCCTAAGTGATATAATCACTAAATTAAATTAATTTCCTTAGCCAATTAAATCAAATCAATTCAATTCAATAAAAAAAATCAAAAACATGGCTAAAGTAATTAATAAAAAGGAATTAAATAAATCCTAATTACAACTCCATTTGTAAAAATGGAAAATCAAATCCCTAACCACTTGGAGTTAAATCACTTGGATCACCTCACATGGATCACCAAAGATTCAATCTCCACCTCTCTTCCACTTTCAATCCTAACCTCTCATTCCTCAAATTCTTCTATAAATAGAATGAATTTTGAGCTCAAATGGTCCCTAATTCTTATAATTCCTTTTGCAAACTTATTATGCTAGTATTTTTAGAGATATTCATGCATTTTAGCTTATTCTTCATTTGCATTGTTATAATCTTCAATTTTAGAGCTTAAAATGAATATTTCTTGAGCATATTAGGCTAATTTCATTTGAATCTTCCATTCTAAGTTGTATATGTCACTAATAAATGCATAATCTGAGGGAAATTATAGCATTATTCACACTCCTCTTAGATAGGAAGCAATAAGTCAGTTTTAGTGATTGATTTTCTTGTTTACTCTTTCTTTTCACTAATATAATGACTTATTCAAGTGTTGTGTTGATTCTCACAGGTACATAAAATAACACACACAATAGTATGTAATAAGATGATCATAAAAATTAAAAAACAGATGTATATACTATTATAAAAAGGAAAACCAATGAGTACATTAAAACATATGTACCATGGAAGTGTCAAGGCCAAATGAAATGTTCAAAAGCATGGACCCCACCACATGTTCTATATCCTCATCTTTCATCAACTGAACATAAATGGAACACATAAAATACATAAGTGGGAAATCATTATAAGTAAATTCTACTAAAAATATAAATGTTTAAAATTAAATACAATGTGACAAGTTAACTTTTTACTCTTGCCATAATAGTAGGAGTCCATGGCACTGCATGCCCCTCCTCATCTATCATGTGATGTGCATCTCCATGAGGCAGTTCTATGCCTGAGGCATCCTAGGTAGATCATCCACCTTGAAGATGTATTCATATGCATCATTATCATCTAGGGGACCCAAGCACAAATACTTGCATGTAATGCAATTGTGGAACACACAAACATGTGAGCTCGTGGAGGATGTGGTGTTAATTGGAATGATTAGGTATGAGAGGGGGTGAATCAGTACTCCCAAAAATTTTCTACTTTTGAACTTGATTGAACTTTAATCCATTATAAATCAATTGGTAGTCATAATAACTGATAGTTTCCATAGTATTACTGATATGTTGTAACTAAAAAACATAAAGTAAATGACAGTAACACATAATTAGATTCGCACACCCATAACATAGATTTTTGGTCATGCAAAAACCCTTGGTTAGAGGGAAAAAGTTCGGTGGGGATGATACCCACAACTCTTCACTGTAGAAAAATGTTTTTCTTGTTAGGGATTATAATATGTCACCTTTTGAGAGACTCACCCAGTTAGGAGTGACTGATACATTGTTAAGTGTATCTACAGTCTTATTAAGACTACTCACTAAGAGATTTAATCCTTCTTGTATGGTGTTCACCCTGTTAAAGGATTTACAAACGATCACACAAATAGACTTATCAGTCTTGTTAGAGACTACCCGGTTAAGGGATTTTACAATACCTTGTAGAAACTGTTAGGATTCTTCACAAGATAGTAATTGAAATGTATGTGGTTCCTTCCAAAGCTTGTCAAATCCCTTATGCTACAAATCTCTATTCTCTATTCTTCTCTACTTTTGATTCACTTCTCTGCTTAATTCATCCATGTAACTTCTTCTTAACAACCTCTCTTTATAATTTTTTCCTTAAGCTTTTTATCTTTTAATCTCCTTCACTTGTCCTTCATTCTCGACCTTTAATCTTAGGGCTGATAAAAGAATTAATCTCAATCTTTCCATAAACCATTTTCATGTTCTTCCTTATGTTAGCTGCTTCATGATTTTCCTTATGACCAATAGTTTTCACCTTCTGATAGTTGACCTCCTTATTCTGACAACTCTCCTTCTAGCCGATAGTAATTCCAATAGATTATTACTTTTCTATTTGACATCAATGACAAAACTTATCATAATGCCAATAATTTCCAACAATCTTCCCCTTTGTCATTGATGGAAAAAACTATCATATGTCCTGTGTATGCCGATATACTTCCCCTATGTTAATATTCTATCATAAACTATATTTATTAGTTTTTTTTGTGTACTTCTTCCCCTTTATTATTATCTTCTTCCCCTTTTTGGCACTCAATGCCAAATGATATTTGCAAGTGGCATATCATGATTCAGGCTGGTCATAGTTTAGCCATGATAAACTTATACTTGTCTCATGTGTTCTTCAAAATTGCTTCCCATTCATCCTAAAGTTCTTTTAATCTGATCATATGCCTATTTAAGTTAGAAGCGAGTGCTTCAAGACTATCCACAATTCTTAACTTTGGGGTTTGCACAATTTTCTCTTCTATTGGAACATTAACCTTTATTATATAAATATGAGGTGTTATAATACCGTGTAATTCTAGTATCCACATATGTTAGCTCACTTCTCTACTATTAGCTCTTGCTCCTTTGAAATAATCTCTCTCATCTTAGCTCAATGGTCCATAAAATTTGTTGTAGGCTGGAGATTGCCAATATTGTCAATATCTCCTATAAATTATGCAAAATTACATAATCTAGTGTACATTGTTGTAGCATTACTCAAAATTTCCTTCAAACTTTCAATAATTTTTGATAGTTCTACTTTCAAAATTACAATCTTTATTAACAATTATTGTACAATTTTGTCTTTCAATTTCTTTGTTGCACTGTTGGTTATTCTTTGCTCCAGATCTTTTCTTAACTGATTTATTTCATCAATTTAAACTTTTAATTGGTGAATTAATGATTCTTCTTCATCTATAGTAACATCTGGCATAAGATCTTCAAATAAATCTAGAGTTCTAATCAAAATTCTCTTCTTTTGTTTCTTGGCTTTTTCCTTGTCCAAATTTGTCTTTTTTATATAGAACTCTTGCTTATTCTTATTTATCCTCATTCTTCTTTAGTTTTTTTGGATCTTGTTTGAGTATCTCAAACTCAAGGTTATCATCATCTGTATTCTCATCATCATCATCATCATCATCATCATCATCATCTTCTTCTTCTTCTTCTTCTTCTTCTTCTTCTTCTTCTTCTTCCCGTTCTCTTTTCTGTTTACCTTTTGTGTCTTTCTACTCCTTTTCATCTTTATCTTTATCTTATTCCTCATCTTGTCCTTCTTTGTTCTCTTCATCCATTTGTTCTACTTCATCTTGATGTTTTTCACTGGTGTCATGTTTCTTATCTCCAATATCTTTTGCATCCTGCTGCTTCTTAGTGTTGGTTCCCTTCTCGATGTCTATTTGTTGCATGTTGGTAGGTGAATGTTTCTGGTCAGCTGATATGGGATTCTGTTCATGGAAAAAATTCATCCTACTTCTTCATTTCTTGTAAGATTTCTATTTTACTTTGTAATAGAGGGTCTGGTAGATTTATTTGTTGTATTACCTATACAAAAACCTATTCATGACTTTGTAGGTCCTTTTTAGTCTTCTCTATAGTAATTTTATCATCTTCTTTTCCAATAGAGACATGTGTTAAAGATTCTTGTTTCTCAATTGACTTCTCAAGTTTTTCAATGATGTCATCAATAGTAACTGCATCTGTGTTTGCTAATAGATCGATTGCATTTGGTGCATTTTTTATTAGCTCATTTACAATTAAAAGTATCATCAACATTTGAGGTGCCTACCTCTGAATAGGCTTGATTTTTCTCTTCATTCAATATTTTATTCTGCAATTCAGTTATATCATATTCTAATACAAATTCTTTGTTTGCTAGAACTATAGTTGTTAATGTCATCATTCTAAACTCTTCCTTGTACTTATCCATGTATACTTCTACATCATTCTCCGATAACTTTGGTAATAGATTCTTCAATATCTTTGTTCTCAGTTCCTCAACTCTATGATAGAATGAATCCTATATTATCAATATGTTTTCATACAATTCTCTGGGAACATTATCCTTCACATCTCTAGGATATTTATTATACTTAAGAAAATGTTTAACAATAGTGTCTTCTATCAATTTCTTGTCTTCCTATAAAAATTTTGCAAAGTCAGTGAGATTAACTCTCCCAACTAATCCTATCTCATTTATGTACTCTACAATTTCAATAGATTTTGTTGGAGTCTTGAATTGCTTTCCTCTTGATCACTTTCCCCATGTCATAATTTATTTCTTTGATTCAGTATTCTCTTCTTTTATATCACCTTTCTTCAAAGTGGTAGGGGAGTCTTTTTCTGACTCCTAGTAGTTTTTCTCTTAGACACTAAATTTTTTATTGCCTCTTTTTAGGAACTTTCCTTTTTAGTGTCTCCTTAATCTCTTTTTCTCCTCTACCTATAGTTTTTTGGTGTAGTAATTTATACTTCCACTTCCTAAACCTCACTATTCTCAATCCCTTGAATAGCTCATAGGGCTTGTGTCTCTATAGATTTTTCTTCATGCTTCATATTTTTCATCTTGACTAGTGTGGAGGGGAGCTCTAAGGGCTTCACTTATGGTCACTCCACTATCTCCTCTAGTTGTGTACTACTTTCACCTTCATCGCTTCCATACTTCATTTTCAAATTCTTCAACATTTTCTCTTTCTTCTTCAGTATATTTGTCTTCTTAATATCTAAGGTAATCCTTTTATAAGCTTCCTCATATGTACCAAATATTTTTGTAGTTGTATCCTTTGGTTGATTTAGAATATTATTTGCACATCCAATTGTATCTTTTTTGTGACCTCATAACAAAATGATGGAACCCAATATGTCCTTGGCTCCACAGTCTGGATTCTACATGTGTTAGTGTCTACAAGAAAATAAATAGAGCCTTTATAATTCTCTACTATTGACAGGGGTATTCGATGGCATTCTTTCATTTTCATTTGAAATTATTTGAAATATCCCCATATAATCTTATTAAAATCATCACCTAATTGCTCAATATCATCATTGATTTGATAAATTATTGGTTTATTTGTTTTCCAATTCAATTCACCTATTCCAAGAAATAAATTCTTAACATAAAATTATAAACAAACAAGTAGTGATCCAAACTATCCTCTTGTTTTTTATCTTTCTTTAGTCATTTCATGTTTGGAAATAGTTGGGTTCGCACCATATTTGAAAAATCATAAATTTTGCCTAATTTGGCTATCTCGTAGGCTACATACACAACACTACCTAGTACATTGTTTGGCTGGCTGGACTAGTAGACTTTATAACCAATGATCATTGTTAAAAATAATGTTTCTATGTCCTTAACCTTGTCTACTCTCATTTATCTTCCATCCTTACATGTTTATTTTATTTTCCTCATCTCGTTCATGTTACTTACCTGTACAGTACATTCTTTCCGTTCAACCGGTAAGCCAGTGACAATGTGAATTAGGTATTTTGTTATTTTAAATGGCTTATTCCCATTTAACCATAAATTTTTTAAGATAACTAAAAGGGGATGAATCAGTTATAATTAGTTTCCTCACAAATTATCCTCCAGTGCCGAATTTCTCCAGATGTATACCTAAACAAATTCAATCATATAATTCAACTCGGTAAAAATGTATTCGGTAAACTTAAACTTTCATCAATAGTGGTTACTGAGTGTCAGTAAATTAATACTGTGATTACCGATCTAGGTCAATAAAATAAAGTGTAAAGTAAAATAATAATCAATCACATTCATGCGCATTGACACATAGATTTTTAATGTGGAAACCCTGTTAAGGGAAAAACCACCTAGGACCAGTAACCCAAAATATTTTCACTCTTATGAAGTGAGCTCGGTAAAGACCCAACCCTGTTAATGGTTATAATGTACACTGTTAAATGTGACCTAGTTAGAGGAATTAAAAATAACAGTTCTCTCTTGACCATGCATTCACTATGGGGTCAATAAGAAAACAATCAACATTCTCTTACTAGTTCTAGCTCTAGATTGTATTTCTCTTTTCCATTTTCCTACTGAGATCATGTGGTATTCTAATTCCAGTGCAGTCCTTTGGGCAAGGTACAAAGTGGCTGGGTTTGTTCTTCTCAAATCATAACTAATGTCGGGAGACATAGCACTTATGAATTCTTTTTTCAAATTACCTACAGTAGGCATGTCAGCTACTGGGATACAATTTACAAGATTGTTAAATTTCACCACAAAATCCCTCATACTGATTGAAGGCTATTTCTTGATAGAAGTCAATTGTGTCAGCAAGGCATGCTCATCCTCAGCAATTTTAAATCTTCTTTCAAAAGCATCTCTCATAGGAGCCCAATCTATGATAGAAGAATTGGGCAAGTGATGGAACCAATTGGTAGCACCTTCAATAAGGGTTTCAAAAAATAATCTAATGGCCACATCTTCTTCTCGCACTGCTAAGATATTAGCTAAAACAAAGAATGAAGCAATGTGTTCATCTGTAGATACTTTCCCATCCCTAGAGAATTTGGGGAAATTATTTCTTGAACCTGAGGGAAGGGGATTATATGCTGCTAACTGCAGTGGCCCAAGGAAGTTCCATAACTGCTTGGGGTAGATAGGGTGCTAGGTTAACAACAGGAGGAGAAACTACTCTGTGCAAGGTTAGAACTTGACAAGTGGTAGACAAAAGATTTGATTGTTTGGGGGGTGAAGGAGGTTTTATTTTTCTATTAGTATTTCTGTTCTTTTGATGGGCTACTTTAAGTAGAGAAAAATCAAGGTCTATGAGTCTCTCAAAAAATGGGTCCGTACCACTTTCTTTCTTTGCACTCTTAAGAAACCTCTTGGGCTCCAAAGTTCCAACTATTCTTCTATTCTGGCTTCATGCTCTACTTGGTGTTGTGCCTGTCTTAGATTTCTCCTTCAGATGGCACCCTCAAGCGCTTCTACTCTAGATTCTTCTTGTTCAAGCACTTGGTTGGCATTCCTATAGTGTTCAGTGTTTCTTTTGTATCTCAAGACAAAAGTGTTCAGTGAGGAAATGAGATCCTCTTGATCATCCTGGAAACCAAGATTCGGTTGAAGCACAAGACTTATGTTTTCATGGGGAATCACCATCTTTCCTCATGGTGTTACTTCTGGTATAATGACTATTTGTCTCCCTAGTAGAGTCGCCATAAATCTGTTGGTAAACAAATTGTTCTTTTTCACTTTAACTCCAAAATACCCAAATATTAAAGAATCAATCAAATACAACAGTTGGGAAATACAAATGAATAACTAATTTCCCTCTAAATTTGAAGGTACATCTCTGCTCAATATCATCATTGATTTGATAAATTATTGGTCTATTTGTTTTCCAATTCACTTCACCTATTCCAAGAAAGAAATTCTTAACATAAAATTATAAACAAACAAGTAGTGATCCAAACTATCCTCTTGTTTTTTATCTTTCTTCAGTCATTTCATGTTGGGAAATAGTTGGGTTTGCACCATATTTGAAAATTCATAAATTTTGCCTAATTTCGCTATCTCGTAGGCTACATACACAACACTACCTACTACATTATTTGGCTGACTGGACTAGTAGACTTTATAACCAATGATTATTGTTACAAAGCATGTTTATAGGTCCTTAACCTTGTCTACTCTCATTTATCTTCCATCCTTACATGTTTATTTTATTTTCCTCATCTCGTTCATGTTACTTACCTGTACGATACATTCTTTCCGTTCAACCAGTAAGCCAGTGACAATGTGAATTAGGTATTTTGTTATTTTAAATGGCTTATTCCCATTTAACCATAAATTTTTTAAAATAACTAAGAGGGGATGAATCAGTTATAATCAGTTTCCTCACAAATTATCCTCCAGTCCCAAATTTCTCCAGATGTATACCAAAACAAATTCAATCATATAATTCAACTCGGTAAAAATGTATTCTGTAAACTTAAAATTTCATCAATAGTGGTTACTGAGTGTCAGTAAATTAATACTGTGATTACCGATCTAGGTCAATAAAATAAAGTGTAAAGTAAAATAACAATCCATCACATTCATGCGCATTGACACATAGATTTTTAATGTGGAAACCCTGTTAAGGGAAAACCACCTAGGACCGGTAACCCAAAATATTTTCACTCTTATGAAGTGAGCTCGGTAAAGAGCCAACCCTGTTAATGGTTATAATGTACACTGTTAAATGTTACCTAGTTAGAGGAATTAAAAACAATAGTTCTCTCTTGACCATGCATTCACTATGGGGTCAATAAGAAAACAATCAACATTCTCTTACTAGTACCAGCTCTAGATTGTATTTCACTTTTCCATTTTCCTACTGAGATCATGTGGTCTTCTAATTCCACTGTAGTCCTTTGGGAAAGGTCCAAAGTGGTTGGGTTTGTTCTTCTCAAATCATAACTGATGTCGGGAGACATAGCACTTATGAATTTTTTTTTCAAATTACCTGCAGTAGGCATGTCAGCTACTGGGATACGATTTACAAGCTTGTTAAATTTCACCACAAAATACCTCATACTGATTGAAGGCTATTTCTTGATAGAAGTCAATTGTGTCAG
Organism: Thuja plicata; assembly: GCA_018584345.1. NCBI lineage: Eukaryota > Viridiplantae > Streptophyta > Pinopsida > Cupressales > Cupressaceae > Thuja > Thuja plicata. Next base: position 2,146,152 of record MU228449.1, read on the forward strand.
CAAGGCATGCTCATCCTCAGCAGTTTTAAATCTTCTTTCAAAAGAAGCTCTCATAGGATCCCAATCTATGATAGAAGAATTGGGCAGGTGATGGAACCAATTGGCAGCACCTTCAATAAGGGTTTCAAAAAATAATCTAACGGCCACATCTTCTTCTCGTACTGCTAAGATATTAGCTGAAACAAAGAATGAAGCAATGTGTTCATCTGTAGATACTTTCCCATCCCCAAAGAATTTGGGGAAATTATTTCTTGAACCTGAGGGAAGGGGATTATATGCTGCTAATTACAGTGGCCCAAGGAAGTTCCATAACTGCTTGGGGTAGATAGGGTGCTAGGTTAACAATAGGAGGAGAAACTACTCTGTGCAAGGTTAGAAGTTGACAAGTGGTAGACAAAAGATTTGATTATTTTGGGGGTGAAGTAGGTTTTCTTTTTCTATTAGTATTTCTATTCTTTTGATGGGCTACTTTAAGTAGAGAAAAATCAAGGTCTGTGAGTCTCTAAAAAAATGGGTCCGTACCACTTTCTTTCTTTGCAGTCTTAAGAAACCTCTTGGGCTCCAAAGTTCCAACTATTCTTATAGTCTGGCTTCATGCTCTACTTGGTGTTGTGCCCATCTTAGATTTCTCCTTTGGATGGCACCCTCAAGCGCTTCTACTCTAGATTCTTCTTGTTCAAGAACTTGGTTGGCATTCCTATAGTGTTTAGTGTTTCTTTTGTATCTCAAGACAAAAGTGTTCAGTGAGGAAATGAGATCCTCTTGATCGTCCTGGAAACCAAGATTCAGTTGAAGCATAGGACTTATGTTTTCATGGGGAATCACCATCTTTCCTCATGGTGTTACTTCTGGTATAACGACTATTTGTCTCCCTTGTAGAGTCGCCAAAAATCTATTGGTAAACAAATTGTTCTTTTTCACTTTAACTCCAAAATACCCAAATATTAAAGAATCAATCAAATACAACAGTTGGGAAATGCAAATGAATAACTAATTTCCCTCTAAATTTGAAGGTACAGCTCCCTTAAATGAATTATTTTCAATGAATATGAATCTTTCCTAATCTAACAGGGGTATGTTCTTAACCTGAGAATAGAAGAGGTAAACCAAGCTAGGCCTAGACAGGAACTAGCTCAGGCAGATTAAATTCAACTAAATCTAGCCAATCTGGAGATCTCAATAATCATACAAGCTCTAAAAAATGGTAATGTAATGATAGATAATGAAGATGCAAATGAAAAACTAAGGATCTATGATGAAGCAACAATGAGTCGATCTATTTCATAGGAACCTCCCCTAAATATAGACTAACAATAGGTTCCCCTCTAGTTAACTGTATCAAATCATAATATAGAACTTAGGTTCAATCATAAACAGTAAATCTAATTTTGAGGAAACATTCAAATTAATAGAAAGATGAATGCAATGCAATGGAACAATTAAAGCAATGGTATTCAGACATACAAAAATTTGACTCAGAAAAATGCCATTCTTCATACCAAAATTTAGCCGACCTCTGTATTGATTTGGAAAATAGTACATATAGAGTTTCAGATTTGGACCGTTACAAAAAAGGGTAACCAAAATGGTTCCACTTCTCTAATCAAAAAATGATAAACAAAAGTTTATCTGTTACAATAAATATAAAAATTTAGTACAAGAAGGAATCTATCTATGCTTTCATTTTCTTCTCCTTGTCTAATTTATCCCTATAGGCAGTGACAACTGTAATGATTGTGATGAGCTCTTTGTGCCTATTGATATGGCCATTAGTATATCTAATGAGCCATCTGGAATGTTCTTTAGCCAAGCCCTTGATTGCATCCATCTGATCTTTTAGCTCTTCCATGGCTTTAAAAATGTATCCACTCAACTGTTAGAGTTCTGGTACCTTATCTAAATGGGAGAAAGACTGTTCTACCAGCTTATGCACATAATTAGAAAATTATTTCTTCATACTAGCCAATTTGATCATTTATTTTCCCTGACCACTTGTTTTTTATTCTATGTGAAGACCTTGAAGGAGTTTAAAATCTTTGTCTTGCTCCTCCTTGATTTTGACATCTGTCTGTTGCAACCCTGCTTCAGCTTGGATAATCATCTTAATTTTAAATTCTAGGCTTTGAAGCCATTCAATCAAAGGCTCATCACCTTTCTACAAGATCTTGGCCTTTAATGCCTTCTTGGTCTTCATTTTAACTACCACATGTAGTATTACCAAACACTCTTGACATCTCACTCTCTCCGATGTGAGAGTCTATAGATTCTTATCAATATTATTCCTCTCTGTTTCTAGTATTAGGAGAGCATTAACCAATTGCTCAACAGCTACCAGTCCCTCAAATTCAAGCCTCTCAATCCATCTCTTTCTGATCTTCCTGAAATGTATGTCCTCTTGCAACTTGGCTATGATGGCCTGATTTTCTGCAGCACTAGGATCAAAAGTGGTCTGGGTACGGGGAACACTTGCGATCAGAGTGATGACTATCTGATGAAGTTAGTAGGCTCGAATACTTCTACTTTAAGTTGGACTTTAGCAGTGTTGAGCTCTTCAAGCTCTTCTTCTATTACCACATCGGTATAATTCCACCAATCTACCTTAGTTTCATGATGAGCCAGCCCCATATCAAATGAATGCAACTAAAAATTGGAGGCACGCATATCCTCAAATCTGCCCTCCTTCATAGGTTTGGCCACTTCCATAGTGAAATGTCTAGTATTAGGATCTCATCCTAGTGTAGAAATTGTCTTCACTTTCTTTACTTTACTCACAGTGGTGTTGGGCTGCAAGGCTCGTGAAAGAGTATCTTTTCTAGAAGTCCCTTCTTCTACTCTCTTTCTTTTTCACTTCAAAGTGCTCTCTATCCAAGATTCAACACTAGTTACTTTAGAGGCAGAGACCAGCTCTTCAATAAACAACTTCCTAATCACCAGAGGAGTAGCTTTGGGTCTGGAAGTGAATGGGTTCACCTAAGTGGGAGAGGAGGAGACTAATTTAATGAATTGATCCATTTTCTATTGTTTCCCAACCTCTTCATCTGATTCTGTGGCTGATGTGCTGGAACTATCTTCGCATACTTCCACTACGATCGGAGATCCTCACCTTGGGTTATCTTGGGTCGAGGTAGTTGGTTCTTAAATCAATAGATTGGATTTCCTATGGACTTCCCAGTCCAATTCTTGGAAACCCAAGTGATTTGGCCAACTAACAAGTCACAACCAAGGCAAGGTTGGAACTTCTGCAATTCTGGCTCTGCAAAACCAAGGCTAGTAGGCCTATACCTTGACTTATCCTTCAAGTTACAAGGCTTTTTATAGAAGATAAGATATCTAACTGAAAGAAATATATCATGAACTGTAAATTGAAATACTTTAAGTAATTGAAAGAATTTTTAGTAAATGTGTATGTAATTTGAAATGAAAAGATAGATAGATATCACAAAACTATAAACAACAAACTAAATAACTATAATCCAAATAAGCAAGAAAGACTAGTGCCTTAACAAACCATGGGAAATAGAGTCACTATCATTCCAATCTTATGTTCAACCCCAGAGATAGTTTTACAAGAAAACTTATCACTTCAAAGGTGTTAGGGAATGTACATGCAACCTAAAACAAATTCAGAGATATTTCAAAAGGGTAATACTTCTCAGATGACAACCCAATTGACTGAGGCCTCAATCAACAGAATTTAACCATGCAAAATGAGAAAACCAATTGAAAATATAGACTATATTGAATCAAATCAAGAAGCATGCACATCAAAATATCACTTTGAACAATTTCTATTGGTTTATTTGAGGGACTAATTGTAAAATGATTAATGAAACAATTGCATATATGAAGGAAAAAGAACTTATCTTTATTGATTATGAAAATAGTACAATAGAGTTCACATTTGCAGTTATTGATCCATCTAATCTATCTATCAAAATTATATTATTTTTGTCTTCTTTTTACATTTTACATTATGTATATATATGTGTGTTTGAGTGGATTTCACACCTCTTTAGGGTGAAAAGACAACTCTTATTACAAATTATTTTGAAAAAAACAATAAACTAACTAAAAAATAACTACCTAACTTTCGGATTTGGCTTTGGTAAAAAATCCAAAACACCTTGTGAAAGGCTAATATTTCTGCTGGAGATAAGAAATTTGATTTTCCAAACTGGGTCATTTATAAATTTTTAAAATTAGACCATCTTTATCCTCTGTCAAAATCATCTTTGTAGTAGGTCTAAATTCCAGCATTTTATGAAGGCTTCGATTAGTTAGTTCTATTTATTTGTGTCATAAAGCTTCATTCCTTTGATCTTTTTTAGTATGGAGAAACATGCTTCTTGATAATGGATTGGGACTTCTAAATTATCAAAATTTAGGGTACCACCAGTGGCTCTTTCTGGGGATGTATGCTCCCTGTGAGAATAGCGAGATTCCAGTTGTCTCTGGAGAAGCAGACCAAGTATGCAGACTTAATCTGATGCAAAGTGATTTGGTTCTCATCTTTAAGATTTATCTTTATACCAAAAGGCTTATGAATAACTTTCATAGGAACATTCAATTAGGGGGCGCTAGGCCCCCCAAAAAATGAACACTACTTCTTTCCTCTATCGAACACATAATTTTGATCATGTAATACTTTGGATCCCCCAAATACGATGCCACCACTCTCATGGACAACATTCATTTCTTTACTAACATGATTTGACCTTTGTTTTCCTTTAGAAAAGTCAGCAGGTGCACTATAGTCCTTGCTAAATAGAAGATCCCCATACATTTGATCAACCCTATAAGTAACTAGATTAAGCTCTTCTACTTGGATGTATTTATGTACACAATCTTCCCTATACTCAAGATGTTGTTCCTTTTCATAAAAAGGATTTGGAGATAAATCACATTCAGGAACTTCCTTATTATCAAGAATTTGATCAGATATGATACTCAGATAATTTTTAGAACTAATCTTCAACACATTCTCCTCATTATGTCTATTTGATTCCATCTCATCTTCACATGTTTGATACAAGTTCTTCTCATAGGATGAAATAATGCATCTCACTTTTTGAATACACTTCCCCATACATATTTTGAGTTTCATCATCTTGAAAATAATCACTAGGCTCACTTTCTTTATCATGATTTTGATGGAATTGATTGCAAATAAAATATTCTTCAAATAATGGATTCAAGGATATAGACAACTTGGGCATATCTCCATAAGATCTTTCATCTAAAACTTCTTCGTGTTCATATGTTGTATGTTGTTCTATTTCATCTTCAATATTTGATTCTTGAAATTTATCCTCTTCTTCATCTAGTACCCCCTGAGTATGTACTGATCCATCAACTTGCTTATCATGCTACATTGAGAAAAAAATTTGACCACTCTTCTCAACATGTTTTTGATATTGCATGTTTATTAAATATGATATTTCTTTTGTACTAACAATATCTTCTTCCTCATCATCATCGTCATTGGTACTTGTTTCCATACACATCTCATCATGTACAGATTCTTCTTCAACCTGATCCAAATTTCCTTCCTCTGTCATCATTCTTTTCTTCCCTCAATGCCTCACATATTTTCTCAAGAAAAACTAAGAGTTTAGAATCATGGTAGATTCCTAACTCACAAAGTTTATCCATTAATTCCCTTCCCAGAGGCCTAATATCTAAAGGTATTTCCTGATATATCTTTATCATTCTCATGAACAAATCTAGTGCAGGTTCACCTTTATATATTTCCAAGCTGAAGAATGTATCCAAAGGGGACATGTAAGATTCTTCCTCCAAAATATAATTTGGTTCTCTTTCCTGTTCATAGCACATGTTTTGTTCATAACACATGTTTTCTTCTTCACCACTGGCATCATGAA
>MU228449.1:2172255-2182343 GCA_018584345.1 Thuja plicata
GAAATCTGCAGAAGCTAGCTATGATCTTATGGGAGATGAATATTGTTGTCAGAATAAATATGAATATTGCTGGAAGATGAATATTGTTGTCAAAAAAAGCAATGAAATTTACAAAAGGAATAATGCTTCTTCCCTGTAATGTAGCCTAATATTTCTTGTGTGCCTTTTGTTAACATGCCTTAACATTCAAACTAATCTTTCTCATCCCTTAACTTTGTATCACCACTAAATATGAAAAAGTAAACTACCTAATTCATTAAAATGTAATAAATAAGATGCATAACAACTATTAAATAATGTTTCCCAAGAAAAATATTGACTAGATGTTAAGAAACAAAACTCATTACACTCACACAAAGTGATTTAATAAAGTGACTACAATAAACAAACTTATTTTCAGCTTCAATCAAAGCCCCACTTGACAACTATGATTTTAGAAAATTGATTACAAACTACCTGGTAGGTGAGATACAAACAGAGGGTTATCAACATAAATCTTAGTTTAGGTCTTGCAACCATGTTATATAATAAGGAAATAAGGAATGTTATCAACATAAATCCTAGTTTAGATCTTGCAACCATGTTACATAATATTTGAAATATAATTCAAAAGATTGTTCATTTCTATAAGGGCTAGGGATGCAACAAAAAGTATAAATACATATACATATATGTCCATAATCATCTTAACCTTATTAGATAAACCATAGAAGTTGTTGATCTTAGAGATTAAGCACCAAGGGTTCCATTTCCCTAAATCAGCCATAGAAGGGTTTAGAGAGGAAAGCCATAAAGGGTGCCAGGTTATTGTTCATCCCAATTAAGCCCAAGAGTGCACAACATCTAGCCAAGATAACTCACCCCTTGGCCCACAAGTGGTAGGAACAACCCCCTTGATGATTCCATACCTTGGGGTGGCCTACTCAATTCAAGGGAACCTGGGTCATTGAGGAAGACTATTCAGCCCAATTAAGCCCAAGAGAACACTCACCAAGACAACTTGCCCCTTGGCCCACAAGCACAAACATCCACCTTGATGATTCCATCCCTTGGGGCAGCCTACTTAATTTGGGGGAACACATGTCTACCACCTCTCCCTAACATATTTCCCTCCATTCCCATAATGATTGTTTGCGATAATTAGGAATAGACAACTTATTTAATTAAAGATGCATACTAAAATTCAAAGTAACGAGAACCAGAATCCTAGTCATGCCTTCTATAAGGTACATTTAGATTACTTATATTTTAACACAATTCCTTCAATAATTAAAGGTCTCTTTTGCACTTTTAAAAATCCATTTGAAAAATGACTATCACCATAGTGATCCACACTTAGAGGATGATACTTGAGTTTGGAATCCCTTGTAAAGGTTAGTTTGGTTGATTTGAAACATCTGCTAGAGTTTGGTTACCAAAAAATAGTGGTTTACCTTGCTCTTCTTGAGGTCTAAGATTTGATAAATAAGGCATTGCAGGCACATGATGCAAAGGATATCCATAATGCAAATGAATGTATGGAAATTGAGGATAGACCTGTCTTAAAGAAGTAGTTTCATCCAAATTCTTCTGAGAGGCATGCATTGGGGAAGGGAATATTTGAACTACTGATGATGCTAAAGTATGCCATTTTGGGAAAATGGAGTGTTGCACTTGAAATCCTGATGAATAGGTAATAACATGTGGCATATGTTGTGTAGTCTTTTTATCAGAGAGATGCTTCTAATGCTTCTTTAAATTATTTCATATGATACAAAATATGCTCAAAATTCCCCCACGATTTAGAAATCATAGAGATAGAAGGATGTGATTTCTTGAATGCAAAAGAGTGGTAGGGACTTTTTCTATTTTTAAAAACATGCATGGTTACATTATTTCAGAATCTTGATCTAAATGATACAGGATAATTTGACACTTAGGTTGATTTTTCATGCAATGTCATTACTTTGTGCTATAGTTTTTCTTCACCACAAGGGCCATTCCTAGAACACATGGTCATGTTGCACATCTTCAATAGTGTCAGCCTTACACTGAGCAGTAGTTTTCTTGTGCTTCTAGAAATGAACAAGATAAGAAGAACTGAACTGTTAGGATGCGAGACATTGCATTTCTTGTGCATGTCATGATGCCCTTTTCCCTTCCATACCTGCACATTGCAACATGGTTACTTAAAATATATTGGGTCTCCTTTTTTGTACAGAGTTTTTGCATAATACAATCTTGTAATTTATAGTTCTAGCATGATATATCACAATTCTTAAGTTATGTCTTGCATAGAGTACCCTGATTTGATATTTGCTAGCTATCAACGTATTATTTGCTCTTGTTCATAAACCATTTGAATCTGTTTGAACTTTGAGTATGTTGTAGATTAGCTCCACATCACCAATGTTTCTGCAGGAAGATATTTTAAGATATTTTATAAACAAGTTATGGAGGAAATATGTTATGGGGGGAAATATTGATGAAAGTTTTAGGTGAATGTATGATATTTTTGGAGGGAAGTAAATAGAGAGGGAAACAAGAAGTTTAGGCAAGGCATGTGGAATCTTTGAACATATATTTAGAATACCTGTAGTGGTAGTGAACCTCATCTAGTAATGACTGATTTGCATTTTATTGAAGATGCATGAAGGTTTAAATGTAATCCTAGTTTCTAAAATGTTCATGAATGTGATGTCTATGTGGAGCCCTGCTTTGTACTCCTTTCAAATGGCTATATGCACTCTAGGATTAGAGTTCTCCATGACGGCTGACATATATTGGCTTTTGTACTCATTAATTAGTATGTTTATATAGTTGGTAGTTGTACTCATCATTTAATAAGTTTGTTTCTATCAGTGTAAGCTAGTACCCTGAGGAGTTGAAATGCTTCTTTTTTATAGGCTCCATTGTTTTTCACTCTTCTAAAACTAGTCCCATTGATTGATTGTTTTTGGTTCTTGTTTGGTCATAATTAATTCTTTCTTTCTTTGCTGGATGGATATTTAGACTGGAGTTTCCCAAGTTGTTTCTAAATTCTTGTCACCATCTATATTATTGCTTGATTACACTAGATGAGTTAAAATGGGTGAGATGATGAGATGGGTTACAGTATAATGTCAATTACAGGTTTTGAGACTGGATGATTTCATAATGGCATGTTATTATGAGAACTTATCTCTTCATTTTCATTAGAAGGAGACCTTATCTTGTGTCACCACAGTCTATCCGTAGGTGTAAAGATCAATATTTCTCAATTCTATCTCTTTTAATATTCTTTTGCAGTGTTTCTAACACTTAAACTTTGTCTATGGAATACATCAAGTTCTGGACTTCTACTTTTTGTTTGAAGTTTATGCATGTTAGAAGATTAAAAATAATTTTTTAGCATAATATATCTAGAGCTTATATTTTAGGTATATGCAACATGAGCCAGAAATTCAACTAAGAAGATTCATTTGTTTTTTGAAAATTGATTCTTGTTATGTATAACTATTTTTTAATGTATTCATTATACTATTTATAAACAGAAATGAGAATATATAATTCTAGAAGATTTTGATTAGTTGTAGTATAGGATGATCTTTGTGAATCATGCCTTTTATTAGCCTTGTAGAAAATGTTCGTGTTAAATTTAGATTTTACATTGGATGAGGGTAAGGATCTTTTAATTCATATTTGGACACATAGAATTTGGATATGTTGGTAGATGATATGTATGCGAGTCTACTGTATGTTGGTTTCTTATACTTTTCTCTTAAAGTTCATAATGATAAACGGTAGCCCATACTTTTGGTTGGTATCTTAGGCTTCTTTGTTACATTCTAGATAGCAGTTGTGATGATCAAGTCAAATGATATTCTGCGCAAGCAAACAGCTTTGAAGGTAATTCTTTTGAAACTTGTACTTAGTTAAGGAATATATGATGCATTTTCAGATGCCTAACAATCTCCAAATTTGCATTGTTTTGTTTTACTTAACTCTACATGCTTGATATCTATTATCTTTGAGCACAATTTGCCTTAGACAAAAGGAACAGGTCTCAAGGAGTAGTACTCTAGCAATTGCCAGATCTGATGCTGACCTCTATCAATTTTTTCTATTTGTCGATATCTTTGGTAGGAGTTGGAGTATTTTTTGAATTATATTTTTTGAGTACCATTTGTTAAATGAAATCTTTGGTAGTTTCTAGAGTATTTGTGGAATTGCATATTTCAAATTCTAGTGTATTTATGTTGATGGTATTTATTTTGAGATGGACCTCAAGACTTGCTTTCAACTTCCAGATGATAGTGTTCGCCATTGCATTAATTTTGAGTCCAAAAATTCTATTGCTAATAAAGCTTTAAGCTCAAGTTTTGACAACTCCTAGAATGAGTCCAAAGACTATTCCCAATTTGAGTTAAAGATTAATAAAAAAATACTCATTTAAAAAATATATATGAAAATGCTAGACTAGATGTTACAAAAGGAATATTACAACAAGGGCTCTCTAATGTGTGAGTTTTGTCTTGAATTTAATGTTTATGGCATACCAATTTGAAACTGTGCCTTTGTATCCCCATCCTAGAAACCTGCCATCCCCAAATTGAGGCCTTTGTACCCCCATCCTGCAAACCCACCGACCCTAACGCTTGGGGTAACTATGCATATATGATATGATGTGTGATCAGCTGTTATTGGCATATACTATTACAAATCCATAAAAAAACATATTACAAATTTCTCCTATGACTAAAGATTCCTATTGGCAGCGCTGTTGAATTGGTTGGGAAATATTTTTCCCAGTATCATACTCCAGCATATCATGGTCATTATCCATTAAATCCTCTCTTGATGCCTTCATGTCTGCTTGTACTTATGCTTCTATATCTACTGCCCATTCTGTTGCTTTCCTCTTTGAAAAATGTGCTCTACATTCTTTGCAGTCTATTCAAACAAGGATTGGTGTCATCCAAGCCAAATGAATCATGTGTTTCCTTTCATTTCAGCTTTTTGACCTAAAGACAAAGGTTGTATTGCACAAAATTGAGGTCACTGAGACACTTTTGGCTGAATGTGGCTGAATGTGTTGTGCTTTTTTTGTCAATGTCTTCAAATGTGTTCACACCTAGAAATACTTTAGGGTGGCATAAAAAAGATGTGAAGATTTGTTTTTCTACACCACAATCTCTCTCCCCCCTCCACCCTCCCCTCCACCCATCTCACCCTCAAATTTGCGCGGACAACACTGAGAAATTTGTAACTAAACTTCAAGCACACCTATTAAGATGTTACTGTCTAGGAAAAACTTTTTAAGGATTTAGTCCTTTTCCCCTGGATGCTATGTTAGTTTCTTTTGAATACACAGAGCTGAAGAAAACAACCTCTCTATATACTTGTGAACGTTCAGCTTGACATGAATTATGTGTCAAAGGGCTCTATTAGTTGGCATCCTCTCACTTCCGTAATCCCCTCATTGGCCCTAAAGAACTAGAGGAAGAAAATCTTAGGATTCAAGGAATGGGTAACTTTTAAACTTGAACAACATTCATCTATTTTTTTTTCCATTTTTTCTATAAATAATATGGTAATTTACTATGCTAGGTGAGAGGCAAAAAATAAATCTATAGTAGTACTTCAAATTTCAAAATGATATGATAAACATCCTTTGTGTCACAGGGTTTACCAAATTTGACCCATGGTTATATTGCTACAAATCAAATAAAAATTTCACCGTCTTAAAATTGAGTTGGTATAGAATGATACAATAGTTAATGGTCAAAAGAGAATATTGGGGCACAAAATTAGTCTAAAATCTTAACCACCTGAAAAGAATCCATTACTTGACATAGATCATTTTCTTCTTGTGCAAATACCTTCTCAGGAGTCTGCAGCCTCAATTCATAAAGAGAATTTTTCTCTACCCCTAATACTGAAAGGTAGTGCCTATCCCACTCCAATTGAGGAATTCTATCCTCTGGCATGACAGCTAGCTGGTTGGAATTGACAAATATTGTTTTAAGTATTATATGCCTATGTAGGTTGTTTTCCAGCTGTGGTGTTTTTTGTTCACTTTCTTGGGTAATAGAGGCTAGTTAAATTGCATCACAAATGAATCATTTTGTGATTGAGATTGGAAAATGATTTTTCATATCAAAATTTTTTACTAGTTTCCTGCTCCCTGGAAATGCAATTCCTGCCTTTCTAATGCACTACCCCGTGTTTCTTTGTTTATGTTACTTGAGGATGGCTAGGAAATGTTTCCCAGTCATTACCTAATCATTTTAAAAATGTGCATTAACTGGTACAGAAAATTCTCAAGGCGATATTTCAGAAACACCCTAAAGTTTTTTGCATTTTTGGTAACCCCGAGCTATTTCTTGCAGATTTTGATTTCATATTTCATTTGAAATTGAATAAATTTCACTTTAAAAGTTTCAATTTTCAAATTATTCAACGTTGAATGTTCAAAGTTAAACTCATAGGCTCTTAGGTTAGTATAATTTAAGAGTTTTGATTATAAATTACTAATTAGGTATAGAAATTTTAGATTTTATGCATGCATATTATAATTTGTTGTTCCTGTATCCTAAATTTTGGGAAAATTTTCTATGACATTGGAAACCCACTTGTCAACCCCTCTTGTTCATCTCGAATTTGTGTAAAATATAAATTGTCCACTTTTTCAATCTTAATTGAGTCAAATAATTATTAATGGCTTGGCTTATTTGAACTTTTAAAATTTGTTAATGCTTTTCATGTACTAGATCAATTGTAGTTTGACTACATGGCTGTATTGTTTTATGATGTATTTGAACATTGATACATGGTTGTTATTGTGGTGAAGTTTTTTAAGCTCTTAATATGATCAATGATTAAATAAATGTAGCTGACATCAACATTTTGCATTGTGAACATAAGTATACTTCAAATGGAGTGGCAGAAAAACTTGTGAAGAAAGCTTTAACTGTACGAGCTGCACAGTATGAAGGGGAGGAGGCAGATATGAAATATGAAGGGATAGTAATCGAGCAATAAAGGAGAGTGGTATGCAAGAAGAAGTAGTGGTATGAAGGATGATCATGAACCATCATGAACAACAACATCATGGTTATCAACTCAACCAATTATCTTCAACACAACATTAAGACTCTTCCTTATATCCAAATCAACATCCTTATTAAGAAATTACGAGTACAAAATCAACATCTTATTTCTTAACATTGTTCATTCGTATGGTTCAAAGTCACTTAATGGTTAATATAGACACTTAGGTCTCAAAGCCTATTGAAGCTTAATGGAAATCATTTATCTAGTCACCTTCTCTTATCTTACAAGTATATTACCACTAGAGTCCTTCATAACTCTATTTTTCTATCCACACTTTATCAACAAATTTACTTGTTTGTTGCCCTCTTGTATTTCATGCACACAAACTATTAGTCCCACAAGAATTGTCCATTAGAGTGCCTACCATATCCAAGAATCATGAAAATTGATTCCACATATGATTCAATGAACCTTTTACCTATCAGTGACACACCCATTCATTTGAATATACACAAAATAGAGAAATTCACTGTCAACAGTACAACTTCCATTAACCCTGCACACTATCTTTTAGAAACAAGATTACCTTTGTTGTCCTTATACTACGTGTAGTCATCCAATATGGATCTGAGGACATGAATGTGTCATTAGTCATCTTGAACTCCCTACCATCTAGTGACCTTGTGATCAAAATCCCACACAAGGAGCAATGATTCAGTTATACAACTGACTGTCAACATGTAGGCAACATAAACTGCATTTCCTATGCAAATGCATTGTCCATTTTAAATGGTTCACCTAATAAACATGGTAGATGAACCATTACATTTTCCTTGGCTTCATTAAACACTTTTCATTGGTTTACAACCCTTAAGCATCAAGAAATCAACCAAACCAATCCATTTACTGTTTAAACATAGTGAATTTCCTGCAACTATTTTTCTATGATAGTCAATACCAGTTTTGGAACGAGGGTCATAACATTTTATTAAACCATTGGATCTTCATAAAAATTGGAAAAAATGTGCATAAATAGGCCATCTACAAATGGACCAACACGATTGAACCCATAATAATTCTAACCAAAGTTATTAATGATTGTTCAGGGCAGTTATTCATGACCAGAAAATAGTAAATTTCATGGTTTAAAGGATTGAACTTTGTAGTTGTTTTGATCAAGATTTCTAATAAATATGGCTTGTTTATAGCAAGGTACACTAATTTTTGATCATAATTTAAGGCCTTGGGAGTGATGTAAGTAAGTTCCTTAATTTAACCCTAAAGTGACAACCAACCATCCCAATCCTACACCTTCAAACTGTCCCAACAACACACTAGCCTAAGTGATCAAGTTAGACTAGGGTCTAATAGAATGGTCCAAAAATGGGTACCTAGGACAGATGCAGTTAATTTATAGTCTTAAATAGTATTCAAACTCTTTGAATCAATCAAAAAATTTAATAGCAACCCTAGTTCTTTTATTTTTATTTTTATTTTTTCCAAATATAAAACATCATCACGTACATAACAAACAGAGGTTCACTGCTGTCATAAACTGATGCAACTATTCAATGTTCATACAACTCTAGTTACAAGATGCTTATGAATAATAATTTCAAAGGATGCTATTACATGATATAAATATAAAAATGAAACATCCACATGAAATGCCATGAAAATAGAGATGAAAATGAGTGTTGAAGGGCTGTAATATCATGTAGGAATAGTTGGAGGCTTGCTGCTCATGATTTTCAGGTCATGGTAGCTATAAAAACACATTAAAACCCCTCCCAATCAACATGAAACACCAGTTTAAACACTGTTCAACTTCAGTTTCAACACTGTTCCGCTGTGCAATGTGAGATTGATCAAGATTTGTTAGTGTTAGACTGAGCATGAACATGCAATATTTTTTATATTTGGCTTATTTTCCATTTATTTTGAAATAATTTAATATTTTTCTAGCTGAAGGTGATTTTTCTTGTTACAATTTGTCACTTTTATTTGTCTCCCAGTTAAAAGATGAATGCCAGAAACTAGAAGCTGGAGTTAAAGTCTTATCCTAGTCATCATGATTGAATAATCCTAATTAGAAACATGGTTGGTTTACATAGATATGAGGGTAACTTTTAATGGAGATGTATTAGTCAATATATGATATTGGTCAATGGAAAAGTTGTCTTCATTGATCTTTCAACAAGACTACTAACCTTATTATTGTGTAATGGATGTCAATGTTAAGTGAACCTTATGTTAGTGAGGTGTGTTTGTAGTTTGGACAATGCAATATTTGATGGTGAAGTTGTTATTAGAACTATAGTTGATTTCTGATGCAAGATGTATATGGCTGCATCTCTAAAAGATTTTACTTCTATTAGTACTAGAGGTTGAAATTAGTGACAAAGCATTGATTGTTCCTTGGTCTATATTCCTGAGTGTTCCATATTATTTTAGGCTTTCCATTTGTTTGCCATGTACATAAGCTCAAAGTCCTTTGTGAATTACAGATTTCTTCTTACCAAGCATTTTGATAGATTTATAAATAAATGATGCTACTGGTGGTTTTCAGTCATTGAATATATCATCAAAGTCCATGGGGATATTGTGCTTTAAAGGATTAAATAAGAAAAATAATATTTTAGTTGGGAAGTTTTTGCATGAAAGTTATTAAAGGTATTGAAAATTGATTTGGTCAAAGTCAATTACATAATATTTGAAATAAAATTGACAAATATGATCATAAATTGTGTAGGTTGGAGGGTAGATAACAAGTTGTTGAAGACTAGTTAGTAAGGCTTGGTGAGAAATTGGCTCAAACTGCTGAAGGAACTCAGGCTATTGCATTGGAACTGTGTCGAGAATTTGAAGATAAGTTTCTTCAACACATTGCCATAGGAGAGGTACATGAATGTTCAAATTAGAAAGATTAACTCTTAGAATTTCCTTGCCCTTTATAATTACTACTGTAGATGTGAATTTAATCCCATGCCATTAGTGATGGTTTGAAATTTGATATAATGATTTAGATTATATCTGTATCATCCACATTCTCTATGTGAATAAAAGGGATATCC
>MU228449.1:2200174-2212552 GCA_018584345.1 Thuja plicata
GAGAAACATGCTTCTTGATAATGGATTGGGACTTCTAAATTATCAAAATTTAGGGTACCACCAGAGGTATCACCTTGTGTGCCCATGGTACTGACTTGAGCTGGGTGCTCTATTTTTGTATTCTTAACAGACTCAGTCATAGACTTGACTAGTTCTGTTGAGACTACTTATTTTGTAGAGTCAAAGATGGGGGTTGAGCCACTTCCACATGTCTTGTCCAACAGAATCATCTTTTCAGGAGGCTCATTGCCTCCACCCACTGGTTGAGCTAATCCTTTAGCTATGATTGGGATTGTTACTGAAGAAGTCACTGCAGTGCTCAAAGTCACTTTGGAAAGAGTTTGTCAAGATGACAACTTTCTTTCAGACCTCTTCTTTATGCCCATAGTCCATTTGACCCACTTCTCTGTCCTTTTGTAGATTCCAACCATTAAAGTTTGCAAGTCATTAATGGCCTACCCTAGCATGGGCTCAGATCTTATAGGGAGTGACTTTATTTTCTCCAAATATGTATTGTCATACATATGTTGGCCATCATCTTCTAGCCCCTCCACTGCAATCTTAACTTTGAAATTTTTTATTTGTCCAATAGTTAACCTAGCGTAGAATCTATCTCTGCTTTCCAAGTCATCCTTGCAATTGGATCAGTATTCTTCAATATAATTAATGGGATGGATAGCATGACTCATTTTTAGGTAATCCATGGCATAATTTACAGTATCATACTGCGTCCTTAGAACATCATATGTCTCCAATGAAAACCTCTTTGAGAATGTTTTCATAACATTCTTTGCTTCAGACTGGGACGCACAACTATAAGCCCTAATGGTCATCAAGAAATCATAGCCTTTCTTCTTAGTATTAGCACATATCAGACTCACTTGGAGTACCTGCCTCATCACCTCAACCAACATGATCATGTCATTAGGATATCTGGGTAGCTTCAAGGGGAAGTCATCAAATCCTGCAAGATGAATATCTGAGAAATCTGCAAATTGAATGAAATAGCACCCAAACTGGATGATAAACTCCATGTCTTCAAGAGAAAATCTCCAATCTGGGAAGCCATGTAGCTCCTTGTATAGACTCATTGTAAATGTATCATTAACTCTGAGATATTCAGCATAACTTTTGTGCAATTGTAAACAGGGGAAGAATTCATAGCTTTTAACATCTTCTAGAAATTCTTCTAATCAGGGGAGCCATGGCCAAATTTGAATTGTGGCCAAAATATATATTAGAATAGAAGACATGTAGAACTCATTCTAAATCTTAGCTCTACTTAGGGAATTAGAGAGGTTCTTACTTACCATCAGAGCCCATTCGATGAAATGGTGTTGAGAATAGATCAACTAGACTAAGAAGAAATGGTGTTCAACAAAATTTAGTGCATCACTCTCACCTCTAATCCTATGGAGCAGTACCAAGATATCCACAATTTTTGGCTTCAAGTTCATGTCATATAATGTTTTAGGAAACTTTCCCTTGGCACTCCTTGACTCTTGAAACCATGACTTCATTATTTCCTTCTTCCACACCATCTTCTTTGCTCCATACTCGGTAACCGCCCGACTATATGTCATTTCTGAATATTCAGCTTCCTCTGGAATGCGCAGGGAGTTCTAGACAGAGTCTCAGTTAATGGAGAGTAGGACCATGTCATTGGGCAAAAGGATTTTCTTGGTGTCTAGATTATATCGAGCTATAAATTTCCCAAACAAGCTCTGGAGCTTGAACTACAACGGGAAAGTCAACGGCTTCAACTAACCCACTCTCTTTCAGCTTCTTAGTGACAAGATGCATTTGGTCTGCCTTCAATCTATTCTGAAAATTTTTCATATTGAATAACTTCAATGAGGTGTCCATGATTTTGTGCCAATCGGAAGTGATGTCATTCATCCCATCAAATCCCATAAATCTGGAAGCCATGCTTCGATTGATTTTGAATCAGGAACGTAAGGATATCTCTCAAGAATGAAAAAGCAAAGGAAAATTATTATCAAGAGGTTCAAATTCAAATGATTTGTCAAATAGATGGTAGTTCCTATTTGTGGCCTTTCACTGATTTTATAACTTTTGAATTCTTACCGTTTAATGACCGACTTTCCATGCCACACGAATGAAAAGAATAAAGCATTAATTTAAAAGTTCGTTATGAAGTAAAATGGATTTATTTGAATTAATTACTTTACCCTTATAGGCTATTAAGAAACATCTTTTCACTTTAGTAAATGTAATGGTAACTTTCTAGAAGTAGTATAAAATTAGTTTTTTGCTTCCCTTTTGGGCAAAGAAATGCATTTGGGGTGCTCTCTACTCAAAAATACACTAAGGGAGAATTTTATCCTATTGAAATGCTAACATGATATGTGTTGATTTCATTAGATTTCTTTATGCCTTGGATCACTTATGAGATAGATTCTTCTTCAAAGTTCTTCCATTTTAATGATTTGGCAGAAAACGTACTCTGCAGGTTCAAACCCACCTGTTGGAGTAGTGGAGAAGCCATTTTTCACTTTTTTGCTAGCAATCTTGCATTCTAGTTTTTTTTTCATTCAATCATTCCTCTCAGCCTTTAGAGATGCATTTTGAATGCAATAATATTCTAAACCTAAGTTATCCACTTTCAAACTATTCTGACTGCTGAGACATTTTGGAATAGTCATCTGCGGAAGATGCACTCTATAGGTGATTTTTTGCGATGGAGAAGCCCGAAACCAATTTTCTACCATTGAGGAAAGATAAAGTATTAAAGTTATAGATTCCAAAATTACATAAGATAAATGTTATAAATCTCCAAATTGTGACCTTTATCGGATTTGGGAGCTTAAACCTACACGATAAAATAGGACTTCAGATACAAATTCCCCCGGCTCACAAAGGAGAAGTCAAATTGGGAAATCCATTAAAGCCCTCCTAGCCTAAGAAGAAGCTAGACTTAGACTCCAAGATTGCACAACACTTTCAAGACAACTTCTACACATTAAACATCCACTTTTTTCTGGAAGGTATGCAGACCAAAAGTGGGGCAAAAGAGTCATTACTTTAGTGTTTTGCATTTCACATAACTTAATTGGATTGAATGGTATAATCTAGATAATTTACTTTGTGTCAATAAATTAATAGATGGATTTTTGGTAAACATACTGTATAAGCTTTTACAAAGCATTCTGATCAGTAGTAATTTGATAAAAGTATTTGGAGGCATTCATCTTATAGGAGTGAAGATAAATAGAGGTATAATAGTGTGGTACTAAGTTTTAAGGGTTGATTATTGGAATATTTTTGAGGCCACTGATTCACCCCCCCCCCCTCTCAGCTATTAGTAACAATTGGTATCAGAGCTTGTGTGCTTAGAAAGGGAGTTTAACAGCTCAAGCAAAAGATCACAAGATGAACAGACGAGATGTGTCCAAGTTGAATAAAGACAACTTTGCATCATGGAAAAGTAGGATAACACTCCACCTATCAGGTATTAGAAATGATATTGTTCAATACTTAGATACTCAATATGTGCTACCTAAAAGACCTCATACTCTTGAGCATTTAAGAGTCAACCATGAGCATAATTTCATGATGATAGAACTTGCATCATCACTCTCTGATGTTGAGTTTGAAGATGTCAAAACCCGCACCTCTACAAAGTAAATGTGGGATAAGTTGAAGCTAGTACATGGAGGAGATGCTGATGTACTAAGAGAAAAGGCAAAAAGCCTAAGAGGGAGGTTTGATGACCTAAGGATGAAAGAAGGAGAAAACATTACTTAGTATAGCTGCAGAATAAAAGAGTTAGTCAATTTTATCTGAGAATTTGGAGGTACACTTGAAGAGGAGACAGTGGTATGTAAAATCTTAAGAACCTTAATTCCTGTATATGCTATTAGATTTTATGCTATTCAAGAAATGAGAGAAGTTGCAAACAACATAGTTACTCTAGATAGTCTGATTGGTAGACTAATATCATTTGAGATGAACAACTTTGATAATAGTGTCTTACCATCTATGGAATCTGCATTCAAATCTTCTTTAATGATAAGTAATTCAAGTCATAGACATGCTATTAGAAATGATAGTGAAAGTGATAATGAAGAAAACTGAATTGATGAGATTGAATCCCTAATGGAAAGAATATTGTAGAGAGGAAAAGGTAAATACAAAGGTAAATTACCACTTGTATGTTTCAATTGTAAAGAAGTTGGACACTTTGCTACAAGATGTCCAAACTAAAGAAAAGATGATAGAGGAAATGACATATCATATGAGAAGAAGTTTGATAGAGGTGACAATAGGGATTAATGAAGCAACTAACAATATAGCAAGAGAGATACCCGAGACTACAAGGAAAAAGGGAAGAAATAATGTTACCTAACTAAGAACAGAGCTGGTGACACTGACATCAAATCAGAAGAAGACATCAAGATGGTATTTGTAGCCATGAAGGATGATTCAGATGAAGATTAAGAAAGGTATGTAGAAACTGCACTCATATCTAAAGTTAGTAAAAATGATGTCTAGATCATAGATAGTGGCTACACTCACCATATGATCATTGATAAACAAAATTTTGAGAATTTTGAATACTATAATGGTGGTTCATTAAGAATGGGTAATGATACACCTTGTCTAGTTGAAGGTTAAGGAACCATAATGTTGAATAACCTGATTAAATGTGAAAATTCCTATTGGGTTAAAGGACTGAATTACAATTTGTTAAGTGTTTCACAGTTGAACAATTCAGGTCACGGAGTAGCATTTGAAAATAAGAACAAAAATATCTTCAATGAATCAGGAAGGTTGATTGGTACTGGTGAGCAGACAAAAGTAACATTTTCTATCTTGATGACACTAACACCACTTGTTTGATGGCTAGAAATGAAGACATATGGTTGTGGCACAAAATATTGTGTTATGTGAACTTTGACAACATGATAAACATAAGAAAAAAAAGGAATGTCAGAGGCTTACCAACAATGACTAAGCCTTAACATATCATGTGCAAGAATTGTCAAAAAGGTAAGATGACAAAGTCTAGTTTCAAGAGTAAAACCTACACATCTACTACAATTCTAGCATTAGTCCATACAGATCTATGTGGACCAATGAAGACAAAGAGTTACTATGGAGATAGGTATTTTATTCTCTTTATTGATGATTTTTCTAGAATGATGATAGTCATGTTCTTAAAAGATAAATCAAAAGCATTTAAGATGTTTAAATGGTACAAAGAAGTGGTAGAAAAATAAAGTGAAAATAAGTTGAAATTCTTAAGGTCAAATAGAGGAGGGGAATTTACATCAGATGAATTCACTGACTATTGCAATGAGCATGAAATTAAAAGAAAGGTTTCTACACCAAGGACACCACAAAAAAATGGAATTACTGAGAGAAGAAATAGATTAATTGTTGATTGTGCAAGAACATTAATGATTGAGAAAAGCATCACTCAAAATTTCTAGAGGGAAGCTGTCAGTACTGCTATCTACACATTAAACAAAGTACAATTGAAGAAGGACACAAAGAAGACACCATATGAGCTTTGGTATGGTCATACACCCAATGTAAGTTACTTTAGAATCTTTGGTAGTCAATGTTATATTTTGAAGGATGATAGAAATGGAAAACTTGACTGCAAAAGTGAAGAATGTATATTCCTAGGGTACTAAACCAAAAGAAAGGCTTATAAATGTCTTAACAAGTCATCTAAAAAAATCATTGAAAGTGAAAATGTGAAAATAGATAAATTTATAGAAAAGAATGATAAGAAAAGAAAAAAGGAACTAGAGGACTACAACAGGTTTATTTACACAGAACCTGACACTCTACCCAAGAACCAATGTGTCACTCCTGGGCATCATAACATTGCACCCGAGCATCAGGCTGCAATTAATGACAATCAAGATAATCCTCAAAATGTTGTTATAAATAATGGAGATGAAAATGAAAGTGAAGAAGATAATCAGACTGATGAACACAGAGCTGAACTGAAACTTGCCAAGTATGTTAGAAGAAATCATCCACAAGATCAAATCATAGGAGACAAGAAGGTTGGAACAAGAACAAGAAGTAAGTCACTAAACACAAGATGTTTACTCTGTGATTTTGAGCCTAAATCTATTTACAGTGTACTTGAGAATGAAGAATGGTTCATTGTTATGAATGAAGAGATAGAACAGATAGAGAAGAACAATACATGGGCACTAGTAGCAAGACCAGGTGACAAGAATGTCATCAGTACCAAATGGATATTTAGAAACAAGCTGAATGAGAATGGAGAAGTCACTAGAAAAAAACCAAGATTAGTATGCAAGGGATATGCACAAGAAGAAGGTATTGATTATGGCAAAACCTTTACACCCATTGCTAGACTAGAAGGAGTTAGAATCTTACTTGCTTATGCTGTATTTAAAGGATTCAAGGTATACCAGATGGATGTCAAATCTACATTCCTAAATGGAATACTTGAAGAAGAGGTGTACATTGAACAACCAAAAGGGTTTGTTAATCCAGACAAGAGAAACATGGTATGTAGACTAAACAAAGCCTTGTATGGATTGAAACAAGCATCTAGATCCTGGTATGAAATACTTCACTCATATCTCATTAGCATACAATTTGTTAGAACAAGTGAAAATAACAATATGTACTTAAAAGAAGATACTGAAGGTAATATTCTGATTACTAAAATTATTGTTGATGATATCATTTTTGGGGGAAATGAATTGTTATGAAAATCCTTTGCTAATGAAATGAGCAAGGAATTTGAAATATCTATGTTTGGAGAAAACAAATTCTTTCTTGGTCTACAAATTATTCAACAAGATGCAGACATTTATATCACTCAGTCCAAATACATCAAGGAAGTGATAAAGATATTCAAGATGGAAGATTCCAAACTAGTTGGAACACGTATGGCTACTGGATGCAAGATGACAAAAGAAGACAAGAAAAATGAGGTAAACCAAACCTTATATAGATCAATGATTGGAAAACTGATGTATATTGTTCACACTAGACCAGATATAGCACATGCAGTGGGGATAGTTGCAATATTCTCTGCTAATCCCAAAGAATCACATATGACTGCTGTCAAAAGAATTATAAGATATATGAAGAACACCGAGGACTATGGCTTATGATACAAAAGAGAAGGAAAATTTGAGTTACAAGTCTATATAGATGCTGATTGGGCTGGAAACATTGATGACCTAAAGAGCACAACTGGAGGAGCATTCTTCATGGGTGATAGACTTGTCACATGGATAAGAAAGAAGAAAGGATGCATCTCTCAATCTACTGCAGAAGCAGAGTATGTGTTTGTTGATGCAAATTGCTCACATATTGCATGGATCAAACAATTGCTGGAAGGTATGAATATGGTGCAGGAGCACACCTAGGCTAACCTCCATAGTTAGGATGTTTTGGCTTGTACTTGACATTGGCCAAGTCAAGATAGTTTGTTTACTTTGGACCTTAGAAGGTCATTGCAATGTGGGCTAGGTGAGTTAGTCATTAGGACTAAGGTCACCAAATTAGCCATTGTTTGTAGTTTGTAAAATTCTCAGTGTTAGGAGTTTGAGTTAGAGTCTTCAATGTATCTTAAACACATCAATGATGTCATAGAGATGCCATAAGGTCATGAATGATCTTGGATCCTCAAAATGAAGAGGTTAGAGGTCCTAAAACTTAGGGAGGAGGCATAATGACAAAGATGCCAAAAGTTGCTAAAAAGTTGTTATGACAACATTTGCAATAATTGCAAATGTTGCATGCAAATTGGTTACATAGGATTCCCTTGAAACTAGGAGTGGGGAATTGACCAACAGACCCTAAAAACATGGAATATGGCATCTAATGCAGAAGGAGGATCAAATATTGAGGAGAGTCATTCATTGTAACAAGTTTTGACTATTCAATATAGCTCTACAACTCTGTATTCAGAGCTCTAGTTTCTACACTGGGAACTCTAGGAAGTGTACACTCATTAGGTTGTGTCTAGCTTGAACTTGAAACTAAAACATTGACATACTACACATTTGTTTTGATGTATTTCTTTATGGTTTATTTATTTATTCTTTAGTTTATGTTTCAAGCTATGTGGTGAATGTTGTATCTATCTCTATTTGTTTTAGGAATTAGGCCTGAGACACGAGTAGCTAGAGGTCGTGGTAGGGGTAGGTTTGGTTCTCGTGGGGGAGGGTGAGAGGCTAGCTCCTCCACTAGTGTTAGACAGGAGAGGGAGAAACATCAGGAAAGGGGTGAGTAGAGGAGGGAGAATCAAGATGAGTCTGGGGGTTTGAATATTAGGCAGATTCTTCAGGCCATCCTAGATCGCCTTCTTGAGAGATCCAGAGTGGAGAGAGAGAGAGAGAGAGAGAGAGAGAGAGCCTTCATGGGAGGACTATATCAGTGGATCCAGTAGTGGTTGCAGCCAACCACATGAGAGACCTGACAAGAGGGAAGGCTATTCCTTTCACTGGACAAGATTCTGGTTTAGAGGTAGAGACCTGGTTGATTTCTTTGGATAGAGTATTCATGATGCATCCCTTTAGTAGTAATACTAAAGTGAGATACACTGTTATGCATTGACTCATTTTGCAGCTATCTAGTGGAAGATAGAGGAGTAGAAGCTAGGACTCCGTATGGACACTATAACTTGGGAACTCTTTCTTGAGAACTTCAGAGATAGGTTCATGTCAGATCAGTGGAGGTAGCAGAGAGCTGATGAGTTTCATAATCTTAGACAACTTACATTGATTGATGGTTACTTTGTACAAGAGCTTAACACTTTCATAGTAGGGGACATGAAGCTCTTTGAGCCTATGGACCTGAGAGATGCGATTATTAAGGCCACCCTATCAGAGGCTAACTTGGCATTAGGCCATAGAGGTCAGACAGGTGCTCCTACAGGTGGTGCATCTAGTTCTAAGGTTAGATGTAATCAGTCTTGAGGGATTGGGAACTTCACATTAATAAATTTGGTACCAAATTGCAACGGCAGTGCCGTTGCAGTTTTTCCGTCACAACCTTGTCGTTGTCGCAATTGCGACGATAGACCGTCGCAATTGCAATGACGACAAGGTTGTGACGGAAAAATTGCAACGACACTGCCGTTGCAATTTGGTACCAAATGTATTAGTTTCAAGGAACCCCCTAGTTCCTTTGTGGGTAATTAGAACTCATAGCAGAAGGTGACTCCTCCTCATAGTCAGAGCGGTGGTACTCGCTCTAGGGATTCTCGAGGTGGTCCGCATGCCAGGCGTAATTAGTATATTCAGCCTACGCAAAGCATGTAGTAGAGTATTGGTAGAGATGGTTTCTAGTAGTCCAGTGTGCCCTCCAATGGGAGAGGCAATTTTAGAGGCACCAGATGTTTCACCTGTGGTCAGTTTGGCCACATTGTGGCGAATTGTCCACAACGTGCTTCCCAGTTTTCTAAGCAGAGACCTGCAACTTCCAAACCTATAGTTGGGAATGTCAGTAGATCTCATGGAGAATATGCAGCTTTGGATTATCATCCTCTAGTGTATCATCCTCTTGTGATTGAGTATGCGGGAAGAGGACCTGTAGCTGGGTTTTAGTTTTCGGTAGTGGGGAATGACCCTCAAAGTTCTAACCAGAGAGCAGGGAAAGGTCCTATGGGATCTACTCATTGAGTCTTATATGAATCATTAGGATTCTTCATGTTTATGGGAGTTTATCCCTATTTTTTTAGGCTTCCAGGAGTAAGCCTAACCCTAGGGGGGTGGATGTAATACCCACTCATGTTTTGCTTTTTAGTTTGTGATGTCGTACTCTTTTAGGCATTGGTTATAGTTGATTGGCTATATTCTTTTAGGCTACTTTTATGTGAGATGATATTATTTCATTTGATGATGATACCTATTTATGATTTCATGATTTTACCTTATGCGTAGATAGATGTGATGATGTTATCATATTGATTATTATATGTCGATTTTAGATTTTGATATACTTACCCCTTACTTGCATGTGTATGGTTGTCTTATATGTGAATGTACTTGTTGTTGTGTTGTTGTGGTAGAGGACAGAGACATAGTTACTTGCTTTGGCAAGATCCACACGTTCGACTGATCCCTATCATTGTTTGCAATATTATATTATGTATGTACATGCGTGTTCTTTGGTGACAGGATTGCAGGTACAGAGCATCATCTTCCCTGAATTGGTAGGATTGAGCGTGCCCATAAATATTCATCTCAATGGTAAAGAGGGGAGGTAACATACAGATCCAAAACCCTAACCTAAGCCTAATCATCCTAATGTTGGATGAGTTTCAGTATGACTACCTTATCCGGATTTGTCTAGGTTGACAGAATTTGAATACCCTCTCTCTTGTGTATGTGTGTGTTTTGGCTTGATTATGTTTTCAGGTGATTTTTTGGATTATTGAGTGATTTTCCATATTCATTGATTTAATGGATTATAGTTGAATTGATTATTTAATTATATCCTAAGTTTAATTTTAATAATTAATTAAATTGAAATATTTGAATATTTTGATTTAATTAAATATTTAATTGAAAACTATATTGTATGTGCTTATATGATTAATTAAATAATTAAATATTTGGTTGCATGCATTATTGTGACATAAATATTTAATCTATTTAATTAAATATTTTATTAATTACATGTGCATAATTGTGTTGAAAAAGTATTTCAAATTCAAAATATCTCAACTTGTAATTAGGAGTCAAAGTTGAATTGTGGCAATAAAGCTTATTTTATTTAATTAATTTGAATTTACTTTCAATTTTCAAGTTGAGTTAAATTAGGGATTGACTTGGGAGTTGTCATCCACCTTTGCATGTTTAGGGGAATTTGAATCTCTTTAGGGGGAATTGGTCATTCATTCTCTCATAATAGGTTTTTGAGAATTGGAGAGCTCTTGGTGATTTTGGGGTTTTGAAGAACTGTGGATTGTTGTGGATCCTTGTTGCTTTGAAGTTTTCAGATTTTTCTATTGCTTGTGTGTGTGTGTGTGTGTGTTCAGATCTACATTGTTGCCAGATCTATGGTTGAATTGGGCTTAAGGGTTTCAGATCTACTTTCATCCTCCAAGCTACATTCTTCCGTTTCTTGCATTGGAATCAAGGTAGGTTTCATTTTCCATGTATGACTTTCAATTTTGTAGATCTGAGGTTTTTTGTGTTGCTTAAGTTCATGTTTATCATTTTTGGCTTTTAAATGGCTTATGGTTATTTCTATGTTTTCGGGTGTTGATAGAAACCCTAGATCAGTATTTCTTTCATTTTCTATGTTCTTAGCATCGTAGGGTTATGCTGTTGAAATTTTGGGAAGGAATTCCCTCTAGATCTTGTAGAAAATGAAACAAATAAACTCTTTGTATAGTTTATACTATAGGTGAAATTAAATTTATGATTAATTGATGCTTTGTTGTTTTTGGGGTAAAGGGAGGAGCTTGGATCTACTATTTTCGTGATTATGTATTCCTTGTTATGGTACATACATGCTGTCAAAATTTTGTATTCAGATCTCCTATAAAAATCCTAGAAAATGAAAAAATTAATCTTGTCATAGTCCTAACTATAGAGGAACTGAATTGAATTAATACCTAAGTGTTTTCATTGTCAAAAATTAAATCAAAAGGAAAAAAAAATAACCCCCTATTTTAATACAGACTGGTGTAAAAAGAAAATTATATACCCAGAAAATCAAAATCAGCAAAAGACAAAAAAAGAATAGATCCCCTTTTTGGATTTATTTCCGTTTTCGTATAAAAAAATAGAAAAAAAGAAATTTATTAAAAAAAAATAAACTACATGTTAAAAGTAGTTTTCGCAGTTTTAAAAAAAAAATTAAAAGTATGTGGAAGGGGTGGTGGGACCCCATCCCCACCAACTCCCATGCCCATTGGTGCTGGGTAAGCGCGTGAGAGGGAGACAGTGGCCCCCCTACCCACTGTCCCCTTTGACAGGGACAGCGCAGACCGCGCAGGGGGAGGGTACCTTGCGCCCTCCCCCCCCTACAGTCCTTAAAGGACAATACTTTATGCGCTGGGGGTTGGGAACCCGCGTGGTCCCCCCCCCCACCCCCAATTTCATATTTAATTTATGTTTAAAAAAAAAAAGAAACCTTATTTTATTATTTCATTTTTTTAGTTTTAATTTATTATTAAATTTTATTTAATTTTAATTTAGTTAATTGTAATTTATTTAATTATTCTTGTAAAAAAATGGGAGTTAATTATATTTGAAAGGTTCTTTTTCATATTTAACTTATTTAAATCTTAATTAGTTTTAAATTAAGTTAGTTTTAATATATATATATATATATATAAAATTTAAATTAACTTTAGGTTGTGGTTAATTTAGTTTAATAAATACATTATATTGT
>MU228449.1:2213333-2224737 GCA_018584345.1 Thuja plicata
TTTGGGGATATTAAAATGGATTAATAAGATGTGTCCTCACCCATGCTTGAGTGCTAGTATAGGCTAAGGTGGTGTTGAGAAGATGTTAGTTACCCTGTGAGGTACCTGACATAGTTAGTGGCCTTGTTAGTATGAGAGGACATTAGCTCCGTGTATGGTCACTTAGGTGCCAAAATCCATTGTGATTATCAGGGCTGAACTTAAGGGTTAGACGTACATGATGACACCTTCCTTCACACATGCTATATTTCCTACATTGTCAGTTGCCTCTGGCTTAGTGAGTCTTACCTTTTATGATGATTCGTACACTGAATTAGAGAGCTATCAAGATCCCTTTCTTAGTGGTTATTCCTTCTTGGTTTTGGATATCCGATTGGGATCTGTTGTAATCTCCTCAGCACGGTGGGGTGGACCTTTGTGGTTCCACATAGACGAGTGGTAGTGATTCTTTATTCATTGAGATTCGACATCCTTGTACTAGGTGCTTGATGGTTCTTTACAGATGAACTCTTTATGTTCCTTCATCATTTATTATGTAATTTCATTATTGTAATATTGTATTAGAGTATCGCATGTGATACCTAATCTAGAAATTGTAATTAAGTAGTTTAGAGTGATTACCACATACCCTGCGACATGTGCAGTGGATGTGAGTTTATGGTGGTTTCATGGTTATCCATGAGAATTGTAATTATGGTTATGTAAGTTATATTTGTTATGTTTAATCACATGGAATCTTTTGTTATATTGTTAGTTGTGTTTTTTTTCAAGTAATTCAACATCATGGGACCCTTGAGTCATGTAATCTATGTGAATGTAAGACATGTGTATAAATGGTAATCGCTTCCGCATGAATGTATGTTTCTTTATGTTAACTTAAAAAAAAAAAATTATTCAGCACACATAGTGACATGTTCTAGGTTAATCTCTCTTGGGTTCCCTGGCGGGGCATTACAGAGTCATTCATTGTGACAAGTTTTGATTATTCAATATAGCTCTGCAACTCTGTATTCAGGAAATCTAAACTTTTCAATGAGACAGTGATATCTAATGGATTGAATGCCTTAGTTTAGTTGTTGATTTGTGTTCATAGGATAGTTTGAAGTGTTTTTCATTCAGTAAGAAAGTTTATTAGTGTTAGTCGAAGGTCTTAACTAAATTGTTTTCAGTTTTGTGAGTTCACTGTCCTGTCCTAACCAGTCAGTCGCTTCATGGCTCCCCCATGAAATATAGCCATAGGAAACACCTAAGGATGGATGGATATGTTAGGGGATTCATTGGTGTATATATGTTTAGGATTAGGAGTCTTAGAAAGATGTAGAGATATTTTTACTACTAATCCCTAGGCGAGCAGACAATGCTCAGTTAGAGGTTTAGTGCTGAAGAAAAGGAGATATCTTACAGGGTAGAGAAGTACTATATAGGCCAAGTACAGTTCTAGATAGGGTATGGTCATATCTTGACATATTGTGAGGATTGAGTTCATACCAATCCATGAGACCAAGTTTTGAGAAAGTTTTAAACTATGTTGCAGACAGTCCTAGAAATTAGGCCTATTAGCTCTATTGGACCTAGATTATAGGAACCCTATGTAAGAATGACCTAGGGGATTAAAAATTACAAAATATTCTAAGGATTGATAAAGGGTATTAGAATGTGGGATTATATTTTCAACTTCTTTGGGAAAGTTTTGAATGAAATAGGAAAAGGTCTGTGTAAAAGGTTACAAGGAAATAAGCTCAATTAGGCCTGTTAGAGACTAAAGTTTGAACCCGGCTAAAAATGATTAAGGGATCCATCAAAATAGAGTCAAATGGGAAAATATGCATGTATTAAAACATGCTTAGCACCCCTAAAATAAATCATGAATGCTAGAGTGGAGTTGGCACTTAGATCCTTCTAAGTGTAGTGGGAGAAGTGAAGAATTGAACTAACTAAAAGGTGTTAATCTTTCAAAGGTGAAGCACAAAGAGTGAAACTCTTAGAGAAGAGTTGGAATTGGACTTATTTAATCATCTAAGCCAATCAGGACCTAGATAAGGTTAGGTTCCTAGAATAGACAAGCTAGGTCTCTTGGATGAAGTGCTAGTAAGCCTTGGAACATTCACACCATATTGGTATCAGAGCTTGATTAAGATCAGGCTTGTGGTGGATGTTTCAGCCTGCTGAATTAGTTGGAGAGAATACACCAGTGGGATTAGTAGAAGAAAAAACCATTGTGACTAATGCTAAGTTAGCCAAAAAGGTGGATGAGCAAGAATAAGACAACAAGTTGTTAAGATAAAGGTTGTCTCAAATGGAGAAACTCTTGGGAGAAGTCCAAGACAAAGCTAATAAGATGAAAGACAAGATAGATCAGAAATAATAAGAACCAAGGGAGAAGGGAGTGGATTTAGAAGAGGAAGCTCCAACCCCTAACCCTGTCATTATTGAAGAACCCTTCTTAAAGGCATTGAAGGCTTTAAGTGGAAAATCTTTGGAAGGTATACCACTATTTGGTGGACAAATAGATCTAGCTTTAGTTGTGGATTGGATTGAAAGTATAGAAAACCATTTCGAATGTGATGGTGTAACAAAGGCCCAAAAAGTGAATGTGGCCAAGTCAAGGTTGATAGGATCATCTCTCACATGGTGGAAGTTTACTCAAACTGAAAGGGAGAAAGAAGGAAGGAGTCCTATAGTCACATGAAAAGACATGGTGTCCAAGATAAAGTAGACCTACTTGCCAGATGACTATGAGGTTCAGTTGCATAGGAGAAGACACAATCTCAGACAAAAAGATTTGGATGTCCAAGCATACACCGAAGAGTTCCAAAAGTTGTGCTTAAGGTCACAAGTGGTGGAGGATGAAAGCATCAAACTAGCTAGATATTTGAATTGACTCAAGTGGTCTATTCAAGAAGATACGAATCTTGTGAACTTCAAAAACATTTTCCAATGTTATCAAATGGCCTTAAAGATAGAGGAGAAAGGAAAAATAAAACAAGAGGAAACCTCCAAAGGAGGAGGTAAAGGAAAGGATAGTAGAGGATCAAGAGGTGGCTATGGTGGAAGAAGTTCAAAATCAAGGACACAAGGAGAAGTTAAATACACTGAGCAACAAGAGGGAAGTTCTAGTAGAGGTGGTAGAGGAAGGAACTCAAATTTTATAGGAAGAAGTGGTGGACAAGGAAGAGGCAATTAGTTTGCCAATATGAACTGCTATCATTGCAACCAAATGGGACACCCTGCCTATAGGTGTCCAGAGAAAGGTATGAATTCTCAAGGAGGTAACAAGAGAACTAATTTAGTTCATGAAGAGACAAATGTAGCAGAGACACACTCTGAGGTACCACTGAATTCTGAATATGGTGAGAACCTCATGATGAGGAGAACATTGATTAAGGAACCAGTTAGAGAAGAACCAAGCCAAAGAAGGTCCCTATTTAGAATCAAATTTAAGGTGATGGGAAAATTATGTAGAGTCATTGTGGACTCAAGGTCTACTAACAACATTGTTTTAGAAGAAGCAGTCAGCAAGTTAGGCATAACAAGGATACCTCACACCCATTCTTACAAGGTCACATGGCTCAATAAGGGACAACATGTCCTAGTCAATGAGAAAGCTTGGGTGGAGCTCTCTATAGGGAGATATAAGGACAAGGTTATATGTGATGTACTTCCTATGGATGCATGTCACTTGCTCCTAGGTAGACCATGGCAATTTGACTGCCAAGCTATCCATGATGGAGTGAATAACTCCTATATATTCAAGAAGGAAAAAGTAACATTCAAAATCCAATCATTATTAGAGGATGCAGATGTGAAGACAATAGGTCCTAATGTGCTTATGGTGGGTGAAAAAGAACTCATAGAAGCCATGGAAGAAGGAGAAGTAGTTGGCTATGCATTGGTGCTAAGGCCAAGAGAAAAGAATGAAGAAAAAGGAGATAAGAAATTAGAGGTACCTAAGGAGATACAAAGCATGTTGCAGACTTATGAAGGCATAGTAAGTGATGGACAACCATCAGCATTACCCCCTAAAAGAGCCATAAGTCATAGGATAGTCTTTGTACCCGGAGCTACCCTACCTAATAAAGCAGCTTACAAGATGACCCCTCAACAAAATGAGGAGATTGCTAGGCAAATATAAGAACTCCTTAACCAAGGCCTTATCAAGAAAAGCATTAGCCCTTGTGTAGTAACCACTGTCCTAGCACCAAAGAAAGGAGGAACATGGAGGATTTGTGCTGATTCAAGAGCCATAAATAGGATAACCATTAGGTATAGGTTCCCCATACCTAGGATTGAAGACCTAATGGATTGTCTAGGTGAAGCCAAGTACTATAGAAAGATAGACTTGAAGAGTGGGTATCACAAAATTAGGATACATGTGGGAGATGAATGGAAGACAACCTTCAAAACCAATGAAGGTTTGTATGAATGGCTTGTCATTCCATTTGGACTGTCTAATGCCCCCTCCACATTCATGAGGCTCATGAATGAAGTCCTCAAAGACTACATTGGAAAATTTGTAGTAGTATATCTTGATGATATACTGATTTATAGTAGGACAAGAGAGGAGCATCTTCAACACCTTGAGACTATCTTCAAGAAGATGAATGAAGAGAAGTTGATGATCAACTTGGAGAAATGTGAGTTCATCAAAACAAAGCTAGTGTACCTTGGGTTTGTTTTATCTCATGGAAATCTAAAAATGGACAAGAGTAAAGTGGAAGCCATCATGAATTGACCTACTCCAAGGACAACAACAGAGGTAAGAATTTTTCATGGCCTTGCTCTATATTATAGGAAGTTCATAAGGAAATTTAGTGCTATTTGTGCTCCTATGTTGGACACAATCAAAGGAGTAATGAAGACTAAGTTCATGTGGAATGAACAAGCCACTAAGACCTTTGAGTTGTTAAAAGAAAAGATTTATACCCAACCTATCTTAGTCCTACCAAGCTTTGAGAAGCTTTTCACCATTGAGTGTGATGCAAGCAATTTTGATATTGGAACTATCCTAAGGCAAGAGGGTAGACCAGTGGCATTTCATTCATAAAAGTTGAGTGAAGCCAAGAGGAAGTAATCTTCCTTTGACCTTGAAATGTATGCATTGGTTCAGGATTTAAGGAAATGGAGACACTATTTACTCCCCAAGGAGTTCATAGTCTACTCAGATTATCAAGCTTTAAGTTTCTTGAACTCTCAAGAAAAGTTAAGTCATAAGCACATGAAGTGGGTTGAGTACCTACAAGCTTATACCTTTAATATCAAACACAAGAAAGGTGTCCTCAATAAAGTGGCAGATGCATTATTTAGAAGAGCTCTCACAATTCAAGAAATTCAGTTGAAGAGTATGGGAATAGATCATTTCAAGGATCTATATGCTGATGATGAAGACTTTGCAGACATTTATAAGGTATGTGCTGAATTAAAAAATCATTTTCATAGCAAGTATGTTGAATACACTTTGCAAAGCAACCTTTTGTTTAAGGGAAATTAGTTGTGTGTCCCTAGAGGGTCTATTAGGGAGAAATTAATCCAAGAAAAGCACAATGGTGCATTGAGTGGTCACTTTGGGATCACTAAGACCCAAGAACTTGTTCAAAGGTTCTATTATTGGCCAAGAATGAATCTTGATGTTAGGAGGTATGTTGAAAGTTGTATTGTATGTCAAAGAGCCAAAGGTACTTCTTCAAATGTAGGCCTTTATCAACCATTACCTATTCCCACAAGGCCTTGGGAATGCTTGAGCATGGATTTTGTAGTTGGGTTACCCAAGACAAGACAAGGCGTGGATAGTGTGTATGTAGTTGTGGACAGATTCAACAAGATGGCTCACTTTGTGCCATGCAAGACAACTAATGATGCCAACCAAATAGCCTCTCTCTTCTTCAAAGAGATAGTAAGAATACATGGGTTACCCATGAGCATTGTGTCAGATAGAGACGATAAATTTATGAGTCATTTTTGGAAGACTCTTTGGCAAAGGTTAGGCACTAATTTATCCTTTGGGTTTGCATACCATCCCCAAACTGATGGTCAGACCAAAGTGGTGAATAGGAGCCTTGGAAATCTACTAAGGTGCTTGACCAAGGAATATGGATAGCAATGGGATCAATTGATTAGAC
Organism: Thuja plicata; assembly: GCA_018584345.1. Classification (NCBI taxonomy): domain Eukaryota; kingdom Viridiplantae; phylum Streptophyta; class Pinopsida; order Cupressales; family Cupressaceae; genus Thuja; species Thuja plicata. The sequence continues at coordinate 2,219,450 of MU228449.1, forward strand.
AAGATGAGTATGCTTACAATGACACCATCAACCGATCAACAGGGAAGAGCCTCTTTGAGATAGTATATGGATTGCATCCTAGAGGAGTCTATGAGTTGAGAGACTTGAAGGATGGAGTGAAGGAAAGTGGATATGAAAATGATTTTGCCTTTGCAATGCAAGAGATACATGATACAATAAGGAAGACTTTGACAGAAAACACCATGAAACATAAAGCCAAGATAGATGAAGGTAGAAGAATAGTTTAGTTCAATGTGGGTGACTTGGTCATGGTGCATCTTAACAAATCAAGACTTCAAAAGGGAGTCCCTCACAAGTTGCAGATGAGAAGGATATGTCCTTGTCCTATCTTAGCTAAGTATGGTGATAATGCATTCAAATTTGAGCTCCCAGAAGATAGTGGACTGTCACCTATTTTTAATATTGCAGACTTAGTCCATTACAAAGGACCACAACAAGACATGGATCAGAGTCTGAAGGAAGTGATCAAAGATGTGGAAGATCTCCAATTACCCCCTACTACAGTCACAGGAGCTGACAGTGTATTGGATACTAGAGTCTACAAATAGACTAGAACCAAAGAATACAAGGAACACTTAATAAAGAAGCATGGTCAAACCAATGCTGATGTAGTATGGGTAAAGGAATTAGAGTTCAAGAAGATGGGGATTGATCCAAGCATCCTCAATCCAAGGGTGGATTGAAATTTTTGTTTTGGGGAGGATGGTACAGTTGCACACCTAGGCTAACCTCCATAGTTTGGATGTTTTGGCTTGTACTTGACATTGGCCAATTCAAGATAGTTTGTTTACTTTAGACCTTAGAAGGTCATTGCAATGTGGGCTAGGTGAGTTAATCATTAGGACCAAGGTCACCAAATTAGCCATTGTTTGTATTTTGTAAAATTCTTAGTGTTAGGAGTTTGAGTTAGAGTCTTCAACATGTCTTAAACACATCAATGATGTAATAGAGATGCCATAAGGTCATGAATGATCTTGGATCCTCAAAATGAAGAGGTTAGAGGTCCTAAAACTCATGGAGGAGGCATAATGGAAAAGATGCCAAAAGTTGCTAAAAAGTTGCTATGAAAACATTTGCAATAATTGCAAATGTTGCATGGAACTCGGTTACATAGGATTCCCTTGAAACTAGGAGTGGGGAATAGACCAAAATTACCTAAAAACATGGAACATGGAATCTAATGCAGAAGGAGGCTCAAATCTTGAGGAGAGTCATTCATTGTAACAAGTTTTGATTATTCAATATAGCTCTACAACTCTATATTCAGGAAATCTAAACTTTTCAGTGAGACAGTAATATCTAATGGATTGAATGCCTTAGTTTAGTTGTTGATTTGTGTTCATAAGATAGTTTGAAGTGTTTTTAATTTAGTAATAAACTTTATTAGTGTTAGTCAAAGGTCTTAACTAAATTGTTTTTAGTTTTGTGAGTTCACTAGTCCTGTCTTGACCAGTCAGTTGATTCATGGCTCCCCCATGAAATCTAGCCATGGGAAACACCTAAAGATGGATGGATATGTTAGGGGAGTTATTGGTGTATATATTTTTAGGATTAGGAGTCTTAGAAAGATGGAGAGCTATTTTTACTACTAAGCCCTAAGCGAGCAGACAGTGCCTGGTTAGAGGTTTAGTGCTGAAGAAAAGGAGATATCTTGCAGGGTAGAGAAGTACTGTACAGGCCAAGTATAGTTCCAGATAGGGTATGGTCATATATTGACATACTGTGAGGATTGAGTTCATACCAATCCATGGGACAAGGTTTTGAGCAAGTTTTAAACTATGTTGCAGATAGTCCTATAAATTAGGCCTATTAGCCATATTGTACCTAGATTATAGGAACCCTATGTATGGATGACCTAGGGGATTAAAAATTACAAAATATTTTGAGGAATGATAAAGGGTATCTGAATGTGGGATTGGATTTTCAACTTCTTTTGGAAATTTTTGAATGAAATAGGAAAAGGTCACTATAAAAGGCTACAAGGAAATAAGCCCAATTAGGCCTCTTGGAGACTAAAGTTTGAACTTGACTAAAAAGGGTTTAGGGATCCATCAAAATGGAGTCAAATGGGAACATATGCATGGATTAAAACATGCTTAGCACCACTACAATGAATCATGAATTCTAGAGTGGAGTTGGCACTTAGATCCTTCTAAGTGTAGTGGGAGAAGTGAAGAATTGAACTAACTAAAAGGTGTTAGTCTTTCAAAGGTGAAGCACAAGACTGCAACTCTTAGAGAAGAGTTGGAATTGGACTTAGTTAATCATCTAAGTCAATAAGGACCTAGAGGAGATTAGGTTCCTATAAGGGACAAGCTAGGTCTCTTGGATGAAGTGCTAGCAAGCCTTGGAACACTCACACCAGAATATGAAGACTATTGAACCAGTAATTATCTACTGTGATAATACTTGTGCAATAAACATTTCTAAGAATCCAGTCATTCATGCTAAGACCTATCATATTTATATCAAGTATCACTATCTAAGAGAACAAGTGCAAGCAACAGAAGTGAAACTAGAATATGTTCAATCAAAGGAACAGTTAGTTGACATTTTCACCAAGACATTACTGAAGGATACTTTTGAGTACCTAAGACAAAGACTAGGGGTCCAACCCTTGTCTATCAATTAGTAAGCTAACTAAGATGTTGCATCAGTCTATATCAAATCTGAAAATTATTCATGTTGATGCAATCATTGAGATGGATAGCAATAGATACATTTGTACTAAACAAGGTACAAATCTACACTGAAAACTAGAGACATTGTATTGGTGATGGATAGGGAAATTCAAGGAATATATTATGCAAAGGGATGGAACATGATATCGATGATACATCAAGGAGAAATATTTTTCTTTGGCCTTGTTGTCAAAGGGAGAGATATTCTCATTATCATTGGGAGAAATTTGTTTCCTCTTACAAAGGGAGAGATGATCTCAATATTATATCATTATCCATGAAGAGAAGTTCCTGAGAATCAGAAGGAAGAAGTTAATCAATATTCTAAAGGAGAGAAATTGATTACACATGAAATATCCATCTAAGGGAGAGAAGTAACAAAGGGAGAGAGTTCAAACAAAGAGGAAGAATGTTGTCAAAGGAAAAAGAGATATCATATGATACATCTATCTAGAGAAGGGATTAAAGATTGAAGACAACCACTCTACAAGAAACAAATCTAAGCTATTTTTGAGCTTACTGAAAGCTAGACATTTGTAATAGTTACATTGGGAAAGCTTGATGAAACTATATATTTCATATTGTATTAGTGATAGTATAGTATGATAATGTAGTATGTTTTCATTAATGCCAAAGGGAGAGATTGATGACATGTAACTGATTGAATGTTTTAAGATGTTAAGTTGATCACCAAAATGTAGAAGGATAATGCAAGACATTAAATCAGTTAATAGATTATATTGTCATTGATGTCAACTTGATAAAATCTATTTGGTTATATACAAAGTGTCAAAGACTTCAAAGAATTAGAGAGATAAAGATTATGCTTTCTGTAATGCATAAAAGACAAGTATTCAAAATGTGACTTCAAACACCGACGGTCAGTGGAACCCGATGGATAGAGATCACTGACAGTCAAGTCATAGTGATGTCGGAGCAAGAACACTGACAAGAAGAATCACAAGCATACCCGATGGCCAAAAACATAGTGTAAAGTGACAGAGAAGCCCGAGAAGAATTGGAGTATTGATCGATGCTATCAGAGAGTTAAAACCAAAAATAACTAGAGTTCACAAACGACAAAATATGTAGTTGATAGAGCTAAATATAGACTTAACTAGTTGTTATCATTTTTTTCATCGACAAGATAAGACAGAGATAAGTAAATGATTTAAAGCTAATTTTTCCAATTAGCAAGAAGATCTCAATGAGATAAAACGTGAGTTTTTCTTTAAATCTAATTGGATAATATTATGGATCATACTGAGATCAAGAAAATCAAGAAACTAACAATGGTGATATCATGTCTATAAAGAGATGGTGATATCATGTCTATAAAGAGACAACTCAATTCATTATGAATCATGTGGGGAGAGAATGAAAAAGAGGATGCTAAGGAGAAACTGATGAAGAGCAACTTCATTCAGTGCTGACAATAAAGCTAAGGAAAGAGCTAAAGTTTTCTATGGGCACTGAGAAATAGAGCACAACATCACTAACCAGAATCAAAGTGGAGCAAATGTATAAATAGATATATTGATTAGATTATTTTATGAGATTACAATAGATCTAAAAACATGCAAGTATAAGTTGTATATGTGAATAGATAATACTGTTTCAATTTAACCATTGATTTAGAAAGTATCTTAACCGAGCGGGATTTAAAGATCCTTTCTATATTGAGATACATCTAATGGAGTATCAAAAAGTCTGATCATGAAGATAGCATGAGATGCCAGATACTAATTGATAGGCCAAGTGAGTATTTGATCAAAGATGGTAGCATGAGATGCCTGATATCAAGTGAGAGACTAAAATTTTAAATCCTCTAACAAGGTCACACCTAATAGTGTGTTTGTAACCTTTAACAAGGTTGGATCTTCACCGAGCTCACTTCAGAAGAGTGAAAATTTTGGGTTACCGGTCCCAAGCGGTTTTTCCCTTAACGGGGCTTCCACGTTAAAAATCAATGTGTCAATGTGTCTATGATTCATTACTTTAGTGTTTTGCATTTCACATAACTTAATTGGATTGACTAGTATACTCTAGATAATTTACTGTCTATCGGTAAATTAACAGACTACTTTTCGGTAAACATACAGTATAAGGTTTTACAAAGAATTTTGATCAGTAATAATTTGATAAAAGTATTTGGAGGCATTCATCTTATAGTACTAAAGATAACTAGAGGTATAATGTTGTGGTACTAATTTTTAAGGGTTGATTATTGGAATATTTTTGAGGCCACTGATTCACCCCCCCGTCAGTTATTACTATAGACACCCTAAAATGGACAGGCTTGCGACTTTACATTAAAAACCCTAATTTTCATCTATTAATTAATGGTTCCTTAATCATTAATTAATCATCTATTTTCTTCTAAATTCATTTCTCAAATCATCTAATCCAATCCCCAAAATTAATTAAATAATTAACTTTATTTAATTAATTAAGCTTTAATTGATTAATTATCATTATTTAATTAATTAAACTCAATTTCCTATACTTTAAATCAAATATTTAAACTTACTAATTAAATTCTTCCAATTAAATTAATTTCAATTAAATTAATTTAATTTCATCAAA
>MU228449.1:2241533-2261752 GCA_018584345.1 Thuja plicata
ACCAAACTCTATCTCCTCTTAACCAAATAAAGAGGTGGAGTTTACTGAGGATCTCTCCTGTTCCTTTTGATCTCAACCGTTCATCTTCCCATCTCTGGGATTGATCTCAACCATTCATTTCATCACTGATTCCTATATAATAAACCCTTCATAACCATTTGAAGGATCCAGGATTTCAAGCTCTCGTGTGCCATTACTATGTCAGCTTGGTTCTAGCATTCAAGCCATCTTGCGATCACACACACACATTTCAATTGTCAAATTCTCAACGTTTCTCAAGTCATAGACGCTGCCCCGCCAATACTGAGCATCAAGAACAACGTTTCGGAAGGAGTAGAGAGAAAAAATAGAAGCTTCAAGCATCGAAGGGTTTGCATTCGTTTGTCTTCCTTTCTTTTGTTTGTACATTTTATTGCTCACGTTTCTGTTATTTGTTTAGTAGTTATTGCATACTTGATTTGCATCCACTTGTGAACCTTTGCTACTAACCCCCGCCCTTGGAAAGCTGTGGGAAATCAGAGAGAGGCGTACAATTACTAACACTTCCCAGTTAAAAAATTTAATGTAGTCCTCTAGTTCTTCCATGCTGTCCTAATCATTTAGGTCAGCAAATTCATCAAATTTCACATTTTCACTCTCAATGATTTTGTTAGTTGTTTTGTTCAAACATTTGTAAGCTTTACTCTTAGAAAAATATCCAAGAAATATTCATTCATCACTTTTTGAATCAGATTTTTTATTTTGATCCTCTTTTAGAATATAGAAACGACTTCCAAATATTCTAAAGTAGCTCACATTGGGAGTATAACCATACCATATCTCATAAGGTGTTTTGTTTGAATATTTATTAATTTATACTTGGTTTAGTGTGTAAATTGTTGTGCTGATTGCTTCTCTGCAGTATGTTTGTGCAACCCTCTTTTCAATCATCAATGTTCTGGCACAATCAACAATTGACCCGTTCCTTATTTTGGCAATTTCATTCTATTGTGGTTTCCTCAGTGCAAAAACCTGTCTTTTGATTCCATACTCATTAAAAAAGTTAGAGAACTCATCAGAAATAAATTCACCTCCTCGATCAGATCTCAACCACTTCAGATCTCTACCAATTTATTTTTGCAATTTTTCTTTGTACCACTTAAATAGCTTAAATACTTCAGATTTTTCTTTTAGGAACATGACAATCCTCATCCTAGAGTAGTCATCAAAAATTAAAATAAAATATTTGTCCCCATAATAACTCTGTGTTCTCATTGGTCTATGTAGGTTTGTATGAACTAACTCCAATATGTCTTTAGATGATAAATTCTTTCTCTTGAAACTAGATTTTGACATCTTTCCCATTTGACAATTTTTGCACATTTCATGGTCTGGTTTAGTTAAGCTCGGTAAAACTCTGACTTTTCTTTTCTTACTAATCTTAACCATGTTTTCAAAATTACATGACAAAGTCTTTCATGCCATAACCATATATCTTCATTCTTTTCCAATAAACAAGTAGTTTCAGTTGTGTCAAGATAGAATAGGTTACCTTTACATTATTCACCAGTACCTATCAATATTCCTTTTCCATCATAGATTCTTGCTTTTCTTCTCTCAAATGTGACTCGATGACCTGTGTTATTCAAATGTGAAACACTCAACATATTGTAGTTAACTCCTTTTACCCAAAAAGGATTTTCACATTTGATTTTATTTTTTAGCATAATAGTACCTTTTCCTTTTACTTGACATGGTGTATCATTTCCCATTCTTACTAATCCTCCATCATAATGTTCAAGAAATTCAAATTTTCCTTTATCACCAGTCATGTGATGTGTACAACCATTAGTAATAACCCAAATATCATGTTTACTAACTTTAGAGATAATTTTTGTTTCTACATACCTTTCATCTTCATCTGAATCATCTTTCAATGCTACAAACACTGTCTCAATATCTTCATCGATGTCAGTACCACTATTGTTAACTTCATCTTCAACAATGTAACAAGATTTCTTACCTTTATCTTTGTAATATTAGTTATCTCTCGGTCATAATATTAGTTTACTCGATAGTCTCGGTCATTAGATCTATTATTTCTATCATCATCCTTTCTACTAGGGAATCTTGCAGCAAAATGGTCAATCTCTTTATAGTTAAAACATATCAAAGTTAGTTTACTTTATATCTTCGTTTACCTCTGTATAATCTTCTAACCATTAAAGTATCAAGTTCATCAAGTTCATTTCATCACTATCACTATCACTGTTATTTATGATTATTTTTTTTCTACTAGATTTACCACTTTTCAAAGTAGACATAAATTCATATTCCATAAATGGTGCAATACTGTTGTCAAAATTATTCAGCTCAAAAGAAATCAATCTTCCAACAAGACTTTCAATAGTAATTTTATTTCTAGGTGCAGCTCTCATTTCATGAATTGCATACTCTTATAGAATAGATAGGAAATAGAGTTCTAAGAATATTACTCACAATTGTGTCTTCATCAATGGTTCAACTAGATCCTCGAATAGAATTCACAACTTATTTAAGTTGGTTACTGTACTGTGTGATGTTTTCTCCTTCCTTCATTCTCATTTCATCAAACTCTACATGAATACTTTAAGATTTGGCTCTCAGTACATTTACATCTCCTCCATAAAGTGTTGTAAGTTGGTCCCACATCTGCTTGGCAGTTGTACATGTTGGATATTTGCTTCTGTGCAAATAATTGATTGTATATTTGTCATTGATGACAACATATAATATACAACAGTGTTCTATATGCAATTATCAGTAAAGATTTTCTAGAGCTATGTGTATTTATTTCCATGGTGTATACATGTTCTAGATGCTATGTGCATTCACACCGAGTAAGATATGAAGTTTCAGTTGAGTTATGTTAATCAGTTATGGCAGTTACAACGTCTGACGATTATCTGTCAAGAGCTGACATAAATATAGTGTTGCTTGAGTTGCACCTATCTTCAAGATATACTTGTTTGTATTAATGTTTAGTTATGAGTTAGTGATGATTATACAAAGGCGCTAAGTGTGTCTTAACATAATTGTGATATTGGAGTAAAATCGGTGAAGCTGACTTTGTGAAGCGTTGCATCTATTTAGTTTGAGTTGCGCGGTTCTAACTTTGATTGTGTGGTTAGTTAAGCCAAAAAAGAAGTTGATGAAGTGTTCCTAGATACCGTTGTGACCTTATCCTTGGTTAAGATACATATAGTAGTTCAAATGTTTTCGCTAAGTGTGAAAATGAAGTGAAAAACAAAAGACAAAAGAGAGAAGAAAGTCAGATAGAATAAGTTGAAGATCTATGTGAAGAAATAGAAGAAAATTACAATTCATTGGAACTATTCAATATAGAAGGTCGACTCAAATAGTTCATCTATCAGATATAGTGTATATCTATTCTACTAAAGGTTGTAGCCTTCATCATTTTAGCAGTGAGCTTTTGGACAGTGAGTCCTCACCCCTAACAGGGTTAATTGTAAAATACTCCTAACAGGGTTTGACCTTTAACTAGGTCTTTGTACTTATTGTATTGTAAAGAACAACTCCTAACATGGTTGCAAGATCTCCTAATAGGGATAATTATAATCAAGTACAATTCTCTTTGGGTGCTAATTCCCACTAGGGTTTTTACCAATTTGGTTTCCCCGTAACCAAAATTGTTGTGTTCTCTATTGTGTTATCTGAATGTGCATTTGTTTTATGTTAATTTATATCTAAGAGAAGAAAAGAATTAAAATAGTTGATAACTGATTCACCCCCCCCCTCTTAGTTATCCTTTGGGACTATTCCAACAATTGGTGTCAGAGCCAAGTTCCTTGGAGAGAAATCCTAACAACTTAAGGTAGATCAGATGGCATACTTCAGGAAAGAGAGTCCTAAGTTTGATGCCAAAAACTATCTTGACTAGAAGAACAAAATGATAACACATCTTTAGTGCATTGGATTTGAGATATATGAGATTTCCACTCAAGAAATTGATGTTCCCATCTTGAAAGACCTTGCAGAAGAAGACTCTAAAATTAAACAAAAGGAAGTATTCACTCAAAATACAATTTCCAAAGAAGCCCTAATCAGTGCCCTATCTGACAGTGAATTTTTTGAGATCAAGAAGGCAGATAAAGCATAATCTATTTGGAAATACATAGAAGATATGTTTGAAGGAGACATCCAAGAAAATAGTGCAATTAGAAAGACATGGAAGAAAAGATACAACAACTTAGAGATTCTACCTAAAGAAAACATCAGAGCCTACAATCAAAGAATTAATGAAGCAGTATCAAGTATCAGGAACAATGGTGGAGAAATATTAGAGGATGATATAATGGAAAAAATAATGACCACATTGACAGTAGACTATGAGAGAAAGATCAATATCTTAGATGAGACTATAAAATTTTCAAAATACTTCAAGAGAGAGATTTTGATCAGAAAAATATCTGCATTTGAGATATCAAGATTGAAGACAGACCCAAAAGTGAGACAACTTTCAAAGCCTCATTCCACAGCAAGAAATCTATAAGAAGATCTAGTAATAATGAAGAAGTGGATACAAAACTAGAAGAAATAATTGCTATGATTTCCAAGAAATAAAGGAAAGGTAAAGGGAAATATGAAGGAAAACTACCATTCAAATGTTTTTCATGCAACAAAGTTGGTCACTTTGCATCCAAGTGTCCTACAAGAGTCAAGAAGTTCAGATCTGATTACAAGCCCAAGTACACAAAGGAATGTTATCATGCTAAAGATGGTGTAACTGATGATGATTCAGGAGAAGATGAAATTGGTTTTGTTTCCATTAAAGACATTGAGAAGATTCTTGAAGAAATGGACAAAGAAGATGAAGAAAAAACACAAGAGTTAGCATTAGTTTCAAAAGCTGACATCAAAACTAACTGGATCATTGATAGCAGATGTTCACACCACATGATAGGAGACAAAGATAGATTTGTACATTTGGACAAGTACAAAGTTAGCATGGTTAGATTTGGAGATAACACTCCCAAACCTATCATAGGAAGAGGTTCTATCACCTTAGATGGAAAGAATAAGACAGATGATGTTCTTTATGTTGATGGCTTACATCATAACTTACTAAGTGTCAGACAGTTGCTTGATAAAGGATATTAGTTGGAATTCAAAAACAACTAGTGCATCATTAAAAACAAAGAAGGAGACATGATTGCATCAAGCTCAAAGACCAAAGGTAATGTCTTTTAGCTCAATTCAAAAGTAAGTTGTTTTGTTGCAAAAGTGGATGATAGTTGGCTATGGCACAAGAGACTTTTTGATATTAATTTTGAAAGACAAACCATAAACCATAACCAAGAATCACAGATTATAGATTACTCTAATATCAATTTTGACAACATAGTCAATCTTCAATAGGTCTATAGGATACCATAAACCATAGTCTATAGGTGTGAAAACTCATATCAGAGACTTTCAGCTCAATTCAGAAGTAATTTGTTTTGTTAGAAAAGTGGATGACATTTGGCTATGGCACAAGAGACTTTCTGATATCAATTTTGACACACAAACCATAAACCATAAACTAGAATCATAGATTACAAATTACTCTGATATCAAAACTGATATCAGAGACTTTCTGAGTTAGGATACTATAAACCATAGTCTATAGTTCATCTAAAATCTATGATTCTTCTTCACTTGGTTTAGGATTTTTACATGAAACATCAATACAGTCAAACATTTCTTCAATAACTGCATCCTTATTGATTAGTCTGGGCTCATCTTCAATCATGGGAGAACAGTCATAATATCTTTCTTGAATATTTGGATATTTAAAAGGAACTATAGACTATGGTTTATGGTATCCTAACTCAGAGAATATACAACTTCATGTGTATATTGATGTTGATTGGGTAGGTTGTGTTGATGACAGAAAGAGTACATCAAGATGAACAGTATTTCTTAGAGACAGATTGGTCACTTGTACAAGTAAAAAGAAGAATTCTATTTCTCAGTCAACAACTGAAGCTGAGTATGTTGCAGCAACATTTAATTGTTCAACAATGGTTTGGATCAAATAGATGATTAAAGAATTTGGTATTCAGATTGATTATCCTATTATTATTCACTATGACAACACTAGTACTATCAATATGTCAAAGAACCCTATGATGAATGCAAAGAAAAAACACATTGAGATCAAATACCACTTTCTAAGAGAAAAATTTTCAGATAGAGAAGTAAAGTTGGATTATGTGGGTACTAAAGAATAATTAGCAGATATTTTTACAAAGCCATTATCAAAAGATACTTTTGAGTATCTCAGGGAGAAGTTGGGAGTAATTCCCTTTCCTAAGTCTGATTAGCATTTGTAGCAAGAACATCAGTCCTTGGTGACTGATGAATGGTTGACTATTCTACTTCTGGAGTAGTACCTGTGCCTAATGGTGTTTAACAGGCTTTTCCATTTATTTCAAAGGGGGATTATTAGTAAGGTGGAGCATATACTCTGGGGGAGTATACAGTTAGAAGAGCAGCAGTAGTGAAGAGGAAATTTTGATGAGGATATTGAGAAGATTGTAAAAATAAGGAAGACACTTTGAGTTGATGATATCATATGTTTCCATCAATGTCAAAGGGGGAGATTGTTGGAGATTTTCTTTTGTGCAAATAATTGATTGTACGTTTGTCATTAATGACAACATATAATATACAATAGTGTTCTATATGTAATTATCAGTAAAAATGTTCTAGAGATATGCGTGTTTATTTCCATGGTGTATACATGTTATAGATTCTATGTGCATTCACGCCGAGTGAGGATATAAAGTTTTAGGTGAGTTATGTTAATCAATTATGGCAGTTACAGTGTCTGAAGATTATCTATCAAGAGCTAACATAAATACAGTGTTTCTTGAGTTGCACCTATCTTTGGGATATGCGTGTTTGTATTAATGTTTAGTTATGAGTTAGTGATGATTATACAAAGGTGGCAAGTGTGTCTTAACATAATCATGATATTGGAGTAAAATTGGTGAAGCCGACTTTGTGAAGCATTGCGTCTATTCAGTTTGAGTTGCGTAGTTCTAACTTTGATTGTGTGGTTAGTTAAGCCGACAAAGAAGTTGATGAAGTGTTCCCAGATACCTTTGTGACCTTATCCTTGGTGAAGATACATATAGCAGTTCAAATGTGTTCGCTAAGTGTGAAAATGAAGTGAAAAACAAAAGATAGAAGAGAGTAGAAAGTTAGATAGAATAAGTTGAAGATCTATGTGAAGAAACAGAAGAAAATTAAAATTCATTGGAACTGATCAAGACAGTAGGTCTACTCAAATAGTTCATCTATCAGATATAGTGTATATCTATTCTACTGAAGGTTGCAGCCTTCATCATTTTAGCAATGAGCTTTTGGATAGTGAGTCCTCACCCCTAACAGGGTTAATTGTAAAAGACTCCTAACAGGGTCCAACCTTTAACCAAGTCTCAGTACTTATTGCATTGTAAAGAACAAATCCTAACAGGGTTGCAAGATCTCCTAATAGGGATAATTATACTCAAGTACAGTTCTTTGTGGGTGCTAATTCCCACCGGGGTTTTTACCAATTTGGTTTCCCCGTAACCAAAATTGTTGTGTTCTCTATTGTGTTATCTGAATGTGAATTTGTTTTATGTTAATTTATATCTAAGAGAAGAAAATAATTAAAATAGGTGATAACTGATTCACCCCCCCCTCTCAGTTATCCTTTGGGACTATTCCAATAGTACATGTCTTGATGTCCTTAAATTCTGAATCTGTAAGTGAAGAAGCAATCTCCACCATGATAAGGTTATTTTCATGTTTCTCTTTCATATGATTTATTGTCAAAGGTCTAGTAGGTAGTGTTAGCACTATATATTGAAAATTTTCAAATTTAAAACATTGGCATTGTTCCCGCATATTTTGGTTCAAATATTTGGTTCAAAATTGGTTAAGCTTTCGGTTTTTCTTATATTAAGGTTAATCGTGCAGTCGCACTCTTCTTTTTTAAGTGGTATTGAGTCCGTGAGTGAGCGAGTCATTATTTGGTCAGTCATTGCATAATTGCGGTCATATTGGAATTAGGCAAGTTTGTTATGTGAGTGAGCAACATGGTGGTTAAAAGGTTCATCACACAATTGCAGTATGTATTAAAAGGTCAAGTCTTTTATAAGTGACTGTGAGACATTATGAGATTTGTTGATTGTCGTGCAATTGTGAAGGTCTTAAGTTGCAATGTTTTGGCTTAGCGAGTAAGTGAGCGATTATTTTTTTAGCATATCGTAGAGTCACAGTTGTTTTAAGTCATGAACATTTAGGCCTGCAACTGAGTGAGCATTATGAAGTCCACTCAGTGACTCACTCGTTGAATTTTTAACTAGTATGTTTTTTGCTGAGTGAGTAGGCGACGCAGTACTATCAGGTGATTAAGTGTTTCTTGTTGCTCAGTCTCCCTGGAAGTTTTCAAGGCTAAGAAAGATTGTGAGTATGTGACTAAAAGATTATATTCATTATCACTTACTCGCCAATGGTTTGTTGTTTAATTTTTTGGGCTCATGAGTGTGTGATGAAGGGAAAGTGCAAGTTGTCACTCAGTCAGTAATAAATAAAGTAAGGTAAAAAGAGCTTAGCAAGTATGCGACTGGTGAATTGTTGAAGGATTATTGAAAGATACCCGCTCACTTGTAGAGGATTCACTCATAAGAAGTTTCAATTAGCAAGTACATGACTATAGGTAATATGGATCATCGCTCACTCGTGAAGATAAGTGAACAAAATAAAAAGGTATGGCGAGTGTGTGAAAGAAATATAATACATGATCAATTCAAATCATCACTCACTCACTTAGTTTGAAACATGCTGAGCTAGAGGCTAGTGAGTGCATGACCAAGAAAGGATTAAGCGATGGATTTGTGCTTGCTCACTCACACGGGTTTGAAGGAGGTGAAATGTTGAGTAGCGAGTGCACGATTGATGAATGGAAATATGCTATCGCTCAGCCTCACACAGATTTTAATTTAGTTGATAAAGGGATAGAGAATGTGTGATTAGTAAATGATCAAGTTTTATTTAGGTCATCACTTAGTCATGAAAGATACAAATCTAGATAAAGAAAGACCATGGGTGTGTGACTTTTTGTAAAGAAGGATCTCACCTCTCACTCGCAAGGACATTTTTGAATATAAGTCTCATACAATGAGTGAGAAACAAGTTAACAAGTAGCTCATTCCCAGGCTATGAATGCAAAAAGGTAATAAGTGTGTACTCTATTATAGCAAGGATGAATGACTATGAATTAATGGTAGCATTAGTTTCAGAGGGATGATTACATGACACTGTAAGTGTGAGAGTTTGCATTCAAGTGGACAAGACGCCAATTTGATGGCTACAAATATGAATGATTGAGCTTGTTTTCTATACAACTCTCATCTTTGCCTTTGTGAAATTCTGAGAAAACAACAGAGCTCATTTTGAGATTGAATTCTAAGAGAGAAGATGAGTCATGATACCACTAGTGCAGCCTCACAAGGGTCTGAGAAGAAGAAAGTTGCAGTAAAGAAGTATGTGGAAGAATTTGCTGAGTTGTTTCCTAGAACATTGAATGCAAACAATGCAAATTGGGATGAATAGAAAGATAGATGGTGCTAGTGCAAAAATATTGTGACTCCAAATTTCTTTGGTAATACTCTGTTCCATTATTTCTAGAATAATAGGGTCAAAGCAGTTCCTATTTACAATCCTTGGGAACTAAATATGGCAAAGTTGATTATGCCTGATGTCTATATTTATATAGGCCTTATTAAGGAACTTGCTAAGAATTATTTCCCAATAGCTAGGGTAATTAGAAAGAAAAACAAGGAGACCCTAGTGTCCATAGACAGGAGATAAGTAGCAGAGGATTTTGGGATTATTTATGCATTATGCACAAAAATTAATTTGGAAAATATACAGGCAGTTTACAAAAAGAGGGAAAAGCTGATAAAGAAATATGATATGCCTAGATTCATGCCTAGAGTAGATATAAATTTGGTGAAAGTCCCAGATAATCTTAAACCACCTTTCGATTTATCCCTCTTCCACTATTCTATAAAATGCATAGTATATGGCTTAATAAGAGTACTGGGTTTTAATGGAGATTCTATAGTGCCCCAGGATGTGCTCATGATGGCCATGAATATCCAGCACCCAGATGTCAATATAGATTATGACTATGTGGGATACATAGTTGAGGCTATACATGCTACATTGCTAGAAATATAGGTAGATGCCCCTGTACCAACTTTTAAACATTATTCACATTTAATGTTTATGATTCTATATTTCAACAGGGAGTCCATGGATAAAGAGCTCAAATTATTTGATTCAGAGTATGGTGTAAGTGTGCCAATCCAAAGATGGACCCAGGTATGGGGTAGCTCATCTGTGAATTCATCTTTTTTTATGTTTCTGTAATTGGATTGTGGATCCAATTTTTTATTTATTGGGAACAAATAGGGAGAGGTTTCCAATTGAGGTTAGAAGAGTTTTAAGCCAATTACTCATAACTGGGGTGATTTTTTTATTCTTTGACCAAGTTACTATCATAAGGGTATATGGTTATTCACAACCACCTCACATTCTCCCTAAATTTTTTCCTCTTAGGGTTGCATTTTTAGAGATCATTTGGAAAATTACTCGGGTGGATAAGGAGTTTTTAGATGGACATAAAAAGGGTACTTTTACCCCTAGGTTATGGGTGGGTTTTGATTTTTATATTGGGAAGAAAGTTTTTGATCTAATCAATGATTTCCTAAAGCAGTATAGAATGTCCACAATAGTTTTTAGGTTATGTGATCTAGAAAATTTTATAAAAAATAGCCTTGAAGTCTATGACTCCTTGGAAAAAAATCAGAGATCATGAGCCATTGGATGATGAAGATATTGTGAGGAACAAGTTAAATAAAGTTTAAGTTTAGGAGAGGAGAAGGAAATGGAAAGACCCTCTTAGGGCAGAAGCTGATTGGAAGGAATCAGACAAAAAAATTTCTGGTTTTTCCCTGACCTCCCATACTTGAAAAGAATGGAAGAGATGCTTAAGTCTTATGACACATTGATGGCGCAAGTACCACAGTTCAGTGTTGAGGATGCAAAATCTAGAGTATCTCATCTTGCTGTTGCACTAGATGATCAAGAGCATTTGGAACAACAGGAAGAACAACATCAAGAAGAAGAAGAAGTTGGTGAAGAGGATACTTTTGGTGCAGAGCCACCCAAGAAAAAATAGAAACAGAGCACAAAATGGTGCATAAAAGGAAGAGTATGGCCAAGGATGTGATAACAGAGCATGAAAATACTTTAGGAAGTTAAAGAGGCAAATGAAAAAGGAGACACAAGATGAAGGTCAAGGGGATAATCAAATGGTATTATTTGGAGAAGCTGATGAGAGAGTAATGATGGCCAATGAATTGATGAAATATGATGAAGTCATAAAATCTTAATAATTCAAGTGATTTTTGATCAAAATGAAGCAAAAAGATTGAAGACAAAGCATGCTCACAGGTGAAGGGAAGGAAGAAAAGAATGAAGAGATTGTGAAGACACTCCAGGACTATGATCCTAAGAGTGAATTGATCACTATGGATCAGGCCAAATTGCTGGTACAAAATAGTGGGGTATTGTTGATGCCTTGTTGGGAATTATAGTCCACATTTATTATAGATTAGATCATAAGGAAAGAATACCCTCTAATGAAAATAAAGGTTGAAATTGATGAGGTATTAAAAGGATCAGGATTTGATCCTAAATCTAAGACTTTAGCCATTTGGTCTTTGGCCCCTCCAACATAGAAACCTTTAGTTATGACCATAAGGGAGGAGAGGAGAGCTAATAGAATGATTTGTAATTTGTAGACTACCAGTGATACTAAGATCTCCTAGCTGATGACTCAGGTATCCTTCATGAATTTGGAAAAAATAGAGGATTTGTCAAAAATATATGAGACAACTTTTGGCCAAATGATGGCCCTGGCAAAAAATCATGAAGAAGTAGTGGTTCATAACCACATCTTAGAGGAGAAAATAGAAAAGTTAAAGGAAGATTTGGAAGAAAATAAGAAGAATGTAGCCCCCAAATAGGTGTCAAAAGATGAAATAGATGTTGCAGTGGGAACAAAAGAGGACTCAACACTGGCAGAATGCCAATCTAATGAACTATCACAAGGTCAAAATATTGATATTATGTCTATCACATTTCCTATAACATTAGATTGATTTTTTGAATGGAAAAATTGAAGTAGTATACACATTATATGGCTCATTGCAAGAAGCCTCAAAGATAGCAGCTGAAGCCATGACATTTCTGGAGCCCACTTTCAAGTTTTGGTCAGGAAAAGATAGAGTGATGGATAAACTTAAGACAACTATCTTGTATAGTGATGAATTTCCTGAAAAAGTATCTAATGCTATTGAGATGATTAATGAAATGAATGATACTTATGTTTTTTTCAATGGTAAAGTAGATCTTATTAATAACAAATTGCAGTCATTTGGTGACTAATGTTCTCCTTTAGTTCCAAAAATTTATGATGAATCAGGTGTGTTGAAACCATAATCAGATTGGAAAGTAGAATTTGATGGATTGTGCAAAGATGAAGAAATGAAACAACACCTAGAAAAGGACACTGATGTAGAGTATTGCAATGAGTTGATTGATATCCTCTTCAATGTTGAAGTCAATATGACAAAATTTGTTACTGAGGCAAGAAAAACTATGGATGCCAGGTGAACGAAAGCTGTTACCAAGCTAGAATAGGAGAAGAAATTTGATTGGTACCACCAAGGAGGTGAACAAGTGGGAAGCAAAGTTGAAAGGATACCTAAGATTTTTTCAAGTGCAACAATAAATTTTGTTCAGACTTTGCATACACGCTGTCACCCGTGTTTTGTTTTAATTTTTTTTTCTATCAGTAGAAAAATTTGTTGCAATGATTTTGTAAATCTTTACCATGTAGTATATAGCTTGTTGCATCCTTAGTTATAAAAGGATTCCAAGACTACTGGGAAAAATATAGCTATTTTTCATTTGGGAGTATGAGTTTTGAATTGTAAAAATTCTAGTTTAGGACCAATATATTTTGAGTAGGGTTTTGAAATCTTTATTGTTGGATGTAATTATTTTTGATATGAATACAAATAAGATCCATCAATAGTTTCTGAATCATATGATGAGTACTTGTCTTCATTTCTATGTTTTGAGTTTTATTTAAATTGAATACTCAAGGAATGTTTAATTTATATATCTGTAAGGCAGATGTTGGAATTTTCTTAGGGTTCTTTCAAGGAAGTATTAAAATCACCTTAGGGTTCTTTCAGTAAGGTTTAGAGTATCAAATGAATTTGATGAATTAGTATATCATATGTGTCAAGGTTGATATGAAAGGTGTATCTATTTTCATTTCAGATCTGTAGTTGTTTTGAATTCATATTCACATCAAATTGATTGTAAAAATTCATAGTGGCTCCATACCCTAGGATAAAGAACTGGTCTATTTTCCTTTGGAATAGGTGACTATAAAATTAAAATTGATCTACATTATTATGTTAACACCTGTCAAATAAATGTTACAGAGATTGATCCCTATAATTCCATCTTTATCTATTAGAGCTATCCTATGACTTGATTGTTCTAATTTAGAAAGGGTATTCCCACCTGAGTTTTTTGAGCTCAAAGTGTAGGGAGTTTAAAAAATCTGTTCATGTTGCTTTGTATCTTTCTTGATCAGTATTTTGGGACAAATAGAGAAAGCTCATCAAGAGTATTTCATTTGTCAGCAAGAAAAGGAAGCAACAAAATGGTGACTCTACTGGGGACTTTCAAGGAATGTGTGTAAAGGTTTGTTTGAAGATCATGTTTCATATAATCAATTCCTTGGAATCCAATTCTTGAAATCACAAGTTATGTTATATCTTATCGTATCATATCCTCTAATATCATTATTGAAGTGAGATTTTGTTATTTTATTCCCAAATTTTGTTTGGGTGGCGACTCTGAGTAATTGGCAATAGTGTTTCTAAGGGGAAAATTAGAAGATCAAGTGTGTGAAATTTCATTTTAGATAGAATGAGGAATGTAAAAACAAAGACAAAGAATCACTCTCAAGCAACATCAGAGAGTGATGTTTCTAAAAATCCTAGGAAAAACCATTCTAGGAAGGGAGAATCTTATAACAACACCTCTTGGAATCCTAGATCTATAGGTCCCAGTCAACCTTTAGGTACAATTCTTGAGAAATAAATTATTGAACCTCTGAATCCTAAGTCTGACACCACAAGTTATTTTGATGATATATTTACCCATGTACCAAAGAATGTATTTCAAGAAAAGGGAGAAACATCTTCCTATTACAAGGGTAGTTTTTGTCCAAGTTCATCAAGTATCCATTATGAACAAGTGGAAGACTAGAGGGGAGATAATCTACTGAATATATATGATTCTTCTAATTCTGATATTGAAGAAGTCCTTAGGGATAATTAAATTTTGAAAAAGGAATTGGATGAACTCTTACTTATCAAGAAGAAGAATGATGAGGCTAGAGAAGAACAAATTATAAATGCCATCACTGAGAGAGAAAATCTGAAGAAGCAGGTTGCCCAATTAAAATTGGTAGCTCAGGGTGCAAATGAAGGATTTCATCGTTTGAATAAAGAAATTTTTGGAGATGTGAAAACCCTGAGAAAAATAATGCCAAGAAAGAGAACACTTGCTTAAGAAAAGTGATTCCTGAGATATAGGCCCTGTGGTGAGGCAAGTTATTAATTATGAAAGTCAAAAACCTCCTAAGTCTCAAATATCTACACAAGATATATCAGCAACTAATGCTAGAGAAACAAATGTTGATAAAGGAAAACAAAATCTCACTGGCATTAAATTTTCTAAGCCTAAGGTTGAAGAGGATACATCTCAGGATATGTTCTCACTGGATATGGAGTTAGAAAGGGCTAGAAAGGCCAAAGATGATATTGCAAAGTAGTTGGAAAAGGCAAAATTAGAAGTTGTTGCTGCAGAGATGAAAAGAAAGATTGCTTTCTTGAGTTCTCCTATTTATACCAATTTAACAAGTGATACCACTACAGTTGCTCAAACCATGCCTGTAAATACCTCTAGTATTCAGAATACTAGTAGTAATAAGAATACCCAGACATGTGGTGCAACTCAATGAGGTGCATAACAACTAGAAGGGAGTGGATTGAAAAATACTATTGGTCAAAAAAATGTAGGCATTGGTAATAGTGGCCACAATATAGGTACAAAGGAGACTTATTCATTTAGAAAGATATAGGAAACTATTTTTTAATGGTATCCCTGGTCAACCAAATCCTATTCCAAATGAGATCAGAGATAAGATTCCCAAATTCAGTGGGAACAATGCTATAACTAGTGAGGAGCAGCTAAAAGTTTTCATGGATATAATGAATGATTATGAGATTGGAGATGAGGATGTTGTGATGAAATTGTTTATGCATTCTTTGATTGAGGATGCAAGATATTGGTACCGAGGTTTTCCTGATAACAATATTTACTCATGGGATGAATTTGTGAGAAGTTTCAAGGAACAATATGGTGACAAGATAAACTTTGGTTTTATGTTGAAAGAATTCAAAAATTTAAAAAAATTTGCAAATGAAGGCATTGCTGAATTCAACATTAGATTTCAAAAGGCTATCTATAAATTATTCCAAATGTTAAGACTGGATGAAAATGTATGCCTCACCACTTACTGTAATGCTTTAGATGGGAAGACAGCTTATTTTCTCAAAGATAAAGATCCTCAGACTATGAGAGAGGCATATAAGTTGGCCATAAACATAGAAAGAAATAGAAGAGCTTATGGAAAGCTTGGTAAATGGGATGACAATAGACTCTGGAAGGAGTAAAAAACACAGTCAAATAATAGTTCCAAAGAAGAAGATAAGATGGATACATTGGTAAGTGTGGTGAAAGATCTTGCTGCTAAGGTAGAAAAAAATGAAAAAGGGTTTCAAAATAATAGACCACAGTATCAAGGGCAAGATAAGCCTTACATACTACAAGATTTCCCTTATAAAACCCAATGGAAAGATGGAAAACCTTTGCCAGAAGAACAAACTGATCCTAAGAACAAAGACATCCCTAATTCATTAAAAAACAACAATGCACATAAGGTAGAAAACACTCTCTGTGCATGGCTTGTAATATGCCTAATTCCCCTTATCAATGTGCAGTAGCTCAGGGTATGGTGGAGCCACATGAAAATGATGGAACACAAGAAAGCCATAATGAGAAAAAACCTACAATAAACATGTGTGCACTTACTATTGAAGATGACAATGGCATCTCAGAGGAAGAGCCAGAAGAAAATATGCCAATCATAGTAAATGGTACAAACACTAAGTTAGAACATGTTCAATTTGGAATGCCTAATGATGAGGAGATAAGGTTTCTTACTATTTTTGTTGTGACACATTCAAGAAGTTCATATCAGCTTAGAAACAGAAAGGTTGATCAAAGTGGGAGACATCCTAGTTCACTTATTATCACAGAAGTCATAAATGAAGAGTCTACACCTGATGTGGAGAAAACAAAAAAAAGGAGGAATAGAAAGGGATGACCCAAAGGACACTCTGGTTAAGGAAAATAAAGCTACCCTTGCTAATGAGTAAAAAACAAGACAATTGAAAGAAAATAGAGGTAACATCACTACAAAAAGTGTCATGAACTTCTCGACTTTTGATATGAAAGAAGCTCTATCCCAAATGAAGGTATCTATTCCTCTAGTTGGAATTATATTGAGATGATGTACTGAGAGGGGAGGGGTGAATCAGTACCTCTAAAAAATTTCTTGGTTAGCCCATTAACCCTTAGTCATCAGTTTGTAATTTATCTTATCTAACTGTTCATCTTTCTTTATGTATATGTAATCATATCATACATTCTTTTGATATGTAACAATAATAGAAACATTCATGAAAATAGATATCACATGACACAAGATATGATATTGCAATAAACTCCTATTAAGGAAGTAAAAAATGCGGTGGGGATTGTTACCCACAAAACTTCACTATCAGCAGATAAGAAGGGGCCAGTTAAGGCTTACACTTGGTCACTTCTGATGACCTACCCTGTTAGGAGTATTATAGTGGAGACCTATTAAGATCTACTTCATTTTAAGCTTTAGCAACACTGTTAAGTGTGCACTCTGTTAAAATATTTGGAAAGAACGGTTAAGTCCACCTTCTACAAAAGGATTTTAGATGTGATGCACTTGTTAGAATGCAACTACAAAAGTCTTTGATCTGATGATAAATGCAATCTTCAATTGCTGATAAAAGATCCTATAAAGCTTCATACATTTAAGTAATCATCCTTTCATGATTGAATAGTACCTTTGTTTTCTCATCGGTAGCCTCTGTATGTTCTTGATAACTGATATACTCTATTTCTGATCTTTGCATGAATTCTTCCTTCTGCTCCTTAGATGCTCTTCATGGCTATCAATAATAAGAATTCATGTACTCACAATTGAGTATGAACATATATTTATACAAGTTTAGGTTCAATTCTTGATTCATGTAGCGCAAGTTAACTCTAGATCCAAGGTTTACAACTTGACCTTGATCTTTAGTTATATATGCTTTTTATCCATTAGGATGCATTAAAACATTTACATAAAGCTTGCATGACCATAAAATTCTAATTTAAAATAAAACAAAACTCTATAAATAGAATTACATTGCTTTAATCATCGTGTAAAACTCATATCCACAATTTGCAGGTTCTTGGTCTATTTATTGGTTCTGATGGTCAGTTTTCTTGACCATCAGTGTTTCTTTCTTAAACTGGTCATCGGGTATGCCTTTTCTTTTTCTGTCAGGTTAGTTCTATAAACTATGTCACCGGTAATGCTTGTGTTCACTGGTGATGCCTGTGGTCGTCGGTGATGCTTGTACTTTTATACTTAGCATTTTTCTCAAAAAATCTTTGTTCTATCGGATATGCTTGCATTTCACTGGTACTACTTGTGGTTCACCAGTAATGCTTGGTTTCTATTGGTAATGCTTTCAGTCTATGTTTTTCAGTGAGTATACTAATGGAAAAATAATGTCATCAATCTCCCCCTTTGACATTAGTATCAAAAACATGATATGTGCAACATACTGAGTGTATTAGTATATACACTGGTGTATACTTCTTCCTTAGTCATTTGAATGACCCCCCCTATGTATATGCCGGTAAGTGTAAGTGTATATATATATCCTTTATCTTTTCTTTTTCAACTGATATATGTATTGTACATAACTATATACATTGACTTTCTTCCTTTTTTGATTCTAAAGGCAAAGGTACTTACAACTTTTCAAAAAGGTGGGAATGAGAGGACTTGACTTTCTCCATCATTTTCTCCCATTTCTCCTTTAGCATTTCTAGAGCCATGTGCTCTAGTGAAATCCTTACATGGATATCATAAATGCTGTCTACTATAGACATCTCCAGGGTTACTATTAGATTTCTTGCTTCAGAAATATGTTGCTGTAGAATTGTAAGATTTGGTAGAATGTGTGCTTGAAGCTCTGTGATCTCACCTCTGAATTGAGTCTCAGCATCCCATATTTCTTGCCTTAGCCTATTTTCCTCAATGACTGTGTCATGATGTGCCTTTATGCTATCGGCTTGTGAGGTTAGGCTTTGTGCACTCTGTGTGACATTTGAATCAATTTCTGCTAGTTTGTCACTGTTTTCTTTTCCATATTTCTCTAGTGTGCACATTTTCTGAACTAAGTTGATTGCTTCAACAATCATTGGCTCTAATTCATCACTGAGTTCTAAGAGCTTTACCTTGTTTAGTGCCACTTCTTGGCTGATTTTATCAATTATCTTGAGTTGATATTTCTTTTTTTCTTTCTCTTCCATTGCTTGATCTACCTCTATCCCTTGCTCTGTAATAGCATCGGTGAGTACAACAATTTGTTCCTTGACCGAAGTGTTTTCATCAATTTTCACTTCAGGAACCAATTGGTGGAGTATCTCTTTAGCCTTGTCAAGTGCCATGTTTTCTTTGTGTGTTTGGATCATCTCCTTCTGTATGGCTTTCCTCTGACAGAGTACTCCAAACTCTTGAAGTTTGTCACTATCCAATGTGGTAATATCCTAGTTTGGAACTTCAATGACTTCATCAGGTGTCACAGCCAATATATCCTTCTTTACTATTTTCTTCTTCTTCTTCTTTGGCTGGGTGGCAGTGGCAGATTGATGTAACACCATTTGTAAGGCTTGAGACTGGGTTGACTTAGTTGGTAAGTGTTTGGAGGATGAGGCATCCTTTTGTATCTGTTCAGTATTCACCACCCAGTTTGGTGAAGACGTCTCCTCATGTACCTTTGGTGTATTTGTAGATGAATCTTCTTTTTGTTTTATTTCCTCACTTCTCTTAACTTCCTCACTCTTATCTTTCTCTTCAACCTTTCTTGATGTATCCTCTGTTGTTTTATCTGCCTCTTTTTGTTGTTCTTTTGATACATCTTGTTTCTCATCAGTTGCATCCTTCATTTTAGTGTCTGTCTCCTTAGGAGTGTTGGATGCACCTTGGTTTTCATTGGTACCCATATCCTTAGGTATATCATCATCTTTCTTATATTATTTATCCTGGCTTGACTGTGTATGAATAGCATATATTAATATATGCATATTTGTCAGTGTATTGATAGTTGCAGTGTCAATAGCTATGTCCTATTTGTCGGTCTTACCCTCTGCAGTATTAATGTTTTCATCTTTTTGGATCTCTGTTGTAGGGTCTTTTCCTGTAATGGTGTCGACAATGTTGTCTAACCATGAATCATCATTCATATCAACATCTAAGTTACCCTTTATTGAAATTTCCTCTTTGGTAAGTGCTTCATCCTCCAAGTTAATGTGGATGGGGCTATCCAGTACTTGATCATGTTGGCCATCTTTTGACCAATCTTCATCTATAATGTCTATTTTTTTTTGCCCTGTGATCTGTACTTCTTCATTCTTCAACTCAGCTATTGAGTGACCTATTGTGTTGATAGGTTCCTTTTTAGGATTGCTTTCCTCGTCAGGTTTTAGTAATCCACTCCATATTTTGTGAGTGTCTTCTTCTAGCTCTATAAGCTTTCCTTGAAGAAATTTATAAGCTCTTAGTTTTGGTGAGAATTTCTTTGTATATTTCTCCATTACTTCAT
>MU228449.1:2265373-2275874 GCA_018584345.1 Thuja plicata
TTCTTGCATCATTCATAACATCAATCATTTTTACCATTTGATTTTCTTGACCAATTTGCAGCATCTTGATTTGATCTATCAGATGTAGATTGATCTCCTGCATACTTGTAATTTCTTCAACTAATGCATTTGAAGCTTTGCTCAATGATGATTTTGCTATTTCAAAGTACTCTTGTATTTCCATTTCTTTGTAGTCTTTGTCATTCAGCCTAGTTTCCATAATCTGTCTTTCATCAAGAAGTTTTCTCAATTTTATCATCGCCTCCTTATACTGCTCAAAGTTTATTTGCATTTGTAACTACTCATTCTCAATAGTCATGTCCATTCTGAACTTGTCCATTGCTCTGATCTTTTCTCTCAAGTCTTTAAGTTTTTTAAGAGAGAGACTTAGCTTTGATACCAATTGTTGGAATTATATTGAGATGATGTACTGAGAGGGGAGGGGTGAATCAGTACCTCTAAAAATTTTCTTGGTTATCCCATTAACCCTTAGTCATCAGTTTGTAATTTATCTTATCTAACTGTTCATCTTTCTTTATGCATATATAATCATACCATACATTCTTTTGATATGTAACAATAATAGAAACATTCATGAAAATAGATAACACATGACACAAGATATGATATCGCAAAAAACTCCTGTTAAGGAAGTAAAAACTACAGTGGGGATTGTTACCCACAAAAATTCACTATCTACAGGTAAGAAGGGGCCGATTAAGGCTTACAATTTTTGTCACATCTGATGATCTACCCTGTTAGGGGTATTACAATGGAGACCTATTAAGATCTACTTCATTTCAAGCTTTAGCAACACTGTTAAGTGTGCACTCTGTTAAGAGATTTGGAAAGAATTGTTAAGTCCACCTTTTACAAAAGGATTTTAGATGTGATGCACTTGTTAGAATGAAACTACATAAGTCTTTGATCTGATGATAAATGCAATCTTCAATTGCTGATAACAGATCCTATAAATCTTCATACATTTAAGTAATCATTCTTTCATGATTGAATAGTACCTTTGTCTGCTTGTCGGTAGCCTCTATGTGTTCTTGATAACTGATATACTCTGTTTCTGATCTTTACATGAATTCTGCCTTCTACTCCTTAGATGCTCTTCATGTCTATTAATAATAAGAATTCATGTAATCACAATTGAGTATGAACATCTATTTATACAAGTTTAGGTTCAATTCTTGATTCATGAAGTGCAAGTTAACTCTACATCCAAGGTTTACAACTTGACCTTGATCTTTAGTTAGATATGCTTTTTATCCGTTAGGATGCATTAAATCATTTACATAAAGCTGGCATGACCATAAAATTCTGATTTAAAACAAAAAAATACTCTATAAATAGAATTACATTGCTTTAATCATCGTGTAAAACTCAGATCCACAATTTGCGGGTTCTTGATCTGTCTGTCAGTTCTGATGGTCAGTTTTCTTGATCGTCGGTGTTCCTTTCTTGAACTGGTCATTGGGTATGCCTTTTCTATTTCTATCAGGTTAGTTCTATAAACTGTGTCACTGGTAATTCTTGTGTTCGCTGATGATGCATGTGGTTGCCGGTGATGCTTGTCACTTTTATACTTAGCATTTTTCTCAAAAAATCTTTGTTCTGTCAGGTATGCTTGCATTTCACCGGTACTGCTTGTGGTTCACCGTTAATGCTTGTTGTCTATTGGTAATGCTTTCTATCTATGTTTTTTGGTGAGTATACTAATGGCAAAATAATTTCATCACTATTCCTCTGGTTGAGATATTCAAAATCAAAGAGCATCAAGAAGCTGCTTTTTCACTACCATTTTCTTTGCCTAATATACATGATACTGCTGGTCTGAATTGTGAATTAAGAGGGAAGAAAGAAGAAAATGATAAAATCCTGATCTATGGGAAATGTAGTTTTCCAAGAACTATATCAGATTGATCCTTTTTATGTGACACTTCTTGTAAACAATAATTTATTAAAAAATTGTATGATAGACTCAGGAGCTGTTGCTAATGTGATGACTTACACTGTCATGAAACAATTGGGTCTAGAAGTGGATATTGCTTTTGGTAAATATTATGCCATGGACAATAGGGAAGTACCTGTAGTAGGAAATTTACAAGGATTAGAAGTAAAACTTGTTGCATACACTGAAGTCATTTTTAAAATAGATGTTGTAGTTGTGGATTCACCACCTCATTATGGGATGCTTTTATCAAGACAATGTGCTGCAGCTATTGGAGGATATGTACAATTATACTTGTCCTTTGCTACTATTTTTGTTAATTGAAAAGAAGCAAAATTATTGCGAGAGCCTAGATCTCTATTTTATGTTGAAAAAAATGAACCAAACATGCTAAATTGCTTTGTGGATGTAGATATGCATAATTTCAAGGTTGAAAAGATTCAACCACAATTGAAAAACATAGATCCCATAATACAAGAATTAGAATTGAAACAACATGGACTATGACAGATATATTTTGATGG
Source organism: Thuja plicata (assembly GCA_018584345.1). Classification (NCBI taxonomy): domain Eukaryota; kingdom Viridiplantae; phylum Streptophyta; class Pinopsida; order Cupressales; family Cupressaceae; genus Thuja; species Thuja plicata. The sequence continues at coordinate 2,267,855 of MU228449.1, forward strand.
AGCATGCTCAAAAGAAGGTTCAGGGGCTAGTGTCTTATTTGTCTCTCCATCAGGTATTACCTTCAAATACTCATTTCTACTGGCTTTTCAATGTACAAATAATACAGCCGAGTATGAGGCATTGTTGTTGGGGTTAGAAATAGCAATCAAGCATGGCATTAAGTTGTTAAGAGTTTTTGGAGATTCAGAGCTAGTCGTATCCCAAATTAGATCAAGATATGTTGCTAAAAATGATAGGCTAAAACAATATAAGCATGTTGTATGGGATAGAATTGAATTCTTTGATGCATTTTCTATTGATTGGATAGAAAGATCTAAGAATATTATGGCAGATTTTTTGGCTAATGTGGCCTTGAAAGATGATGACCTAACGCTAGAAGGGATATCTATTGTGGAAACCAAGACTAGGCCTGCCATTCCTGAAAATGTATATAGTTGGTAGGTTTTTGAAAATGATGAGGATATCCTTAATTTCATTCATTGTGTGGATAATTATGAAGGTCAGATCATTGATTGTAATAATTTAATAGAAATTATTGATGGGAAAGAAACCATATTTGGCAATGATATTTTACAATTGCAGAAAAATGAAATCCCTAAAGGATTAACCCAATTAGAGGGATTGTATAATGATAATGATAGTCATATGTGCCAAAAGTCTGGTACCAAATTGGATGAATTTGAGGAGGTAAATTTAGGATAAGAGTATGCTCCTAAGATTGTATATATTGGAAAGAAATTGGCTCCTCATGTGAGAATGAATTTGATTAACTTATTGAAAAGGTTCAAACATGTTTTTGCTTGGTCTTATGAAGACCTTAAGGCTTGTAGGGAAGATCTCTTTTAGCACAAGATCCCATTAAAAAATGATATTAAGCATTTTATATAGAAACAGAGGCTAGTCAATCCTTTGTTGGCCCCCAAAATGCAGCAAGAGCTCACAAAGCTTAGAGAGGCTGGGATAATAAAACCAATCAAACATTCTTCTTGGGTGTCTATTTTAGTCCCAGTCAGAAAGAAAAATGGAGATATTAGGCTATGTGCTGATTTTAGGAACCTTAGTGTAGCTTCTTTGAAAGATAATTATTCTTTTCCAAACATGGAGGCAATGCTACAAAGAGTGACTGGTTGTGAAATTTTATCCATGATGGATGGTTTTTCTGGTTACAACTAGGTGATGGTTCAAGATTCTAAACATTTTAAAACAACATTTACTACCCCATGGGGTACATATGTTTATGTGAGAATTTCATTTGGCTTGATGAATGCAGGAGCTACTTTCGAAAGAGCCATGGATGTGGCTTTTTAAGAGTTTATAAATATAATTATGGTGGTGTATCAAGATGATTTAACTGCATACTCTCAAAAGGCTGAGGATCATTGTAAGCACTTGGAGAAATTTTTTACTAAAGCTTTAGAGTATGGGATTTCATTGAATCCAAAGAAGTGTCATTTTTCTATGATAGAAGGTAATTTGTTGGGACACATAGTGTCAAAAGAAGGTGTCAGAATTGATCCTAAAAGAGTGGAAGCCAGTAATAAGGTTTTTCCCCCAAAAAATATCAAAGGTGTTTAGTCTTTTCTTGGAAAAGTAAATTTTGTGAGAAGGTTCATTGCAAATTTTGCTGAGATAGTGAAGCCCATTGTTAAATTGCTGAAGAAAAATGCTAAGTTTGAATGGGACAAAGAAGCTCAATTATCTTTTGAGGAAATAAAGATGGAAATTCAGTAAGCACTAGTGTTGAGATCTCAAGATTATGAAAAAAAAATTCTCTGTTCTCTTTTGCTTCATTTCAAACCATTATTGTAGTACTTTTGTAGAAGGATAATGAAGGTTTTGAGCATCCCATAGCATTTTTCAGTAAGTCTCTGCAGGTAGCAGAACTCAATTATGAGATAATGGAGAAACAAGCTTATAGCAGTCAAAAATTTTAGATCTTATTTAGTCTGTGCAAAAATAGTTTCTTATGTGCCACATGCCACAGTGAAAGATATATTGTCTCAGTCTAAAGTTATAGGGAAGAGATGTCGATGGATCAATAGGATCCAAGAATTTGATCTTGAAATTCAAGTTACCAAATTGGTAAGGGGTCTAGGCTTGGCCAAGCTAATGACTAACACAAACATGGAATAGGCTCAAGTTCATAATGTATAGGTAGTGGACATGAGTTACATGAGTATAGAATTACAGCCATGGTATACTGATATTGTGTTTTTTTTTTGAAAAATGGTAAATGTCCAGAACACATGTTGGATGATCAGAAAAGGAATCTAAAATTGTAGGCTCAAAGATATGTATTGATACAAGGTGATTTATTTTGGAAGAACAGGGATGGGATTTTATTATTCTATCTAGATGAATCACAATCTAAAAGAGTCTTGAGTGAAATGCATAATGGTGTGTGTGGGGGGCATTACTCTGCCAAGAACACAACTCACAAAATTATCAGAGTTGGATTCTATTGGCCTTCTCTTTTTAAAGATACCCAACAGTTTGTGTAAAAATGTGAACCTTGCCAGAGGTTCTCTTCTAAAATAAAATTTTCAAGAGCATTACTTTTGAATCCAATGACTATTGAAGCACCTTTTACCCAATGGGGTCTTGCTTTTATTGGGGAATTTATAGAGAAATCCAATGAAGGCCACAGTTGGATTCTTGTGGCTACAAACTATTTCACAAAATAGATAGAAGCAATCTCTTCAAAAAGGGAAACCGGTAAGGTGGTAATGGATTTCTTAATGAATAATATTTTGACAAGACTTGGTGTGCCTGCTAATTTAATCATGGATAATGCCATGTGTTTTAGGTCTGAGGAGTTTAAATATTTTTGTGAAGACTATGGCATTATTGTATCTTATTCCTCATCATATCATCCTCAAGCAAATGGAAAAGCTGAGTCCAACAATAAAAGCCTCATGAAGATCATTAAGAGGATTTTGGAGAAGAACAAAAATCTTGGCATTCTAAATTGAAGTTAACCCTCTGGGATGACAGGGTAACAATAAAGAGAGAAATATGGGTGTCCCCTTTTGAAATGGTTTATGGAACTTAGGCAAGATTGCCTCTGAATAATTTGTTACCTGTATATAAATTTCTGCAAGAAGAGGAATTTGAAGAACAAGAACCCATGATGGAGAGGATGGATCAATTAGTGGAATAAGAAGAAATAAGAATAGAGGCACACAAAAGAAATATGAAGCTCCAAAAATAGTCTAAGTACCTATTTGATAAAAGAGCTACTAAAATAAAATTCCAAATAAATGAGATGGTACTTCAATGAAATGCTAAAAAAGAAGAAAAAGGCTAACATGGCAAGTTTGAATCATTATCGATGGGCCCCTTTGTAGTTCAAGATTTTCATGGTCAGGATTCATACTTGTTGGAGGACTCTCATGGTGAGATACAGTAATTGACAGTGCATGGACAATTCTTGAAGCACTATTTATCATAATTCTTTTGTTCCATGCACAAGTAGATTTAGGGTTTCCCTATTTTATGTTCTTGGTTAGTTGTGTACGCATGTACAATTTTTTTCAGTTTGTGGTCTGCCTCTGAAAGTTTTGGTTTCTAATGTTAATCTTGCAATTAACTTTCCCTAGTTGGAGCCATTGTTAGAACTGTATATTGAAAATTTTCAAATTTGAAACATTGGCATTGTTCCCACGTATTTTTGTTCAAATATTTGTCTCATGTGTAAAGGGTTCAAAATTGGTTAAGCCTATGGTTTGTCTTATATTAAAGTTAATCACGTAGTGCCACTCTTCTTTTTTAAGTGGTCTTTTGAGTCCGTAAGTGAGTGAGTCATTATTTGTTCGGTCATCGTGCAATCCCGGTCATGTTGGAATTAGGCAGTTTGTTATGTGAGTGAGGGACATGGTGGTTAAAAGGTTCATTTCTCAATCGCGGTATGTATTAAAAGGTCAAGTATTTTATTACCGACTGTGTGATGTTATGAGATTTGTTGTTTATTGAGCAATCACAAAGGTCTTAAGTTGCAATGATTTGGCTCAGTGAGTAAGCGAGCGGTTATTTTTTTAACACATTGCACAGTCACGGTTGTTTTAAGTCATGAACATTTAGGTCTGTGACTGAGTGAGCATTATGAAGTTCAGTCATTCGCTCACGCGTTAAATTTTTAACTAATGTTTTTTTGTTGTTGTGTGAGTAGGTGATGCAGTACTATCAGGCGATTAAGTGTTTCTTGTCGCTCAGTTGCGCTGGAAGTTTTCAAGGCTAAGAAAGACCGTGAGTATGCGAATAAAAGATTATATTCATTATTTCTCACTCACCAATGATTTTTTGTCTAAGTTTTTGGGCTCATGAGTGTGCGATGAAGGGAAAGTGCAATTTGTCACTTAGTCACTAATAAACAAAGTAAGGTAAAAAGAGCTTAGAGAGTATGCGACTGGTGAAATGCTGAAGGATTATTGAAAGATACTCGCTCACTCATGGAGGATTCACTCATAAGAAGTTTCAATGTGCGAATATGTGACTATAGGTAATATGGATCATCGCTCACTCGCAAAGATAAGTGAAAAAAATAAAAAGGTATGGCGAGTGTGCCAAAGAAAGATAATACATGATCAATTCAAATCATCACTCACTCACTCATTTTCAAACATGATGAGCTAGAGGCTAGCGAGTGGACGACCAAGAAAGGCTTAAGTGTTGGATTTGTACTCGCTCACTCACATGGGTTTGAAGGAGGTGAAATGTTGATTAGCGAGTGTGTGATTGATGAATGAAAATATGCTACCGCTCACTCACACATATTTTAATGTAGCTGATAAAGGGATAGTGAGTGTGTGATTAGTAAATGATCAAGTGCTATTTAGGTCATCGCTTAGACACGAAAGATAAAAATCCAGATAAAGAAAGACCATGGGTGTGTGACTATTTGTAAATAAGGATCTCATCACTCACTCGCAAGGACATTTTTGAATATAAGTCTCGTACAGCGAATGAGTGACAAGCTGAAAAGTGGCTCATTCCCGGGATATGAATGCAAAAAGGTAAAAAGTGCATACTCTGTTCTAGCAAGGATGAAGGAGTGTGAATTAATGGAAGAATTAGTTCTAGATGGATGATTGCATGACACTACAAGTGTGAGAGTTTGCATTCAAGTAGACAAGACGCCTATTGGATGGCTACAAATTTGAATGATTGAGCTTATTTTCTATACAATTCTCATCTTTTCCTTTGCAAATTTCTGAGAAAACAACACAGCTCATTTTGAGATTGCATTCTAAGAGAGAAGATGAGTCAAGCTACCACCAACGCAGCCTCACAAGGGTCTGAGAAGAAGAAAGTTGTAGTAAAGAAGTATGTGGAAGAATTTGCTGAGTTGTTGCCCGGAACATTGAATGCAAAAAATGCAATTTGGGATGAATGGAAGAATAGATGGTGCCAGTGTATAAATCCTGTGACTCCAAATTTCTCTAGTAATACTATGTTCCATTATTTATAGAAAAGTAGGGTTAAAGCAGTTCCTATTTGAAATCCTTGGGAACTAAATATGGAAAAGTTGATTGTGCTTGATGTCTATATTGATATAGGCCTTATTAAGAAAATTGCTTATAATTATGGCCCAATAGCTAGGGTAATCAGAAAGAAAAACAAAGAGACCCTTGTGTCCATAGATAGGAGATCAGTAGCAGAGGTCTTTGGGATCAGTGGCGCATTATGCACAAAAATTGATTTGGAAAAGATACAGGCAGATTACAAAAAGAGGGAAAAGATGATAAAGAAATATGATATGCCTAGATTCATGCCTAGAGTAGATTGAAATTTGGTGAAAGTCCCAAACAATCTTAAACCACCTTTCTATTTATCCCTCTTCCACCATTATATAAAATGCACAGTATATGGCTTAACTAGAGTAATGGGTTTTGACGGAGATTCTACAGTGCCCCAGGATGTGCTCATGATGGTCATGAATATTCAGCACCCAGAGGTCAATATAGATTATGACTATGTGGGATACATAGTTGAGGCTATACACGATGCATTGGTAGAAATATAGGTAGATGCCCCTGTACCAACTTTTAAACATTATTCACATTTAATGTTTATAATTCTATATTTCAACAGGGAGTCCATGGAGAAAGAGCTTGAATTGTTTGATTCTGAGTATGGTGTCAGTGTGCCAATCCAAAGATGGACCCAGCTATGGGACAACTCGTCTGTGAATTCATCTTTTGTATGTTTTTGTAACTTGATTGTGGATCCAATTTTTGATTTTTTGAGAACAAATAGGGAGAGGTTTCCAATTGAGGTTAGAAGAGTTTTAAGACCTTGACAATTTGTTCAAAATTGGCCAATTACTCACAACTGGGGTGATTTTATCTTCTTTGACCAAGTTACTATCATAAGGGTATATGGTTGTTCACAACCACCTCACATTATCCTTAAATTTGTTCCTCTTGGGGTTGCATTTTTAGAATTCATTTGGAAAATTACTTGGGTGGATAAGGAGTTTTTAGATGGACATAAAAATGGAACTTTTACCCCTAGGTTATGGGTGGGTTTTGATTTTTCTCTTGGGAAGAAATTTTTTGATCTAATCAATGATTTCCTAAAGCAGTATAGAGTGTCCACAACAGTTATCAGGTTTTGTGATCCAGAACATTTTATAAAAATAGCCTTGAAGTCTATGACTCCTTGGAAAAAAATCAAAGATCACAAACCTCTAGATGATGAAGATATTTTGAGGAACAAGTTAGATAAAGCTAAAGTCTAGGAGAGGAGAAGGAAATGGAAATACCTTCTTAGGGAAGAAGCTAATTGGAAGGAATCAGACAAAACTTTTTCTAGTTTTTTCCCTGACCTCCCATACTTGAAAAGAATGGAAGAGATGCTTAAGTCTTACGACACATTGATGGCGCAAGTACCATAGTTTAGTGCTGAGGATGCAAAATCCCAAGGATCTCCTCTTTCTATTGCACTACATGATCAAGATCATTTGGAACAAAAGGAAGAACAACATCAATAAGAAGAAGAAGTTGGTGAAGAGGCTACTTCTGCAAGAGAGCCACCCAAGAAAAAATAGAAAATAGAGCACAAAATGGTGCAGAACAAGAAGAGTATGGCCAAGGCTACGATAACAGAGCATGGAAAATACTTTAGGAAGTTAAAAAGGCAAATGCAAAAGGATCCACAGGCTGAAGGTCAAGGGGATAATCAAATGGTATTATTTGGTGAAGCTGATGAGAGAGTAATGATGGCCAATGAATTGATGAAAGATGATGAATTCTTAAAATTTGAAGAATTCAAGAGCTTTTTGATCAAAATGAAGCAAAAATATTTAAGACAAAGCATGCTCACAAGTGAAGGACAGGAAGAAAAGAATGAAGAGATTATGAAGACACTCTAGGACTATGATCCTGAGTGTGAATTGATCACTATGGATCAGGCCAGATTACTGGTACAAAATAGTGGGGTATTGTTGATGTCTGGTTGGGATTTATAATCCACATTTATTATAGATTAGATCAGAAGGAAAGAAGACCCTCTGATGAAAACATAGGTTGAAATTGATGAGGTATTAAAAGGATCAGGATTTGATCCTAAATCTAAGACTTTATCCATTTGGTCTTTGGCCCCTACAATACAGAAACCTTTGGTTATGACCATAACGGAGGAGAAGGGAGCTGATAGAATGATTTGGAATTTGAAGAATACTAGTAATATTGAGATCACCTAGCTTATGACTCGGGTATCCTTCATGAATTTTGCAAAAATAGAGGATTTGTCAAAAAGATATGAGACAACTTTTGGCCAAATGATGGCCCTGGAAAAAAAGAATGAAGAAGTAGTGGTTCATAACCACATCTTGGAGGAGCAAATAGAAAAGTTAAAGGAAGAATTGGAAGAAAATAAGAAGAATGTAGCCCCCTGTACGCCTCTCTCTCCGATTTCCCATAGCTTTCCAAGGGCGGGGGTTAGTAGCAAAGGTTCACAAGTGTATGCAAATCAAATACGCAATAACTACTAAACGAATAACAGAAACGTGAGCAATAA
>MU228449.1:2303074-2316333 GCA_018584345.1 Thuja plicata
CTGGTTGGTGACCTCATGGTGATGCTTAGTGAGTCTTTGAATCTCTAATTCTTTATCTTGTAGCTTCTCTGTAATTTTCCTCCTGTCATCAATGGCTAGTGTTCTTTCATTTTCAGCTTTTCTTGCACCATTCATAACATCAATCATTTTTACCATTTGAGTCTCTTGACCAATTTGTAGCATCTTGATTTGATCTATCAGATGTAGATTGATCTCCTGCATACTTGTAATTTCTTCAACTAATGCATTTGAAGCTTTTCTCAATGATGATTCTGCTACTTCAAAATACTCTTGTATTTCCATTTCTTTGTAGTGTTTCTCATTCAACCTGGTTACCATAATCTGTCTTTCATCAAGAAGTTTTCTTAGCTTTATCTTTGCCTCCTTATACTGCTCAAAGTTTATTTACATCTGTAACTGCTCATTCTCAATAGTCATGTCCAGTCTGAACTTATCCATTGCTCTGATATTTTATCTCAAGTCTTTAAGATTTTCAAGAGAGAGACTTAGCTCTGATACCAATTGTTGGAATTATATTGAGATAATTTGTACTGAGAGGGGAGGGGTGAATCAGTACCTCAAACTTTTCTTGGTTATCCCATTAACCCTTAGTCATCAGTTTGTAGATTAACTTATCTATCTATTCATCTTTCTTTATGCATATGAAATCATATCATACATTCTTCTTGATATGTAACAATAATAGAAACATTCATGAAATTAGATAACACATGACACAAGATATGATATTGCAGAAAAATCTTGTTAAGGAAGTAAAAACTACGGTGGGGATTGTTACCCACAAACTTCACTATCTGCAGATAAGAAGAGATGATTAAGGCTTATAATTTTGGTCACTTCTAATGACCTACCCTGTTAGGAGTATTATAGTAGAGACCTGTTAAGATCTACTTCATTTGAATCTTTTAACAACACTGTTAAGTGTGCACTCTGTTAAGAGATTTACAAAAGATGGTTAAGTCCACCTTCTACAAAAGGATTTTAGATGTGATGCACTTGTTAGAATGCAACTACATAAGTCTTTGATCTGATGGAATATGCAATCTTCAATTGCTAATAATAGATCCTTTAAAGCTCCAAAAATATGATTAATCATCCTTTCATGATTGAGTAATACCTTTATCTACTCGTCGGTAGCCTCTGTGTGTTCTTGATAATTGATGTATTTTATTTCTGATCTTTTGCATGAATTCTTCCTTCTACTCCTTAGATTCTCTTCGTGGCTATCAATTATAAAGAATTCATGTACTCACAATTGAGTATGAACATCTATTTATACTAGTTTAGGTTCAATTCTTGATTCATGCATTCGCGGGTTAACTTTAGATTCAAGATATACAACTTGATCTTGATCTGTAGTTAGATATGTTTTAGATCTGTTAGGATGTTTTAAAGCATTTACATAAATCTTGCATGACCATGTAATAATGATTTAAAACAAAATAAAACTCTATAAATAGAATTACATTTCTTTAATTGTCATGTAAAACTCAGATCCACAATTTGTGGGTTCTTGATCTGTCTGTCAGTTCTGATGGTCAATTTTCTTGATCATCAGTTGTTCCTTCTTGAACTGGTCATCGGGTATGCCTTTTATGTTCCTACCGGGTTGTTCTGGAAATTGTGTCGCCAGTAATGCTTGTGTTTGCTGATGGTGCTTGTGTTCGCCAGTGATGCTTGTGGTCATCGGTGATGCTTGTCACATTTATACTTAGCATTTTTTCTCAAAATTATTTGTCCTATCAGGTATTCTTGCATTTCACCAGTACTTCTTGTGGTCCACTGGTGATGCTTGTTGTCTGTCGATAATGCTTTATGTCTGTGTTTTTTCTCTGAGTATACTAATGGAAAAATAATGTCATCACAATTCATAACAAATGGTTTCCACCATAATAATACTCAAATAAGTTGACATCAATGACAATACATTAACTGATAATGTTTATCATCACTTTTGCAACTCGGTTGAATATGAACAAATGACATCAAACATATAATCAATTGTAGTTCATCAAAAAATTCCTCATGCCTGTGGCTCAACACATATCTATTCCATTCTTCATTAACAACTTTGGGCATGAATACCATGTGTGTTAAACCTTTCAATTCCAAATTCTTATGCTCATTCTTCAACACTTTGTTTTTACATAATTCATCATAGTATATCTTCTTAATCTCTACATCAACCAACTCAATAATCTTTCTATGAATAAATTTTTTGATGTATTCAATCAACATAACCCTCTATGGTAATGATGATAGGGCTCATGTGTTGTCCTTTTCTGCTGCCTTAGGGGGCACAACTTAAACTCAGGTGTTGGTTTGTCATTGATACTAACGACTACTAGATTTTCAATTCTTGTTGCCATCTTGTTCTACAAACTGTAGTTGATCTTAGAAACTTCAAATGTTTGCTAAGACTCCTGTTAGGGATTTTTTGCAACTTTTCTAGCTAGGGCATGGAAGTACTCTTGATCACTTCTCCAGTAATTTCTTACTGATAGCACTTTGTAATAGATTTCTCTAGGTTCTTATATGTTTCTCAAATGATTTCTTTAGATACTAACTAATTTCAGTATGAGTTCTACTACATCTTTCATGTTGATATAAGACTCAATCATAACCTTTTTGTAAGGGAAAAATCAATTTAACAATTTCTTTTAGGTCCCTAAGAATAACTTACTTTCTTATTTTGATGATGAATCCTCTAGAATTGAGGTTGGAGGGTTACATTTTTTCTCATTGATTTCTTCCTTCTTGACCCAAATCTTCTTCATGTCATTCTTCACTTGTTCTTGATTTGATATTTTTTCCTTTGTTGTTTTCTTTTCAAGCTTGTTTGTACCAATAGTTTTGTGCTATATGTCTGTACTTATGAAAAATTAAACATTCCATTCATGTTTATCTCCATGGTCCTTAATTTCTTCTTGGATTCCTCATTCTACTTTATTTAGCTTTATGTCCATATTGACTCTAGGTGTAAGAATAACCTACAAAGATTCCTTCTAATGATATGCTATTAGATCTTGATCTGCATTCTTTTGCTTGATGTCCAAACTTATTACAATTGTATAAATGTCCATAAAAGGGTGTACCTCTTGGAATGTTGACTAATTTTCTTCTACAAATAGTTGATGTATGACCAAGCTTTCCATAGTTGTAGCACATGTAGGTTTAGTAGGTTTCTTACCCTGTGTACCAATAGGCTCCTTTGGTTCTTGTGATAGATTCCCTGTTACCAATTTTGATGATTCACCAATTTCAAACTTGTTGTCACTAATATATCTTAGGCCGGTTTTGTCTCTCATTCTTCTCAGATTTTTCAATTGTTCACCCACTTTCTTCATGTTGAGCTCAAACCTAGTGAGTCTTTCATTAATCTCTTTCTCAACTTTTAGATTTTTCTTCAAATTTTCAACTTCCTTTCTCATATTTTCATTCTCGGTAAGTATTAGCATGTTTTCTTCATTTGTAGCATTTAGAAATTCATTCAATGTGTTCTTCTCTTATGTTAACCTCTGAATAATAGCATCCTTATCTTTGATAGCTTTCTCAAGATTTTTTTTTCAGTTTCAAGGTATTTTTGTGCATCTTCTATTGTTCTCATATTTTTTGATACTTAAGTCATCCTTAGGGCTTGACTTTCAAGTTCCTTTTGGGATTTAGTTATATCTTTCTCTAGGGAAGTGTTCCTTTCCAATAACTCCTCAATTGTTGCATCAACCTCTTTTATATTCATTCTTTTTTCCGATAGCTCTTCAATATTATCCAGACTTATTTGCAATTTTTACAACAGTTCCTTCCTTTTGGTGAATAATTGTTTCAACTTCTTCTTTAAATTTCTATTTGTGCAAAGGCTTCATCCAAGGATTCATCCATGTTCTTCTCTCTCTCTTATACCTCTCCATACTCCAAGATCTACTCTCAATTTGTTAGAATTTTCCTTTAGACAACTTAGCTCTAATACCAATTGTTAATTGGAAACTAACAAAATTTTCTACTTTTGAACTTGATTGAACTTTAATATGTTAAAAATTAACCTATAGTCACATTAATCGATAGTGCTCATAGTATTACCAATATGTTGTAACTAAAAAACATAAAGTAAATGATAGTAACACATAACCAGATTCACACACCCATAACACTCATATTTTTGGTCACACAGAAACCCTTGGTCAGAGGGAAAAACTGTGATGGGGATGACACCCACATCTCTTCACTACAAAAAACTGTTTTGCCTAATAGGGCTTATAATGTGTCACCTTCTGAGTGACTCACCTGGTAAGGAGTGATAGACACATTGTTAAGTGTATCTATAGTCTTATTAAGACTTCTATGCTAAGACATTTAATCACACATGTATGACGTTTACCCTATTAAAGGATTTACAAAAAGCTTACGCAAATGAACTTATCAGTCTTGTTAGAGACTACCTAGTTAAGATATTTTACAGTACCATGTAGAAACTATTAGGATTGTTCACAAGATAGTAATTGACATGTATTTTCTTCCTTCCAAAGCTTGTCAAATCCCTTATGCTCCAAATCTTTGTTCTCTATTCTTCTCTTCTTTTGATTCTCTTATCAACTCAATTCTTCCTCATAACTTCTTCTTAACAACCTCTCTTCATAATATGTTCCTTAATCTTTTTATCTTGGAATATTCTTCACTTTTCCTTCATTCTTGACCTTTGATCTTAGGGTTGATCATAAAATTAATCTCGATCTTTCCATAAACTATTTTCCTATTCTTCCTTCTATTGGTTGCTTCATGATTTTCCTTATGAATGATAGTTGTTGGCTTCTGATAGTTGACCTCCTTATTCTGATAATTCTTCCTTTTGGATGATAGTAATTCTAATAGTAATTAATTTTCTATTTCACATTAATGACAAAATTTATCATAATGCCAATAATTTCCAACATGTGGAAGGGCCAGAATCATCAGGATGAGGAGGCAACAATGTCAAACTCTACCTAACTAGTAGATCACTCAAGGTGTGAAGGGCTCCAAAATTTTGTGAGCTAGCCTCAAAAATAATATCAGGATGTTACATTGTAGGAGGAGGTGAAATATCGAGGGGGGGACATATGTGTAATATTTCACCCAATGTGCCCATGGATTGTCCTAAGGAGTGCCTAAGCCTACACCTTGGTTTGGTCTCATGCTCCAATAGTTTATCTTTTGACCAAGCACAAATTCAACATACAATTTTCTTAAAAAATATAATGGGACATCCAAATTTTTGTGGGGTGGTCTATCAAAAACCATCCACCAACGGCCCCAAAAGTGGTCACGTATTACATCATTTGTGCACCATTTAATTGACAACTTAGGTTTTTAGGGTCCACTTTTAATACCATTTTTGGATCCACAAAAAGGTTTCACATGTCATTTTTAGTTATAGTTAGGTTCATAAATTGAACATAATCAAGTCCATCATCAAATTTGGTGTGCATGGAATTATGCCAAAGAAGTGCAACATTATGTTGCTCTATAAGTTTCTCCATGTTTTCAATAATGGAGCTCAAGGTGGAGAACATGGGGCACAATGTGGGGATATTGGCATATGTAGTTTGAAATCCTCTAAGAAAATTTATATTTTCTCCTATAATACTCTCTAACGGTCCATGGTTTGCGATTGGTTGGTCTTTTGGAGGTGGGGGATTGTTTTCAGGTGGTTGCAGGTTGTTTGGAGATGGTTCTAGATTGTTTGCAGGATCACTGGGAGGATTTTGTGTTGTGTTTGAGTCCATTTTTTATTACAATAACAAAATATGCAATTATATTCAATTTAATATATATAAATATAAACAAAATCAATTAAACCCTAGTTTTTATAAAGAAAAAATCTACAAATTTCAATAAAAACATCAAAAAACAAAAACAAATAAAAAATTGAATTTACCTATTCAAATTGGTGGCAAATTTGTAGTTGCAGTAACGTATATGAGATCCTTTATCGGATATGAGATAATCCTTTGCTGTGTTTCACATTTTCACAATGAAAACTAAGAAACACAACTCGCGGGCTTAAATTAGTTTTACTGGCAAAAATTGGATATCCAATATAAAATCAAATATCTGATATTATGGAATATCCGATAATATCATATATTTTACTAGGCTTGTGCTTTGTCTTTTGTTTTGGCCATGTGTACTGACACCCAAGTCTACTAAAAAGTCAACACATTTTTTAGCTCATTTTTGGATGAGTGAGAAGAGGATTTTTTCACATCACCAGTTTTTGGCATACCATGATCCTGCACATACTTAAAAAAGAGATATTTTAGATATTGACCCTTGAAAGGACTTGAATTTTGCATTAGTACCCCTATATACATTTGGGTTGTGTTAATCTAATATAGGTTCTCTCGAAGGTTATATTGGGGATCCCTCTTACTCTTTCCCTAATGTGCATAAAAGACTTGGTGAATTAACTTTAACATATCAACCACCTTATTTTTTATGTTACATTTTGGTGAACCTGTATCTTTCATGCTTTATACCTTCTCATTTGGTAGTTAGATATCCTTTGAATTTCATGTCTAGATCTACTTTTCTACATTATATATCTACTATAGATACATTCATTACAATATTACATTTCATGTTTACATGCTTCCAAATAAAATACAAAAATATTTCATTTTATGCACTAAATAGTTATCATTGCAATTGATTTCTTCTTTATGCACTTACATTGATAAAAAAAAAAAAGTTCATTCCATGCATGTTTTTCTTTTCTATTAGTCTTGCAATGCATCTATTTTCTCTAGGAGATAGCAATTTAGCTTACCTTCTATCATTTTATCCTTCTCCTAAAGATCCCCCTCTCTATGAGGTCACATCGGTGCAAGAAGGTGTTCTTAACCCTTCTTTCAATAGTTTCTCTCTTTTGGGAGAAGTGTTGAAGATTGATGTTAACTCTTCTCCCAATATTCCATTTCCCCATGTATATACTTTTCCAAACTTTGATAGGTATAACTTACCTTCTAGGAATGAACCTTGGAAAGTTTGCAAAGATCTCACTATTTGGGATGAACCAGTAGATGATAACATTGACTATTATCTCTCTCATAATACAGCCTTGGCCCAACAAGATGATATAATAGTTGGCACTTCTTCCATTTCCTCAAAAGATGACATATTCATGCTTTATGTTTCTCCTTCTCCTACAACATACCCCCTTTATAAGGATATTTTAGAGCAATAAGAAGACATTATTTTTCTTGATACCACCTTATCTTCATTTCACATTCCTTTTAGAGATGAGGCATTAAAGGAAGTCCATAATGTATTTTCTAAGGATATCTTGGAAAGAGAGGATAATATAAATTTCCGTATTTCTCTCCCTTCTAGTGATGAACTCATGAAGACTCAAGCATGTGATCAATTTAATGTTAATATTCATGCTTAACCTATGGTAGTCAACAAGCCTATGATAACTATCAAAGGATACCCTCAATAAATTTCCTTGGAAACTCTTAATAGACCTATGATCACTAATAAGGGTTATCCTCAAACTCCAAAATTTTTTACTACACCTAAGCTAACATTTAAAGTGTTTTCTATGAACAAGCCTATTAAAATAGTCAAAGGAAAACCTAGAAATCCTTTGTAGTTCATTAAGGATTATTATGTGGTGGCTCACACATATCGTACAAGAAATAATCCTCAGCCTTCTAATCCATTCTCCCAACTTCTTAACCCATTCTTACTCCACCTCATCTTCCTAAAAATCTTGGAAAGTAGTATGATTTGGTAGAGAAATTACGTAATACCCCTACAAAGATTTCTCTTTGGGAACTTATTCAAACTTCTCCTACATATCATGAAGCCTTGCAAAAATATTGAACTACTCTTTCACATCCTCCTCCCAATCAAGCTAATATCAATTCCTTTCTGCAATGCATGATTGCTCCCCTCGTCCCACCTCAAATTATGTTTACTCAAGATGATTTACCTCCTCAATAAGTTCAAAATCAATACGATGCCCTTATGGTAGCTTTCCTCATCAATGGTAATCGCATTCGTAGGACCTTAATTTATAATGTTTCTAGGCTAAATGTTTGTAGTATGGACATGTTGAAACAAATCAAAGCTGGTATTTCGACCATTAAACCTAATAATATTCCTATTCATGGCTTTGGCAATATTTCTGTAATGGTCTAAATTTGGCTCATAAAGGATTTCTTAAATAAGGTTTGCATAATGAGATAAGAAAGAGATCCTAAAGCCACTTTTAGTTTCTTACACTTAATTATTATGATAAAAAGGATTGAAAGGAGCATATAAAGAATAGTGGGATAAGATACCTACCTCATAATATAGCCGATCTAGAAACACTCATTTTCTGAGGCCTGTAGACTATTTCTGGAAAATCTGAAGTATGATTCAGAATTGGAATGCAGAGACAAAAAAAACCCAGAAATATTTTTCTGTTCCAATGTCATCTTATGAAAAAGGTTGACCTTGACCCACAAATGTCATCCTTGACCCAATAATATCGACCCTAATCTACATAGCGTCGACAGAAAATCTGTTTCTGGATCCCAGTAGTTTTTCAAAAAGGGTATCCAAATCTAGTCTCAAATATGTTTTTGTGCACCTGTAACTCCCAAAAATAGCACCTACAAATATCTAAAAAGAGGGGTTTTTGGGTGGCTATATAGGGTTTTGCCTTAGTCAAACCCCCGTTTTGGTGATCTCCACCTCCATGAATAGTCGAATATAGAATGTATAGTGTGTGTGTATTGCTCTTTTGAAAAGATTCTTTAAACATGTAATATCAAGATCTAATCTTCTAGATTAACAATCCTAACATAACATGGAAATGAGAAAGTAATGCATATATTTGAATATGACAAAGAAATCATACCAAGCCCACAAGGCTAAAGTATTCCTATCAACTCACAATCCATAATTGCTACCCCATGATAATGTCCTTTGAATGCTTGAATGTTGAGAATAGTAGATTTAAACAGAGAGCCTTCTTGCTTCAATGAAGATCCACCATAGCTTGTCCTCAAAATTCTTGATTGAAAGATGATGATATGTCCTCCTAGCTTGTCCTTCTATATCATCCTCTTTCTTGTTTGCATCATCATTTCATCATGTCATCTCCTGATTTTGTTTCATGATCAAATGAAGGCAAAAGAGAGTCTTTATATAGAGATCTCAATATAGGCCTCCTAGGGAAATGCAAGAGATCCAAATTCAAATTTCACCTTGAATCATGGTCCAATAAAAATCACCAACCAAGGAGGGAATATATTAATTCAAATATCAGAGAAAATACTTCTGCATCCAAACCTGGGAACCTATTTTAAGTTTTGGACCCCGATAAGCTCCAGATTTGAAAGCCGAGACCAACACCCGACAGAGGTCTATGTTTACCTTGCCATTGACCTAGGTCAAGGTCAACTTCAACCTTGACCTAGGTCAGGGTCGACCTCGACCATGACCTAAGGTTTCAGGCAGGTCACCAGAAAGTTGTTGAAAGGTTCCCAGGTTAGCCGGGGACCTAGCAAGGTAGGGGAATGTGCCAGAATGTTAAGAAGGCCTAGAGGCCTAGAGAGAGAGTAGGATGAGGTCTAGGAGGACCAATACATAGGTCTTATCTAGAGAAAATATCCATGGAGAGGGAAATCTAGGAGGATCCACAAGATCCTAACCCTAATTTCACCTACACATGTATAATCAAGCATAGATGCAAATCTAATATGAAAACATACAAAATGAGGGTGCTAAACCTATCAAAATGGAAGTGCTTCCATTTTAAGATGATACATTTAGCCCCCACTTTAGCTTAGATATGATACTATGTGAGTATGCAAGCTAAAGTAAGAAAACATCATAAAGTATAAAAAGGATATAGCCAAGTCCTCAATGCAAAGATCCTGCAAGAAACCATTATTATCTGTAACCTGTAGCACACAAGGTTAATGAAAATCCAAAGAGAACCTAAGTCTTACTATGATGATCTTGAGAAGTATATAGAGCCCCTTATGCCCCCATGATTTAGCTTACTAATTCATGGAAGGTGAAACAGGGTGATAAGGTGATTTCTATACACTGAATATGTAACTTGTTGAAAAATTCCTTTCCTAAACTAGTTAGAAGGGTCATAAACCTTCCGAAACTGATTTAATAAGTTAGGTATCTAAATCATGATTTGCACACCTCTAACAAAACTGAAAATAGAGTTACCAAACTCAAGTTATGATAAAAAGAATAGATGTCTATCTAAATGCATATAAAGGGAAAATTTGAATTTAACCTAAATAACTTCAAATGAAACACTAGTCAAATCATAATTTACTGCCTATAATTAAGAGGAAGAGACATTTACCACCTCATTCTTACCATTTTTAGAGTTTGGGAAAGGAGATAGGATTCCAAAGAGAGAGGAGTTTCGAGCAAGCTGCATGGAGGTTCTGAGGGAGTGCCTGGCCAGCAGACAACCACTGCCTAAGGTAAGTTCCTATTTCTAGTGCCTGTGATTGATAATTTCATGTTTTTATAGGGAAGGTTGACCCTAACCTAGTAAGGTTGACCTTGACCCATTAAGGTTGACTCTGATTTGGGAGGTTCTATCCTTCTTGGGGGGCAGGTCGACCCTGACCCACTAAGGTCAACCTTGACCCAATAAGATCGACCTTGACCCATAAAGGTCAACCCAAGCCCACAAAGGTCAACCGTGACCGAAAAAGGTTGACCTTGACCCAAAAGGTCAACCTTGACCAGGTCAAGTGGGTACAAAATATGTTTTATGCAAAAGTACTGATATGATTCATGTTTGTGCTCGCAGGATCCAGTCCATCTTTGAGAGCATCCCTTCAGAGGGTTACTACTATTTGTCAGAGGGAGTGTCGCCAAGCTACAACAGGAGGAGATATAGTTATTGAGACATGTGGGATTATACTGGGTAGCAGTCCTACCACAGTTGAGGTTCCATCGGTCCATGATATCAGCCATGATAAAGAGATGGGATGAGGATACATGTTATTTCCATCTTTTGTCAAGAGAGATCACGGTCACACTGGAGGATGTGTACAGGATCCTATGACTTTTGGTCTGAGGTGAGCCTATCATACTAAGAGTACCATGAGGTCCTCCTGAGGTTTTTGTAGATATGGAGTATTGTTTGGGATAGGTACCAAAGTTGAGGACCCGATCAGATTAGATATCTCTGGCAGCCATACTAGCAGGTCCAACACCTTTGGTATGGAGAGTGATTCTATGTATACTTGCTTTGGTTGTAGTGCCCAACACAAAGGGTACAGTATTTTTAGAACCATTTACCCATCTCATATGCAAGATGGAGAGTGATAGGGTCACTATCTCATGGGGCCGCTGCATGTTGGCTCATCTTTATCACAAGTTGAGTATGTTAGTGAGATACCAGTGGGAGAGTCTTACAGTATGCACCTTGCTATAGGTTTGGATGTTTGAGCATTACACATGTACACAACCACAGGGTACTCCTGTGATGATAGATGCAAGCAAACTGAGAGCCTTTGCATATTCGCTAGCAGATGTCTAGCAGCACAGAGATATCCTCTTTTGGAGGGTATTCTTTGACCATATACCAAGTATAGATGTGATATGGAGACCTTATTGTGAGATGATAGAGTGGCTGGATGCCTGACATCAGTTGAGACACTCATAGTAGCATAAGATGCTAGAAGGTCCTACCAATCATGTTGTATTACTATGATAGAGTGATGAGACAGTTTGGTTTGATATAGGGGGTCCCTCATACAGTACCTTGGTATGCATATCTGATGAGATACTATCAGAGACCCGACACCATACATCAACTGACAGTAGTTTATATTTTGGATAGTGAGATAGATGAGACTGAGGATATAGAGGTAGCCCCTGAGCTATCCTATGTAGGTGTTAGCAGAGAGTATATCAGATACTGGAGTTTACAGGGGACCCATCCTATCTTCCCTGATGACTACCCCATAGGTGATCCAGGTCCTTCAGAGAGGAACCACCAAGGAGATGACATACCAATATGAGAGGAGGAGGATCAGAGAGATGAGGAGGAGCCTCCCTTTGGGGGAGATCCTATGGAGGAGGAGAGAGAAGAGGAAAGAGCAGCGGAGATGCCCCTAGGCCACAGTACAGGGACAATGATCAACTATTCTATGTTACTCCCTTGAGATCATAGAAACCTCCTTAAGCACACATAGAGACACCACCACTGAGGCCTAGACAGAGTGAGAAAGGAGAGAGTAGTCACTCCATGACCCCACCATCTAGATCCTTTAGTGATACCCAGGCAGGAGATCTAGGTATGATACAACTTTAGAATGTTTTGAATAAAGATTTTGTTTAGAAGAAGAAATTAAATAAGTTTTACATTTGAATTTTGCAGGGAGCATAGCGGAGTGGAGGAGTTTTGCATCTGAGGTTCTGAAGGATACATGTATATCCTACTAACTACTAGCTTGTGAGAGTGACTCCCTTATAGGACAAAGGGATCCTGGAAGACATGCAGATATCTTCCTATGTGTATAGCGAGAGTTGAGATTATGCAAGGAGAGAGAAGAGAAACTGATGGCTAACATGAAGAGAGCCCAGGAGCCGATCCAGGAGATGAGCATATTGAGGATTCGCACACAAACTACCATTCTGAGATCCTCAACCTCATACCACAGATCTGAGAGAACTGGGAGCCACCAACCTTTAGAGCATCGAGATAGAGATTGATAGATATGGCACTTTGTGCCACATATGTACCAAAATTGAAAAAGTTTATTTACGAAGAAAAATTTGTTTTTGGAACAATTAGTTCTATGGTTGATTACTTTTTACTTTCATCAATGCACAAAACTTAAAAAGAAAGAGGAAAGGAAAATATGTATGAAATACATTCTAAGTTACATAAATTATAAAATAATTATTCTAGAAGGAACACATACATAAAGAAATAAATAATGATTTAGGGATAATAATGGTTGAGATGCATGATATTAATAGGTTCCTTAAGAGGAACACCATTCGTATCAGCAATTTTATAATCACCTGAAGTAAAACCCTCAATTACCACAAAGGGTCCAAGCCAATTTGGACTAAATTTTCCTTTCTCACCAGGTAAAGCATTCACATTTCTTTGGTTCTCATATAAGACTAAATCACCTACCAAGAATGACCATTCAATCACTTTGTGATTATATTGTTTTTGGAGTGATTTATGATAGGCCTTAATGTGTTCCAAA
>MU228449.1:2327410-2360866 GCA_018584345.1 Thuja plicata
ACATTCTTTCAATTACTTAAAGTATTTCAATTTACAGTTCATGATATATTGATTTTAGTTATATTTATTTCAAGTTCCTTGCCATACTTTGAGAGACGGAAGTTTGAGATTCATACACAGGTTATCTCTCATAAAAAGCCTATTCAGGTGAAGGTTCACCCGCCTTGGTCCTACAGAGCCAAAAGCGTAGGGGAAGAGGATCATAATTGATCATTCCCGTTAGTTGGCCAAAAATAATTGGATTTCCCATCATTGGATTGGCAAGTCCAAAGGAAATTCAATTCAATGTTTTTGGGCACCAACAGCTTCCACTCCTAATGAATCTCAAGAAACTATAAAACCTAATTGTGATGACAAATTGGCTAACAAGGCTCCATTGACTCTTTCTTATATGGCTTCTCGTTATGGCCCTAGTTATCATTTATTAGAAAAAAATAGATTCAATGGGAATGGATGTGGAAAATGTGAAAAAAGGAATTCAACTACCCTTAGGAAATGGGGGGCATGAGAATTCTTCTGGGCTAGGATTTAATCCTTGTCAGAAACCACAAATAGTTATTGTTAACACCATTATGAATCACAATTTTAAACATGGTGCAGGGTGTGCGCGACAAAGTGTTGAGAGTAGTAAGAAACCTATGGAAGAGTTTTGTTTTGAGTCTCTTTTTTCCACATTCTCTCCTTCGTCATCCAACACTTCTCCTATGTTCACTTTTAATCAAGAAATAATTTTCCCTAAACTTCTTCATGCTAAGGTTATTACTAGACCTAAATGTAAAAAGAAACATAACCAACATCTTATGACTCTTCTTTTTTGTATGTATCATCACTATCATGATCACTCTACCAATAACCGTCAAGCTTTACATTACATAATCAAACAACTCATTGATAATGGTATTATTTGTATATCATCTCCCAATGAGTTATTTTTCAATACTATTTTTTCTAAGTAATATCTAATTCTCTATTATGTTGCTCCATACTATGTAAGATTGTTAGCTTAGTCCTTGGGGGTTCATTTTCATGCATAGTGTATTACACTTTGTGAGTAGCATAATAGGTTACCTTTACCCTTGCTCCTATACTTGGGAGGAAAGGGTATTCTATCAATCTCTCTCATTCTTCTTTAAGGATCCATTTTTCTCTTGGATAAGTGATATTTATCTCTCATGTGACATCCAATCATACAAAGAAATGTTGGTTTACATTAAGGATATGCATCCTTGATCATAACATTTTTCATTTTTCACTATTGGGTTTCCATGTAAGATAAATCCCTTACCCTAGAGACTAAATAGCATTTCATCCTTCACAAGTATCCCTTTTTAGATTTCTTGCATGGTATCTATTTGCATTCATCCCTTCCATGACCTTAGAGGAGCTATAACCTCTTTTGTTTGGACTGGATATTGCTTATGGATATTCTCTTGGTATTAAAAGTGCTTCATCCTTATTTTTATCCTCTTAATAATTTTCCTAAGGAAAAGAAAGAATATTCCAAGATCTATAAGCTCAATATATATAACAACAAGAGAGATAAAATGATATGATCCTTAATTGAATAGATTAAATGATGAACAATAATCAAACAATAATAGATTAATATAATGTAGGAGTGCCTGAATATATAGGAAATTCAATAAGAATACATGGTACAGAGATGATAAACTATCAACCACACTAGGTGGATCATCCTTCATTGTACAATGAAGTATATGCAAACATGTGCAACAATGAGAGGATGATAATGTGATAAGAACACTAAAGGTGGATCTCACAATAAAGTGGAATGAGATAACAACTAACTCCACCTAATATAGAATTCTCCTACACCATGTGCTAAAATGAAATGCAAACTCCTATGTGTCTATATGACAACTAATATGCAAATGCATTACCATAAGTAAACTTAAGTAAAGTGTATTTATAATTAATTAATTACACCAACACCCCCACTTAAGTTAAACTTAGGGGAATGCACTTAATCTCACAATGCTAGATAAAAATTCATTATTGGTCCCGACTACTAGGCCATGTTAGGTGTTGGTGCCCAAAAATGATGGATTCTCTTTTGGCCAACTGACAGGTATAATAGTGATGCACCACTTGATACCTCTGAAATTTTGGCTTAATCAAGCCAAGGTTGGTAGGCCTGATTTCACTTTAAACTATCAAATTTTCTATGTCGCACAACTGCGTACACAAACAAACAAAGTTCCTCCCAAGGTGGTGAATGATCCTTGGAGGAAAATAACAAATCTCCTGATAATTTATAATATGAAACTTAACTAAAATGATAATCACTAAGATCCTAATTGTAAGGCTTTGAAATAAATGATTTAATAATCTAAAAACTACAAAGCATGAACTAATATAACAATTTCTAAATAATGATTAGATCAGTGCCTTCTAAAAACTTGGGCTATAGAGTCAGATAACTTTCAATCTTATGTACAATCAGAGACAGTTTTAAAAAACTTGCTTTAATAAGACAAGACTATCATCTCAGGGGCTTCCACTCAAATTATAATTCAAACCAAATTACACAGTAAGTCTTATCAAGTTTAACTCTGTTCAAGAGACTGACAAAAACAAAAGAAGATTCACAGATCTTTCAGTTGATATTCAAATTGTATATTAATTTTGAATTATAACATTTAGGGAATTTAACACAATTAAACACTCTATAAAATAGAATATCTGAAAGACTAATTGAAAACATATAACTTATAACCACAAATAAAAAGAAGAGCACTTATCTTTATTAATATTGAAAAACTAGTACATTAAAGATCATTTTGTAATTGTGATCAAATTATATTATACAATGTGTTTCTCCTTTTTATGATTACATTTTAAACCACATATATATTTGGTTGAATATTTTTCATACCCCTTTAGGGTGAAAAGACACCAATCTATATTTAAAATTTAAAAACTTCTTTTGAAAAAACTAATCAAGAAACTAACTAATAACTACCTATCTTTCGGATTTGTCTTTGGCCGAAAATCCAAAACAAATTGTACAAACATAAGATTTTTACTAGAGATAGGAAATTTGATTTTCCGAACTGGGTCTATTTTAGAGTTTCAATTTTTGATATTTTCATTCTTTGTTGACATCATCTTTGCAACAGGTTGAAATTCTAACATTTCTGAAACCTTCGCTTACAAAATTCTGATTGTTTCTATCATAGAGCTTCCTTCCTCAATCCCTCAACTTTTAATTAAAAATTAATATATTTTTGTATCCTATTTCATGTACTCCATCATGTCATCAATTATTGGGCATGAAGTTTAGGATGCCATTTTTAGAGTTTTATCACTATACAGGACTCTAAATTTTGCCAAAACTTTAGAGCTCCAATAGGCTCTTTCTGGGGATGTATTCTCCCTATGAACATAGTGAGTTCTCAGTTATCTATGGAGAATAATACCAAGTACCTACTCTTTACTTGATGTAAATTGAAGATTGGGTGGCCCCAGGCTCCCAAAAAGTGAACACTTCTATTTCCCTCTATCAAAAATTTTATTCTGTTCATGTAACACTTTGAATCTCCTGAATATGATATTATATTGTTCCTTATCTTTATCAATAAGAGTATTTGAAAACAAAAAAAATCTCAAAATTATTTATCCCCAACATCTAATCCCTTGTTGTATTAGATATATCATCCTTATAGAAAATACTTATTGGTTCCACTTCATTAATGCAATCTTTGTCTTTTGATTTATGTTTTTTCTTTGAGAAATCATTAGGTTCACTGTGTTCTCTACTAGATGGAGGATCCATGTCCATATGATCAGTCATATAACTATCTAAACTAATTTCTTCTGCTGGGATGTTTCCTTGCACACAATCTACCCCATTTCCATTCTCCAGATATTGTTTCTCCTCACATAAAGGTTTTGAAGGTAACTCATATTTAGGAACTATTACTTCTTTTATATCATGAATCTGATCAAGTGGGATACTTGGGTAATTTTCATTACTTTTCTTCAACATATTCTCATCATTATTCTTGGTTATTATAGTCTCATCTTTAGAAGTCTAATACAAATCTCGCTCATAGGATGAACTGAATGATATCTTACCTTCTGAATGTATATTTTGAGTGTTATCAACTTTAAAATCATCATTAGGCCTTCTACCTTCATCATGATGTTGATATATTTGATTGTATATAAAATATCCTTCACATAATGGATTCAGGAACATAGAGAACACAGATTTATCTTCCTCTACTTCCTCTTCAAATAGTGGATTCAAGAACATAGAAAATTCAAGCACACCTTCATGAGATTTTTCATCACGATCATTGGATGTTTAATCAATAAGACTAATATCTTGATTGACATTATTTTCTGAAACTTCCTATTGATCATATGTTGTATATTGTTCTATTTTATCTCCTCTATTTGGTTTTTGGAATTTATCACCTCCTTTGTCTAGTACTCCCTGAATATATACTGATCCATTAACTTTCTTATAATGATGAAAAAAATTTTGACCACTCTTGTCAATATGTTTTTGATATTCCATTTCTAACAAAGCTGAGATTTCTTTTATACTGAGAAGGTTTTCTTCTTCATCATCATGGTCATTGAATCCTATTTCCATACACATGTCATCATGTACCAATTCTTCTTCAACTTGATCCAAATTTTTCTCCTCCATGTCATCACAAGTATTATTATGGTTCTCAAGAATGGATGCTTCTTTATCTTCCGTATGAATAGTGCACTCATCTTCCTCACCAAGATAATCATCAAGCATAAGGCCTTGTTCAATCTGAGCACAACTCTCCCTTTTTCTGTCTTCATCATATTCTTATAATATATGCACAAGGAACTTTATAGAAGGATCATCTGATGTAATTCCTAATTTTTTGACCTTTCTCATGATTTATTTTTGTGAAGGCATAATGTTTGAAGGTATTTATCACAGAATGTTCACCGTTCTTATTAGCAAATGTGTAGAAGACTCCCCTTCAAATCTCTCCAAGATTTTAAAAAAAAATGCATCAAGTGGAGACATGTAAGAGTCCTCTTCCATATTGTAATCATAAATATTTTCCTGTTCATAATGCATATCATCTTCTCTTGCATCATAAAACATATCAAGAAACCATTGGTCAAACTCTCTCCATGATGAGATACTTTGTTGAGGTGTCATACTAAAAATCAAACATGCACGATCTGTCAATGATCTTACAAATAGTTTCATAATCACATCTTTAACATAGATATGAAAATATAAAATAAATTTACAAAATGCTTGCAAATGCTCCATTGGTGATTCTAATCCATCTCCATGAAATTTTGGAACATATTTGTTTAGTTTAAGAGGAAAATCTTTCTGACCACCAGGGATGTTATCAAAAATAAATGATCTATATACTTCAATAATAAATTTTGGTCTTGGGTCACAAAAGTTTGATACTTTATGTGAATATGTATTCTGGTACATACTAAATATCTGAATTTGTAGTAACTTCTTTCTTTATACATTACGTTCTTTTCAATAGAGTCATCACCTCTTTAAAGAGGAAAAATTTACTTATCTCCTTCTAGGTCTTCTCCCTTAGTAGAGTCACTGACTGAAATGTTTTGTTAAATAGAGTCACCACCTTTTTTCCAGAAGGAAAAAACTGATCATCTTCTGAGTTCTTATCTCCAGTAGAGTCTTAATTATATCACCAGAGCTTCTAGGTAATCTTCAACATTGTCTTTCATAGACAACTCCCCAGTGAAGTCGCCAATTTATTGGTGCCCAAAAATGATGGATTCTCTTTTGGCCAACTGACAAGTATAATTGTGATGCACCACTTGATACCTCTGCAACTTTGGCTTAATCAATCCAAGGCTGGCAGGCCTGATTTCACTTTAAACTATCAAATTTTCTATGTTGCAAACTACGTACACAAACAAACAAAGTTCTTCCCAAGGTGGTGAATGATCCTTGGAGGAAAATAAAAAATCTCCTAATAATTTCTAGTATAAAACTTAACTAAAATGATAATCACTAAAATCCTAATTATAAGGCTTTGAAATAAATGATTTAATAATTTACAAACTACAAACCATGAACTAATATAACAATTTCCAAATAATGATTAGATCAGTACCTTCTAAAAACATGGGCTATAGAGTCAGATAACTTTCAATCTTACATACGATCGGAGACATTTTTAAAAAAAATTCTTTAATAAGACAAGACTATTATCTCAAGGGCTTCCACTCAAATTATAATTCAAACCAAATTACACAGTTAGTCTTATCGAGTTTAATTCTGTTCAAGAGACCGACAAAAACAAAAGAAGATTCACAGATCTTTCAGTTGATATTCAAATTGTATATTAATTTTGAATTATAATATTTAGGAAATTTAACACAATGAAACAATCTATAAAATAGAATATCTAAAAGACTAATTGAAAACATATAACTTATAACCACAAATAAAAAGAAGAGCACTTGTCTTTATTGATATTTAAAAACTAGTACATTAAAGTTCATTTTGCAATTGTGATCAAATTCTATTATACAATGTGTTTCTCCTTTTTATGATTAAATTTTATACCACATATATATGTGTTTGAATATTTTTCATACCCGTTTAGGGCGAAAAGACACCACCCTATGTTTAAAATTTAAAAACTTCTTTTGAAAAAACTAATCAACAAACTAACTAATAACTACCTATCTTTGGGATTTGTCTTTAGACAAAAATCCAAAACAAATTTTATGGACATAAGATTTTTATTGGAGATGGGAAATTTGATTTTTCAAACTGGGTCTATTTTAGATTTTCAATTTTTGAGCGTTTTCATTCTCTGTTGACATCATCTTTGAAGCAGGTCAAAATTCTAGCATCTCTAAAACCTTCCCTTACACAATTTTGTTTGTTTCTATCACAACGCTTCCTTCCTCAATCCCTAAACTCTTAATTAAAAATTAATATATTTTTTTATCCTATTTTATGTACTCCATCATGTCATCAATTATTGGGCATGGATTTTATGATTTCATTTTTAGATTTTTATCACTATATAGGACTCTAAATTTTGCCAAAATTTAGAGCTCCAACATTAGGTACCCATGTACAGTATGAAAGTGCAAAAAATATGCAATGAAATCTCTCATAAAGTGGAGAAAGAGGGAAAACCTCATGGGAAAACCCTCCCCCAAAAAGAGAGATGAAAATAAACAAGATGCATGGATGGATGGAGTAATGAAGACATCCCCATTAAAAAATACACCATGTATATACAAATGAGAAGAAAAAACCCCATATGAACAAAACTCACCCCCCATAAGAGAGAAGAAGAAGAAGAAGAGAGACAAGGTAGCCTTCCTTAGTGTAGAATGTCCATCAGTGATAACTTCTCTAGAATAAAGGTAGAAGCTCTTCCATGAACATTGGACATCGTTCCTTTCCTTAGGTAGAAAAAATTTCAAAGGTGCAGATGAGATGTCTCCCCAAGCTTTAGGAAGAAACCTCATTATGAATGATGTCTTTGAAAAATTCTCAAGTGTCCTTCTATTGATACGGAAGACTGCCCCTTCAAAAACTACTAAAAAGAACAAGATCTAACAAGTATGGATGTAGAACATATGTAATGCCCCACTAGGGAACCCAGGAGAACTTAACCTAAACATGACACTAAGTTCACGAAATAAATTTTTTTTTATGTTTACAAACAATATTAATAACAATGTGGAAGCAACACAATGAAGTACATGACATACATGAAATACAACTCATACATGACTAACATTCCTTGAGGGTTCCTTGACATAGAATTACTTAAAAAAACTAATCTATGATTACAATAATAAAGATCTAACATAAAGTTTACATAATCTGAAACCAATAACATACATCTCATAATAAAGATTACATATACATCTGATACCATAAGGTATACTACCTAATCAACATCCACTGCACAAGTCACAAGGTATGTAATAATACATAATAATCAATACAATGCATCCTCCAAAGGATGATAACCAATAAATACATATGGTATAATACACATCTCAGGTAACTGATCAAGTCTCCAAAAGACTAGGAAGATGAAACAACAATAAGGAACATCCAAGTATGATGAAGAATCTATCAGAATCCCAATGGTAATAAGAATTACTACCACCTGACCACGTGGAACCAAAGGTCCACTCCCACCATGTTGAGGAGATAGTAACAGGCCCACCAAATGGGGGTATACAACAAGAATGCAAACAAGGTATACATGACATCATACTCAAATGCATAGGAAGATCCTAGAAGCAATCTAAACCATAACAAGGAACACTAAACAACACTAGAGGTAACTAACACATGTAGGATAATCTAAGATGTATATAGGGAAGTGTCATCACATAAGCCCAACCTTGAAGGAAACCCTAGTAGTACATCTTGACTCTGGCCTCCAAGTGACACTATGTGGCTCAGTGATCCTTTTGCGAAGACAAGGATCCCAACTCCCATCCTATCATGCGACAGCACTCAAGGCATGGGTAGAGACTCAGACATCTTATTAGTTCATTTTAAACCCCTTTAATGTATCATATTTCCACTTATTAAGTAACTTGCCAATGGGTTTACCTAGTAATTGCTTAGAGTCCTAGACCCCCATTGCAAGCCACTTCCCTAGTGTACACTTAGTTAACCTACCTAGGTTCAAGATCAACACATGAAGATATACATAATAACAAATTGCATCCTACTCATTCAGGAGCACATAGGTTCTCAAATAACCAAACAATAACCACAGTACCCTCATAAAACCATACAACACATCATAACTGAATTAGGTTGGGTTTAGGAAATCTGGACCATCACATCAACATATAAACACAAACTGACTTCATAATAACATCATACAGAAAGTACAATCCCAAAACCTCTGGATTTAAGTCATAGGGTCATCTAACCCAATAGACACTCGAAACATGACTACATAAAAGAATACACAAATTTATTTAATCACGCACTCCAGACACATCATAGAATAATAACTTCATATTCAGAATGCATAAAATCAAATATAATGTTAACGTACAAATAAAAAAAATTATGATCCCTAATCATGCAAATTCATTTACTTACTAAAATTACTATCTAGAAATAATTAAATATTCCATATTGATAAAACATTAACATCTCCTATAGATCTATTTATAAAAACAATTTATAAACACATCTAAGAAATAATTACCAATTTTTGGTTATAATTACAAAATTATAAAACTCCTAGGTGTAATATAGCATTGATAAAAGTCGTCTAATAATACCTCTATTATTAACTAGCTAACACCATAGAGATCTCCAACTAATAATGAGCAATTTAATACAATAAAATTGAAAGAATAAATCCTCCTTGATTTACAAATTAATAACAATATTAATTTTTATTTATTTATTTTAATAAACAAAAAACATAATTCCCTTTTTTTTACATATATTTCCCAATTTTAAGATAAAACTAAACATATTTAAAATATAATTTAATATATATAAATACATATTAATAATATATATATATATATATATATATATATATAAAATATTATCTAAACTCTTTCTATTAAAGAACCAAGTGTATCCCCTAATGATAAAGAGATGTCATGCAATTTCTATACATAAGGATCCACAATCACATCAACCTAAAAAGACTGATCATGTAGAGAATGGAAAAGAGGGTCAGAGTGTACCCTCACAACAACTAAAGAAGGATCATCCTCATCAAAGAGAAGATGTATGTCATCAATGATCTCTCACATATATGCAATGTAGGACTCCACAAACAAACTTGCAATTTCTATCAAGTAGTCAACTCCTGATGTTGTAACTGGAAGACAAGGTGTACCCAACTATACTAAATCACATGGACCTATCATTGTAGAAATGTATGCATGTATAATATGTTGATGACGTGACCTTTTCCTTTGAATATCTAAAGGATCTCCCACAATTAAACCTATTGAATCAAGTATATGTCAAACCCAATGAGGTCTAGTGGAAAAATATGAAGGAGTATCCTCAACCTTAAGTTTACCAAGCAAAGTTGTAATCCTATGTATTGAGGTTGAGGTAAATTAACCATCTGAATCGTTGACACTACTGTCACTATCAATGTCCATAATGTCTGAAGTATGGAGAGGAGTAGAGGATAATCTAGGTGAACTTTCCTCTTAGTGAAAATTCCTCTCTATGAAGATCTCATGAGTCTCAAGATCCATAAGCCTATATTCCTTAACACTTTATTCATATCTAATGAATATACAAGGCCTTGGTAAAGGTGCCTTGCATTTCTATGAAGCTATGAGTGCCCATGTTGGACAATCAGATACTTTGAAGTGTTTCACAACCAATTTTCTGCTACACCATGCCTCGAAAGGAGTCATTCCATCTAAGGCATTATGAGGAGATCTATTGAGGATGTGATTGACACAACTTATAGCTTCTACCACAAGTGATGGATCAAGAGACCTGGCTTCAATCATGCAATTTTTCGTTTCCTTACGGGTTCTAATCTTCATTTATGAAACTATTGTTTGTTGTGGATTAAATGCAACTATATTATGAAGATGAATACCCTCAAGTTCAAAAAATTCTCTAATTCTTGAGTTCACATATCCTCTTTAATTATCTATACGAAGAACCTTGATGCCTTTACTTGACTACTTTTCAACATGAGACTTGAAGGTGAGAAACTTATCAAACACTTCATTCTTGTGACCAAGAAAGAAGACCCATGTGTAGCATGGAAATTAATCAATTAAGGCTAGGACATAGTGACCCTTGCTAATTGATGTCACTGGAAAGGGGCCAACTATAATGTTGTGAACCAACTCAAGAACAACTGATGCTCTTCAAGAATTTCCTTTGTGAAAATTATCTTGTAGATGCATATCCATTGAACAAGTTGAACATTCACCCTTATAAAATTTGATTGTAGGTATACCCTTGACCATATGTTTTGAGCTAAGTTGTTAAAGATAGTGGAAACCAATATGTCCCTACTAGTCATGCCATAATTTAAATTTTTATTATGTGTGTCAACAAGGCATGTGAAGGAAACTTAGGCACAAAGTGGGAGAAAGAATAAAGCCTTATGTCATGATTATATTTTACCCACTACAACCAATGAATCATCCTTAATATTTCAAAACATTACTGAATCAGGAAGGAACTCAACTTTATTTCCACCTCCATAGTGAGTGATTTGGTAAATTTAAATAATATTCATGCTAAGGTTAGGAACATAGAGAACATCACTGAATGCTCCATTTTCCATCTCAACTTTCCTTTCCCCTCAACTTCCACTTGTGTATCATCTTGTACAAAAATGTGAGGTACCTTAATGGATCTAATGAAGATAAATGATCATTTGAAGCTCCCATATGATGAGTGGTACCCAAGTTAAGAATCCATTCCTCTGAAGAACTTGTAATTTCCATAAATGCTTTCCATTTTCCCTTTGAATTGGATGGATATGAATCCTTGGAATCATTTAGCACATTGATTTTTTTCTTCTTAAGTAAGTTTTACAGCTCATTAATCATCTTATCCTTGAAATGATTCTCATCATGATTTTGTTTCTTGCAATATGCACCAAAAGTTTATTTTTCTTGTTGTTGTTTCCCTTCTTGTTGGAAAAAGAATTGCCTTGATGTGAGGAGGAAGATTATTGTCTTTGATTGTGATTTTTTATTCTACTTTTTGTGAGTATTGTAACTTGAGACAAAAGCTACATATTCTGAAGGAAGACTCTTCAAGATGTGATGAATCAACCTATCTTCATTGATGGGATTACCACAATCCTTAAATAGTGCTCTCAACTCATTGGATTTGTTGATATAGTCTTGAATTGTGTCAAAATTCCTAGGATCCAAGAGAAGAAGATCATCCTCAATTGAGAATCCCTTTTCCTCATCCACTTTACCATACAACTCTTCAAGTTTTTCCCAAGAACCCTTGGCATCCTTAAAGCTTCAAATGTGGAGGAAGAGATCTTTGTGAACATAACCCCTTATAATTCATAAAGCCATATTGTCTTTAATTTTTGCATCATAATTAGTAGGTTATACAATTGTACCATCTACAAAGAGATTTAAACCTTTTTTCCATTAATTTACTCCATACTATATCTTTCCATGTGGCATAGTTATGTGAAGTTAACAATGGAAATTTAGGTGAACCGATGATGCAAAAATGAAAGAGTACAAAAGAGAAAGAGACACAAGCACACAATACACCCCTACAAATTTATTCAATCAAAGAACTACCCCCTAAAAAAAGGATGTTTTTCACACTTTATATATAGTGTGTGTATAATTGCCACTTGCCAAAATGGGCCAAAGTGGACTTCTAATTTTGATGTTTACAACCACCTAAATGAGGTCAAATTAGACTCAAATGAATATTACTCATAATAAAATTAAAATCCAAGCATTAAAATGTACAAAAAGGACCTAGATCTGAAAGTGATATTTTTTCCCAAATAAGGTGACAATCTGATAGTAAATTTGGAAAGTACACAAAAAACTATTCACTTTTAAAAAAAATTGAAAATGTGTCCATATGAGCCCGAACAGAGCCTCTGAAGTTGCAAAACTGAGGATTGGAAAGATACAGTCACCAAAAAATATAAATTCTACAAAACCTGTACACCAAAATAAGAAACTATCTGCACCAATGAAAAGTGAATGAGATTCTACCCAAATATATATAAAAAAATTGCAATGAAAAAAGAGTCTAAATTATGAAGTTATGAGCTCTCAAAGTTGGACTACATATCTAAAACTGTAAATGTTGAGGGGTCAAAAAATCCAAACCCTACTGATGTCACCCAAAATGAGAGTTTAAATTTGACGGTCAAATGGATGTGTTGGTTCCCAAAACCATTGATTGGAAATACAAGAGCTTTGCAAATTATCCTATAGGATTACTTCAATCAGTCCTTGCCAATGAATGGGAATAATTTAATTCCCCTACAGTTTAGGCTTCCCTAAACCTAGGTGGGTAGACCCTCACCCCAAACACAAAGGTTGTTTTCTATAGATAATTCAAACTTCCTTGATCTCTTAGGATGGAAAATGTTCCTTGAGGTTAATAAGAATATTTACTTCTTACTTGTGTTTGAATGCTTTGTAAAAATTGAATTGTGTGTAAGAAAATGTTTTTAGGTATGAGATTATATACTGGTAACTTCAAATAAACATAGGTGAAGGAATTGAACCTCAATTCTTTGCAATGTAAAAAGCCCTTTTGAGAAAATAATCAGACAAGTCCCTTATCCAACTAATATGGCAAAATGTAGTCAATCTTTGTTTTAACCCTCATGTAAACTTTGCAAATTTATTTCAAAATTCCCTCTACCATGACATCGAGGATAATTTGATTACCATATCTATTCTATTCTAAATGAATTTAATTCCTTGGAAATAAACCAATTAGACAAGGAATATATAGATGAGAAATTTGTATACAACCCTTGATGATCAAGAAAAAAATATTGAAACCTCAATTCTCTGGCATCTAACAAAAAAGGGGAATTCCTTGAAATTAATAAATGCAAAGGACCATTTTAATCAAAGAGAAATAAACTTACTTCCTCGACCTTGGAGAAAAAGATAGGTTTCTTTGTATTAATAACAAAAGTGATTACAATTGATTTGTAGATCGGTTGCAGTCGCTATCCAAGTACATTATCCATCTACTATAGTATCATATCATCATATCAATAATAACAACTTCTATATCTATCAACCTATCTCCTTTTATTGGTTGTGGTATCCCATCTTATACAAAATTGATGGGATGCAAACAAGCTTCCAACTGACACATCTATTTCTTAAAACTAACTAACAACAACCGACAATGTTTAAGTTACAATAAGACAAAATAAATTAAAACTAAAACATAAAGAAGATTAATCCAATATTATTGTTTCCTCATCAACATCCTTCAATTATTAATTTGACCAAATTCTTATTTAATGTTTAATTTTCCCCATTTCACTAGCCACTAACATGTCCTCTGCGAAATCAGTGAAAAATCATTCTTTCGTAATCCTATTTGATGTTGCCCACAAACTAGCGAAACAATCTTTATCTCACAGACCTTACCATATAGTACTTGTGCCTAAGCAAAATTTTTCCTTTTTGTAACCTTTGTTTTCTTCCTTTGTGCCAATGCAAAAAGTTTCCATTTTGCAACCGCCAATCTCATGACTTGCGAAGTCATGAAAATGATCCCTTTTGGTTTCCAAGGAGATTTCATACTTTTATCTCTTCAATATGCCTTCACTCTTGATTTTTAGATGGCCTTTACACCTCAAGATGCCAAATTTCAAAAACAACTCAACAATGGCTCTTTCTAGGGATGTATGCTCCTTGTGAGTATAGTGAGAAATCAATTATCTCTAGAGAGCAGGCCAAACAAAAAATACAAAATAAGAAAGATGAAAACAAAACAAAAGAAGATAAAAAATTACGCATATAAATAGAGATACTCCCTAAGCATTTCAAAAAAAGAAATGCTTCAAGATTTCCCATGTATAGGGAACTCTTGAGTATATCCTTTGACATCCTGCAAAAATTATGAGTGCTCTCCTACCTTTTCAATAATGATGTATGGTCCTATCCATAGAGCTTAAAATTATACATGCTTTCCCTTTTCTTGATCCTTGGCATTCCACCTTAAAACCAAGTCTTCTTGAAAGATTATATTAGTTGTTCTTTTCTTATGTAACAATTTGACCTATTTTTGTTTCCTAATATTTTAATCTTGAGAATCCCTCCTGATTTCATCCAATTCTGCAAGTTGGACCATCCTATCCTCCATAAAATCCAATTTTTCTAACTCCTCATCTCTGAAAAATATATAGACTAGAATTAAATTATTCACATGAATCCTAGCTTTCTTCCCAAAAACTAATTCATTAGGGGAATAGCCTGTTGATTTCTTGACTGTAATTCTATCGATCCATGACGCTAAATTGAGCTTTGATTCCCATGCCTTTTTATTATTTCTTAACATTCTCCGTATAATCTTCAATATGTTTTTATTACTTGACTCAACTTTACCATTTCCTTGTGGATGGTAAGGTGATGAGTGAGACAAGTTTATACCATAGGAATTGTAAAAGTCAGAAAACTCTTTAGATTTGAAACACATCCCATTGTCACATATAACCTAATGAGGGACTCCAAACCTTATCAAGATATTTTCTATCAGATATTTGATCACCACTTTGCTAGTAGTCTGTCTAGTAGGTATAGCCTCTACCCAATTAGTGAAATAGTCAGTGGCCACAAGGATCCACCTGTGCCCTCCACTGGATTTACCAGTGATTTCCTCGATAATGTATATTCCCCACATTTGGAAGGGTTCCTTAATATGCAAAGGCCTTAATGGAAGAGTCCCATCATATTTCAATTTACCTTAAAAATTTTGATAGGCTTCACATTTTCTAACATACATATGACATCCCTTAAAGATACTAGGCCAATAATACCTAGTGTTCATAATTTTTTGAGTAGTAGTTTTAGCTGAGAAATGCCCACCACAAACTCCTTCATGTAGTTCTCTAAGGACCTATTCTACCTGATATACATCTAAACAGAACAAAAGATCCAATACAAATCACCTTGAATCAACACATATTTAGATGCCTATAATTTTATTTCTCTTTTCTGGATATTTTTCTATCCTTCCTTACATTTCATATGCCTTTAAAATATACAATATCAGTGTACCATGGACATTGTTCAATACTTACTTTTGATTTGTCCCAATCAACCTGATTTACCTACATTGCCTCCAGGTTGGATTCTTCCATAAGTCTATCCAACCCTTGTCCTCTCACCAATTTAGTGATCTGAATATTAATTTCAAATTCATGTATTTGGTTAACCCATCTACACCTTCTTCCAACAGTCTTTGATTTCCTAAATATGTCTTTGATAGATGCATTGGGAACATAAAGCTCCCACCAAATATGGCCATAAAGACTTAATAGCCTTTACAAAGGCATAAGTTTTTTTCTCATTTATATAATAAATTAATTTAGATTCTTGAAGAGTCTTACTAAAAAATGTTATTGTCTATTTATAATCATCATCATTCTTTTGTAGCATAATAGTTCCTATTTTATGATAAGATGCAAAGGAGAATAATGAAATGGTTTATAAAAATCAGGCAATTTAAGGACTGGGGCCTCTTTAATTGCTTGTTTGAATTGAGAAAATGCCTCTAACACCTCTTTTATCCATTTGATGTCTACTACTTTCTTAATCATTTTTGCAATGGGTTTAACTACCTCAACAAAATTACAAATATCTTAACAAAATTTATTTGCCCAAAGAATGACTGAATACCCATAACATTCTTAGGCATCTAGATTTTTTCAATTATTTTTGGGTTTATTCTCATGCCTTCATTTGACACTATATTCCCTAGAAATTTTCCTTCAGTGACCCCAAATTGACACTTCTTAGGGTTAAGAGATATACCATATTCAAGGGCTCTTTTGAAGATTTTCTCCAAATGCTTACAATGATCTTCAACTTTCTTAAAGTATGTAGTCAAGTCATCTTGGTAAATGGCCATAATAATATCAATAAAATCTTCAAAGGATACATACATAGCTCTCTGGAATGTTTCCCCTGCATTAGTCATTCCAAAAGGAATCCTGGCATTAGTAAAGGATATTTTGTATTGCTCTTCTTTTACCTTTACTTGATTATAACTAGAAAACCCATCCATCAAAAATAGTAGTTCATTTCTTGTTACTTTCTACAATAGTGCTTCCATGTTAGGCAAAGCATAATTATCCATGAGTGATGATATGTTCAAATTTCTAAAATCTATCCATAGCCTTATGTCACCATTTTTATTTCTTACTGGCACTAAGTTTTACACCCAGGATGAATGTCTGATGGGGTTTTATAATACCAACATCCCTCATCTTAATCAGTTCCTCCTTCATCTTCAGAGCCAAATTTGGATTAATGGGACATTTCCTTTATCTGAAGGGTTTGGCATCTGTCTTCGGTGGGATTTTATGCTGAAAAAGGTCTTCCCTATATTCTTAATTTAGGTCATCATAAGACCAATAAAATACATGCCTATACCTCCTTAACAAACTAATAATATCTGCTCTAATTTTTGGGGTCAACTTCTTTCCAATGAATACTTCTTTAGTATACTCATTCCTGAAGTTTATTTTCTCTAGTTTCTTATCCACATTACTTTTAATTTTTGTCACTGTTGTGTCTTTACTATCAAATATCCTTTCTAATGCAACAAGACCTTTCAGAATTTTATTTATTTTTAATTGAACAACCTATTTTTCAAAAATAATTTCTTTCCCATATTCCACCTCAACATTAGCATTTAGATCTATCAAATGGTCCTCATATTTTTCTTCACAAGTTAAGAATATGATGATATCTCTATTATTCTCAAAGATCTACCAATTATAGATATTATCAGGAACTGCTAATCTGGATTTAATTTCAATCTGCACAAGTTCATCAAAAGGGATACTACTCTATCTAACATAAGGTTATCCATAAAATACACAATAAAATTATTTGACCTATCAATCCATTCTATAGATAAAGCATCAAAAAGTTCTAAACTATCCCAAACCTGATTCCTATCTACCTTCAATTTTGCATTTTTGGTAATAAATTTGTCTCTTACTTGTGACACAATTAAATTAGAATGATCGTGAATAGATAATATTCTAATCCTATTTTTAATAGAAATGTTCAATCCTATTAACAAGGCCTCATACTCAGCTATATTATTAGAGCATTCAAAATTTAGAAGGAAACAATATTTAAAAGACTTACCCTGTGGCGAAACAAAAACTAAACCAGCACCATTACCTTCCTTACTACAAGCTTCATCAAAGTAAATGTGCTAGATGTCTTCAAGACTCTCTTTGTTATATAAATAAATTGAATTAGTATTTAAAATGGGTTTAGAAATACTTACTTAGAAATTATCCATATCTGAGTGGTAGAAGTTCACTATTTCCTACTAAATGTCTTCTTCAATTATGTATAGGGATCTCAGCTCCCTATTGATCATTACTTCATTTCCATTTACTAGGATAGTGACATATGATAGATCAAGCCGGATATGTCCCCCTACTAAATTTTACCATTGCCTAGATAAGAGCATTCCGTAATTTGTAGGGACTTCTACTATAGTAATGTAAGTCCTATATGATACATCAGGATATGCTGGCAATCTAAATTCTACTCCTTTCAAGATTCCAACCATGGGTATAGATCTATTATCTATAGCATAACATTTTCCATAGGTAATATCCACATTCAAACAAATCTCTTCCATGTTATTGGTTGGCATAATGTTTACTGTTGCTCCTGAATCAATCATACAATTCTTGACCAACTTGTTATTGATCAGCAATGCTAAATAAAATGGATCAACTTGAGATCAATTCTTAGTTACATTAGTTCCTAAATAAAAAACCAATGGTTCTTCATTATCTTATTTTTTTCTTAGAGTCTTCTTTAGGAATTTCTACATTAGACAATATTTTCAAAGTTTCGTTCCTGTAGTCAGGAAATTTCATAATTTTTATTAGAGGGACATAAATCTTTACCTATGATAATGGTTGAGACATAAAAGACTTATAGTTAGAAACTTACTTACTAGAAACTTGTTTGTCTATAGGTTTGGTTAACTTTGGGAGTTGCAATTGTTCTACCTGCTACTCTGGAAGATCTTTAGTTCCACCTTTTGTTATACTTCCATTTTTTCTATCTTGCTTTTGAACTTTAGTGAACACCCCTGGAGGTTTTCCTTTATCATCATTTACTTCTCTATTTCTCAAATGGTAGTTGCTACGAGCCTTTTCAACTGTTTCTACCATGAAGACCCTCCTTTCTTCATCTGATAATCTTCTGACCCTAGGTCCTCTTCATCATCAGAGCATACCTACAGAACATTTTGTTGTCTTGTCCTCATCATGTTCACATCCTATTCATATTCATACTTAGAATAATCATCATTGTCCCTACCCCAAAAGGCTTCTAATGACATAGTATTTATTATCAGTTTCTCAATATCATGCTGGTTCTCTTCCTCCAATATGCTTTGTGCAATTACACACTGCTCTGGTGCATGGGTTAATATAAAAACTTCACACCATGGACCATCCTTGACCAAGTGATTTTCTTTCCTAAAAGGATCAAGAGTATCTCATTTTATTTGTACTAATTGGATTACCATCCTTCCAAGTTATATTGTATAGCATGTCTTGCAATCTGAATCTCTCATTTCTATTTGGGTAAGGATGGTCACTCTTATTTGATTGGAACCTATCTCCCTTATTCTTCTTGACATGAAACTCTTTGACCATATTCATCAACTTATCAATTTTATCCTCATCTTTATTTTGCTTAGGTGCTCTTGGGTTATATACTTTTGGATCCTCCCTTTTGTCTACCCTACAAGTAGCCTTTCTATTATTTTTAATTGTGACAGTTGTCTTAAATGCCTATGATAATGTGGATGGTCTATGAGATCTAATCTTATAATGAATTTTACTGTCAAGGGCACTTATATAGAATTCATCATGAATGAATCTACTAGCTTGACATCCTTGGGAATCATGTTCAATAATTTATTAAACCATTTATTAAATTATTTTACTGACTCATTTTGATTTTTCTTTATACTAGTCAACTCATGTGAATAAAAAGAGGTATCATTGTGATATCCAAAATGTTCAATAAAATGGTTTAGAAAATCTTTCCAACCGGAGATAGACCTATCATGCAACCCTCTATACCATTCAGCTGCATCTTCAGTCAAGGATTGAACAAAAAATTTCATATAAACATCCTCATTATTCGATTCCAAGTCCTCAAGAGTATTTTTCACATTTATAAAGTGTAACTCAGGAGATTTTATTCCACTTCCTAAAAAATTAGGAAAAATAGTTCTTAACTCATTAGATACAGGATTTGGATATCCCACTATGCCATTAAAATCTAACTACATGTACCTTTCAATTGTCATGGGTGTCCTGGCACCCATATTTTGTCCACCTAGATTATTCATCCTAGGCCCCATGTTTTGATGATTTCTATTTCTATAATTTTGACCTCTTTGAGTATTATTTTGCTGGAAACCATGATTTTTTTGTCTGGGATTGCCAATATTATGATTCCCTCCATTATTTGGTTGTCTCCAATGTCCACTATGCCCTCCATTATTTCTCTTTTCTTCCTTGTCATTTTGTTCAAACAAAGGGTTTGCATAACCAACATTTAAAACTTTCTCTGTATTTTTTCTGAGGGGGCTTATATCTTGGTGCCTTATATGTTTTGAATCCTTTTCTCCCATTATCCTCTTTAGGACTTCCAATTTCATTCTTACTTATTCCATACCTTGCAAGTACATCACTTGGAACTCTTCTAAAACCTCTACCAACTTTACTTGGGGATAGGCTGAAAAGTCTTTGAAAAACCATATCCAACTTATGGTCTTCCTCCTCATCCTCCTCATCAGCCTCTTCTCCTTCCTCCTAATGATTTTCATGCTTATTTTTACCATGCACTTCATCAAAGAAATTATTTATGTTGTCATGCCCCGCCAAGGAACCCAGGAGGACAAGCCAACTAACTACTAAGAGATGTGAATTTTTTTTTCAAATGAATTATTACAACTAATCTAAGTCCTCTCAAGTTCCCTAATACAACTATTCAAGAAACATAATCTAGTCTATTAATTTATCCATTAAGGCATTTATTGATTAATGCAAGTTTACCAATTAATTCCTTTACTTTTAACATGTAACTATGTGAGTTATCCTTTACTAAACTGACGTCATTATTTATGCTATTCATTTAAGAATTTAGGGGAGAGATAAACATGTGATAGATAAGCAATGCCCTATTTACCTTATTATTCCATACACATTTGAGGTACATAGTAAACATAATCCAATATTTAATTCTATAGCTATCTTACTCATGGATTCATCAATTCATAATAGTTTTCTACAACTTTACATCTAGAGATATCACAATCAATCATAAATACATTATTTCATACTAAGCCTAAGATCATTTCATGGATACCAAAAATTAATAAAAGATACGTGAATAAATACCCTTAACCATTATCTTTTCATGTTCATAACATATAATATTTTCCCTTTCCTTTTACCTAGATCTACCCATTCCCTTATACATTTCTTGATTTAGATTGATATACATCATATCATCAGATATAATTATTCCCTTACAAGAGCTTACAATTACAAGAATGCGCATGCATAAGTACATATTTACATATACAATAATAAGTCTTCAAAACTAAAAATCTGGAAAGGACATGAGCCAAGAACATCCATCTGACCATGAATAGTACCTAGATATAATAAATATTAATCACCCAACCATGTGGATCCAAAAATATTCCACTCCCCCATGCTAGGAGATAGAGACCAAGGTCCACGCAAGAAGGTAACAACTAGGATACTCCTAAGGTGATGATAGCCCTTCCGAAAACATCACACAACTAAAAACACAGAAAGACCACAAGGACCAAAAAGGACATAATTTACATTGGTAGGAACTCTAAGCAACACACTAGGTGAGTTCATCACATAGCCCTCACCCCTTGGGTTTTCCTAGTAAGCCACTCTAGGCCCTATCCCCCAAGTAGGCACATGTGGGACAAGACTGTTCAATTGTGCTATCGCAATAACACCTTCTCCCACTCTCATATGTAGCCTATACTAGCACTACCAGTATGGGCAAGGCTTATCTTAGTTAATGTGAATTACCCCTTTCCATAATTTTATTAATGTTTTCACTCGATTAAAAAACTCATGAGTGGGTTATCCTGGTACTAGCCACTTAGGGTCCCAACCCCTCACTGTGAGAAACTCACCTAGTGTTCTTAGGTTCCCTACCTCTAAAACACATCATAAATTCACATAAAGATAAGTACCATAGGTACACAAGTGTTTACAACATCAAACAATTGAGTTTAGGAAAGCACTAGTTGTCCTGAATCCTTTGGACAACCCTAAACTACAAGCGAGTACACAGATAGATAAAACACATCCACATTGCATAAAATGCATCAAAAGGGATTCTCAACAATATAATAACATCATGAATCTCATAAAAAGATAAATAATAACACCATAGTAACCTAGGATTGGGTTTAGGGGATCACTGATTGAACTTAGTCCACCAGACATTCCCAAACCCTAATCTGGCATTCAAGATGGTAAATAACAC
Source organism: Thuja plicata (assembly GCA_018584345.1). Taxonomy (NCBI): domain Eukaryota; kingdom Viridiplantae; phylum Streptophyta; class Pinopsida; order Cupressales; family Cupressaceae; genus Thuja; species Thuja plicata. The sequence goes on from MU228449.1 coordinate 2,349,731, forward strand.
ATAAGAAGACATCAAAATGTACCAAACATAAAAAATTATACAAAGCCATATAACCAGGGCCTTTTGGTACCAAACCAATCCACAAAACATCATAACAAGATAATGTTGCAGAAAACATGTTGATTCCTAAAATTTGGCTAAGTCTAAAATTCCCTAAAACCTTCAAAATCTAGAATCTTTATTTGAACTCCTAGGAGGCTGAAACCACTCTCAAACATCCTGGAAGGTATTACAAAAAATGTAACTTAAAGTATAAGGAATTATATTATACTTAAATGTTTACATTTTATGTTTCACCCTAAGCCTGAAATTGAACTGAGACCAATAGACTGACCTAGCTCTTATGCATCCAGAATGCTTCAAAATGTATAAGAAGGCACAAAAATGAACCATGAATGATATTAGAACCATATTACATGAAATCATACATAATTTATTGCAAAAAAAAATCCTAAACCCTTCGTGAAACCCTAAAAATTAGCCTAGAAAGGTTCTACGCAGGTGGTGTCTAAAGCTGCGCAGATGGAGCCTCAAGTTGCACAGATGGGGGCTCAATCTGTGTAGATGGTTAACACATGCACACTTGGGCCTTCATCCTATGTAGATGGTAATGCAACCTATGCAGATGGAGCCCATTCCTGTGTAGATGGTAAAGGACTTTGTATTCCAGAGGCAGTAACTTGCAGATTGGCCTTTTGGGAAAAACTGGGTAAGATGGAGGCCTGAGAAGATGAATCAAATGGATACCCAGTTGAGATCCCTCTATTCTCCTTCCAAGGAAACCTGCAAACCCATTCTACCTTCAAGGTAAGTCTTTCTTATTCTTGCCAATGGATACAAGGTAAAGTTGGATAACATCAATGATATATTATTCTAACAAGGGAGAAAGTCTACTACAACTCATAAGCGTCAAAGGATAAAGGTTACAGGTATAAGAAATCACATTTAAAGAAACAAATCATAAAGAAGGATAGATGACCCAAGAATACAATCTCATTATCTATCATTAAGATAGTCATAAACCACTCAATTATGCAAAAAGTAATATAGAAATACAACCATTAAAGGTTTCCTTTCATCAAATAAAACAATAACAAACAATAAAGAACACACATCAAACAGAGAATTCATATGAAAAGGATTCTCTTGCAGGGTAGAAGCTACCTAGAGTCCAGTGGAGAAACCTTTGGAAGAAGCTCCAAACCCACTCCAGCCAATTCCAAACTTCCTCAAGCTCTTCAATTCACAGAGATTCCTTCTGAATGCCACTACCAACTTTCTCAATGATTTTTGAATGAGAATTTCCTTATGCCAATTCTTATCCTCCTCCGTACTCTACAATCCTCCTTTCATAAATATGGTGTGGGAGTGATTACACAGAAAAAATCAACTGATGCAACCATCCACAACCATATATTGGTTATTAGTTGAAGCCTTATTAGTTCTTAGATAATTTTAATATGCATATTGTTCCCATAAGTTCTTTAATATTCCTTACCGCCTTTATTTAATTTTATGTTAAAGGAAGATTTAGTTAATTTATTTTATCCTAATATCTATATTTACTTTTTTTACTTTTAGATTATGTTTAGCTACTTTTTCCCTAAAAGGATTAATAATAACTACCTTCATTCCATCCAAAATGATGTTGATTTAATTATAAATACACATAATTAGTTAATTCCTTCACTCAATTAAAAAACATATATATAAACAAATACATAAACACACATATATATAAACATATGCATATGTGTGCACCCATATGCCTACGTGTATATATCCATGTAAATATTATTATAAAACATGCATTTATGAATACACTTGAAAAAGATTATTATAATATATTTAATTTCATAGGACATACATATTATTACTAATAGATGGGCATTCCATTAAGCATAGAGAGAATCATCACTCACACAAATCAATACTCTCCTAGTCCTAGTGACTATAATTAATATCCACAATAATTAACATACAACACCAAGCTAACATAATCAGACACCAATCCACAACCAAAGGACAAATCCAAAAATACCCAACCCAGGAGCAAGGATCAGGGATAGGCTTAATCTTACGGGACTTGGTACTGTCTCCATAACAATAACAACAATCAAGGATTTTGGGGCATGCTCAGACCTGCGAAGCCAGGTGAAGTCGATGCCTAGTACCTGCAAGCCTGCATCAAAGAGAAGAAATACATGTGCATCGATGTACATATAAAAGAAGACATTGCAGACAGATGATCAGGATCAATACATCATGTGGACCTCATCCATGTGAGTAACTATGACTTCATCTCGAATCATGAAAACACATCATGTATATATATACACACACACACACACACAAAGAACATAGCATTATCATAATGAGGGTTAGAATCTTGAGCATTGGGTTAGTCTATAAGCGATACTAATAATAAATCAACATAATCATGAGAAATATCCTAAATCATTAAGTGAGATACGAGATTCATCAAAAGTAGCCTTGATAGAAGAATAAATATCCATCAAGTATATATCATATAACATCCTTACTGTATTCAGATAAGTCTTGAAGGTCCTCAATAACCACATGGAGATAAACATATACACAAATTATACCTTTAGATATTATGTTTGATACTAGAACCCTCAGGTGCTAGGTCATGAAATTGTTATAAAAAAACTATAGGAATAGATCAAACAAGTACCATGAACAACTTAATTTGTAAGAAAATATTGAAAGATCTTACTTCATTTAAAAGAAAAAAACTTTCATTAGGGTTATAGGGGTATTACATCTTCCCCCCCTTAGATTCGACTTACTCCTAGAAGTCGAAAGAGATTAAATGAACTATATATCATGCGTAAGTTATAAATTATTATCCAACAAAATTTTGATATCCAACAAAATTTTAATATTACCACTCTAGAACCTTATTTAATGACTATATGCATAATTCTCCTATCAAGAGTTTTGATAAATCCTATCTTATTACAATTTTAGTGTAGATTATCTCAGCTACAATAGTAAAAGACTTTCAAAAGAATCACCCTTGTGATTCCTACACTTCATGTAGTAAGTTGTCAACAAGATATTTAAAATTACTTCAAAATTACTGTCATCAACTTCAAAATCTAAGGTATTCATGTTTACTCACTAACATCAATATATAAGGAAAATGCATGTTTTACCAATTGAAATTATCACTTCGTTTCTCAATATCAAATTTCCTATCTGTGGTAACTAATATAAGAAGATGGAATTTATGATACATTTTCCCTTTTGAGACACAATCTTATCCTACCCAATACAAAATGTGAGACTTCATTAAAATAGGGTTCTAAAATTTGTGTTCCTTACCAACTATGCATGACAAACACATGGGAGTATATAACATTTGTATTTGTTTTTTTCATGAAGGGAATATACCAAACAATTGTTATTTATCTTTTCAATCATGAAACTAAAAAAATCTAGATACTCAAACCTTTCCATTTGCATTAAAGTACAATTTTTATAAGAAATCTTTTTAGAAGACATAAAACAACCTCTTTTAGCAAGTAAATAGTATTATTTTTCATCAAGATTTAAATAGACTTCCAATAACTTAGGATACATACACACTTTACAATGTACATATATAATAGTTGTAGTGTTTGACTTTCAAAAACACATTCATATCCCTAGAGGAGAAATAATCAATTTTCAATTTATTGCACCATGACCTATTAAGCTAGGATCCCTTCTCAAAGCTTACTAGTAATATTTACACTTTTCCCTAATTTGCATGTCAGGTAGTTTCCATATAGCATTTAGTTAATGTAAGACAAGAATGTAAAAGAGTTCTTTCAAGTTCCTTATTTCATAATGATCCAAGAGATGAAAAAGCACATGATTCCTACTACTATCTTCACAATAACAACATTTAAATCAATAATCTTAACCAAATGTACATAACTTTAATTTCTACCCTTTACCTATTTTTTAATATTACCCTCATACACTTTTAAAACTTTTGAGATAACCTTGTATCCAATAGAAAATGAGTAACATTCATAACAATATTCTTATAAATTTATTTACCACATAAAGTTCTTATTCATAGTTGATCAATCACTTAACGTTGTTAATTACTACTAAGGTATTGATCACAATGTATATAAAACTTGAATTTGTTTCCATAATACTTATCTAGGATCCTAACCATTTTCTAGGCATCTAGAAAGACACATGTTTAATAACAAAAAACAACTTCCCTCATTAGTATAGATAATCCATTTTCATACATACTCTTCTCTAGACTTGCTTGATTGTGTTAGCTTAACTCATTTTCTATGCAAATTAACATGGCATGCATAAATAACATAGATTCTTACCAAAACAGGGATAAACATTCTTCTTCCTAAATGCAAATGTGAATTATAGCCTATGATAAAATCTTGGGGACATAGGTCCTTCACCCAAGGGTTTCCTAATTAAGCATTTACAAACTTTCTTGATATATTATTGCCTTGTCTAACCAATTTTTAGTTCTTAAAAAACTATTTCTTAAGAGGGAAGAGATAGACAAAGAGTAATCCATATGGAAATAAATTATTTGTTCCTTACATTTCATGTTCCTAATTCAATAATTCACAAGAGAGGGAAAAGAGAGAGATAATTCAAACTGTATTATATATCAATTATCTATTACAAACTTATTCACTCATGTGCCCTAGTTTATCCTTTCACACAATGATCTATGCTACCACTATCTTTCATCTTTTGCAAAGAATAAGAGAAAAATTCATTTTAAAAATTTAAACCAAGACACGACACCAAATTTTTCACATCTTTCCTAGGTACAAATTATTAGCCATTAACTTTAATTATTACCATTTTATTTCTATAAGAATAAAAGAAAGTACAACCACAATCATTTCTTTCTTCACATTAAAGGGGCAAAGGCAATTCATTTTTAAGAAGGAAGTCAATTGGGAATTTATAAGAAGATAGAGTGCACAAAATTTCCAATAAAATATATTATAGGTAGGGTCAGGAGATAATATTACCTACCACCTCAATTAAAAACATCAGGTATCTTTTTACTTTTTTCTTTCCTAGAGATAACAATGTCATTTATCAACAAGAAGATCACACACAAGTATAAGGAATTCCTTAAAATTCTATTTATAGAAAGCATCCATTTAACATATCATTGATCCCAGAATGCAAAAACATAAGTTATAATATAACTCATTCATAGAGGAATAGGTGTACCCTTATAAGATAATGTAACATAAATACAAGAAACAAAGCCTTCATTTCCTAAGATTCAAATTTTTCTAGCATATAGATGAAAACAAAGGAGACAGAGATAAAATATTCAATATTATGCATAGGTGAGCTATGAGTCCTAGAGTTCCCAGTGTGGAACCTAGGGCTCTGATACCAAGATGTCACACCCCGCCAGGGAACCCAGGAGGACAAGCCAACTAACTACTAAGAGATGTGAATATTTTTTTTCAAATGAATTATTAAAACTAATATAAGTCCTCTTAGGTTCCCTAATGCCACTATTCAAGAAACATAATCTAATCTAATAATTTATCCATTAAGGCATTGATTGATTAATGCAATTTTACCAATTAATTCCTTTACTTTTAACAAGTAACTATGTGAGTTATCCTTTACTAAACTAACATCATTATTTACACTATTCATTTAAGCATTTAGGGGAGAGATAAACATTTGATAGATAAGAAATACCCTATTTACTTTATTATTCCATATGCATTTGAGGTACACAGTAAACATAATCCAATATTTAATTCTATAGCTATTTTACTCATTGACTCATCAATTCATAATAGTTTTCTACAATATTACATCTAGAGATATCACAATCATTCATAAATAGATTATTTAATGAGTAAGTCTAAGATCATTTCTTGGATACCAAAAATTAATAAAAGATACGTGAATAAATACCCTTAATCATTATGTTTTCATGTTCATAACATACAATATTTTCCCTTTCCTTTTACTTAGATCTACCCATTCCCTTATACATTTCTTGATTTAGATTGATATACATCATATCATCAGATAAAATTATTCCCTTACAAGAGCTTGCATTTACAAGAATGCGCATGCATAAGTACATCTTTACATATACAATAATAAGTCTTCAAAACTAAAAATCTGGAAAGGACATGTGCCAAGAACATCCATCTGACCATGAATAGTACCTTGATATAATAAAGATTAACTACCCAACCATGTGGATCCAAAAAGAGCCCACTCCCCCATGCTAGGAGACAGAGACCAAGGTCCACACAAGAAGGTAACAACTAGGATACTCCTAAGGTGATGATAGCCCTTCCCAAAACATCACACAACTAAAAACACAAAAAGAACACAAGGACCAAAAAGGACATAACTCACATTGGTAGGAACTCTAAGAAACATTCTAGGTGAGTGTCATCGCATAACCCTCACCCCTTGGGTTTTCTTGGTAAGCCACTCTAGGCACTGGCCCCCAAGTAGGCACATGCAGAACGAAACATCCCTCATAGGGATGAGACTGTTCGATTGTGCTATCGCAATAGCACCTTCTCCCACTCCCATATGTAGCATATACTAGCACTACTAGCATGGGTGAGGCTTATCTTAGTTAATGTGTAGTACCCCTTCCCATAATTTTATTATTGTTTTCACTATATTAAACAACTCACGAGTGGGTTATCCTGGTACTAGCCACTTAGGGCCCTGATCCCTCATTTTGAGCCACTCACCTAGAATTATTAGGTTCCTTTCCTCTAAAAAACATCATCCATGAACATAAAGATAAGTACCATAGGTACACAAGTGTTTACAACATCAAACGATTGAGTTTAGGAAAGCACTAGTTGTCCTGAATCCTTTGGACAACCCTAAACTACAAGCAAGTACATAGATAGATAAAACACATCCACATTGCATCAAATGCATAAAAAGAGATTATCAACAACATAATAACATCATGAAACTCATAAAAAAATAAATAATAACATCATAGTAACCTAGGATTGGGTTTAGGGGATCACTGATTGACCCTAATCCACCAAATAGTCCTAAACCCTAATCTGGCATTCAAGATGGTAAATAACACATAAGAAGACATCAAAATGTACCAAACATCCAAAATTATACAAATCCATATAACCAAGGCCTTTTGGTACCAAACCAATCCACAAAACATCATAACAAGATCATGTTGCAAAAAACATGTTGATTCCTGAAATTTGGCTAAGTCTGAAATTCCCTAAAACCTTCAAAATCTAGAATATTTATTTGAACTCTTAGGAGGCTGAAACCACTCTCAAACATCCTAGAAGGTATTACATAGGATGTAACTTAAATTATAAGGAAATAAGAATAATTCCTTATACTTAATTGTTACATTTTATGTTTCATCCTAAGCCTAAATTAGACTGAGACCAATAGATTGACCTAGCACTTATGCATCCAGAATGTTTCAAAATGTATAAGGAGAAACCAAAATGAACCATGAATGAAATTAGAACCATATTACATGAAATCATACATAATTTATTCCAAAAATAAACCTGAAACCCTTCTAAAAACCCTAAAAATCATCTTGGAAAGGTTCTGCGTAGGTGGGGTCTGAAGCTGGGAAGATGGGGCCTCAAGCTACATAGATGATCAAGACATGTGCACTTGGGCCTTCATCATATGTAGATGGTCATGTAACCTATGCAGATGGACCCCAGACCTACATAGATGGTAAAGGATGGTGTATTCCAGAGGCAACAACTTGTAGATTGGCATTTCGGGAAAAACTGAGTAAGATGGAGGCCTGGGAAGCAGAATCGGAGGGATACCTAGTTGAGATCCCTCTATCCTCCTTCCAAGACAACCCTCAAACCCATTCTACCTTCAAGGTAAGTCTATCATATTTCTGCCAATGGATACAATGTAAAGTAGGATAACATCAATGATATATTATTCTAACAAGGGAGAAAGTCTACTACAACTCATAAGCATCAAAGGATGAAGGCTCCAGGCATAAGACATCACATTTAAAGAAAAATTTGATAAAGAAAGATAGATGACCCAAGCATACACTCTCATTATCTATCATTAAGATCATCATCAACCACTCAATTATGAAAGAAGTAATATAGAAATACAACCATTAAAGGTTTCCTCTAATCAAATAAAACAATAACAAACAGTAAAGAACACACATCAAATAGAGAATTCATAGGAAAAGGATTATCTTCCAAGATAGAGCCTACCTAGAGTCCTATGGAGAAACCTTTGGAAGAAGCTCCAAACCCACTCCATCCAATTCCAATCTTCCTCAAGCTCTTCAATTCATAGAGATTCCTTCTGAATGCCACCACCAACTTTCTCAATGATTTCTGGATGAGAGTTTCCTTATGCCAATTCTTATTCTCCTCCCTACTCTACAATCCTCCTTTCATAAATATGGTGTGGGAGTAGTTGCACAGAAAAAATCAACCGATGCAACCATCCACAACCATATATTGGTTATTAGTTGAAGCCTTATTAGTTCTTATATGATTTTAATATGCATATTGTTCCCGTAAGTTCTTTAATATTCCTTACCACCTTTATTTAATTTTATGTTAAAGGAAGATTTAGGTAATTTCTTTTATCTTAATATCTATATTTACTTTTTTTAGTTTTAGATTATGTTTAGTTACTTTGCCCCTAAAAGGATTAATAATAATTACCTTCATTCCATCCAAAATGATGTTGATTTAATTATAAATACACATAATTAGTTAATTCCTTCACTCAATTAAAAAACATATATATAAACAAATACATAAACATACATATATAAACATATGCATATGTGTGCACCCATATGCCTACGTGTATATATATCCATGTAAATATTATTATAAAACATACATTTATGAATACACTTGACAAATATTATTATAATATATTTAATTTCATAGGACATACACACTACAACATTTGGGGTCGAATTTCGATGCCAATTTCCGACGGCACTACTATTTGTGTGTGATTTTTGTATTTTTTTCCAAGTGCCCCTGATGTTGTCGTAATAGCGACGGTACTGTCAGAATAGCAACACCCGCATGATTATAAACAAAAAATAAAGAAAAAGAAAGGCTCATTTCTAATTTAGCACGAAGAGGACCTAACTATGGAAGATTGGAATCTTCGTATATAGTAGCCACAACTTGATCAAGTAGGCATTCGAGCTTTGTATTCTCATTAACTCAGCTTCATTTTGATGAAATTTGTTGATTTAATGGCACAATATGAATGTTAAAAACTGGTATTATTTACATTGTTAATACTGGAAATTTTTTGATGGATCACGGGTTGCAAGCTAGGGCATCATACATTGTTTATGAGCTCACTGCTTAATACTAGCATTATTTACATCTTTGCATTTGGAATGCTTGATGACCTACAAGCTTTGAGAGCTAGGGAATCTTTTCTATTACCTTCAAGGCATTGTGTGAAGTGTTTTATCTCTATTTTTTTTTTTTTGCTGTTGATTTTCACTATGTAGTACTCCCCGTTTATGATCATTTCATGAGGAAATGTCTCGATGGCTTGCGGGCTGCAAGTTAGGGCATCATGCATTATTTATTAGCTCACTATTTAATACTAGCATTGTTTACATCTTTGCATTTCAAATGCTTGATGACCCGTGAGCTTTGAGAACTAGGGCATCATTGCTATTACCTTCAAGGCATTTTCTGAAGTGTTTGATCTCTCTTTATTTGTTTTTCTAGTGATATTCACTATGTGGTACTCCCCATTGATGATCATTTCATGAGGAAATGTCTTGATGGCTCGTGGGTGGCAAGATAGGGTATCATGCATTATTTATTAGCTCACAGTTTAATACTGGCATTGTTTACATCTTTGCATATAGAATGCTTGATAACCCGTGAGCTTTGAGACCTAGGGCATTGTTGCTATTACCTTCAAGGAATTGTGTCAAGTGTTTTATCTCTCTTTATTTGTTTTGTTGTTGATATTCACTATGTGGTACTTCCCATTTATGATCATTTCATGAGGAAATGTGTTGATGGCTCACGGGCTGCAAGCTAGGGCATCATGCATTGCTAATGAGCTCGCTATTTAATACTGGCATTCGTTTACATATTTGCATTTGGAATGCTTGATGACCCACAATCTTTGAGAGCTAGGGTATCATTTCTATTACCTTCAAGGCATTTTGTGAAGTGTTTGATATCTCTTTATTTTTTTTCTGTTGATATTCACTATGTGGTACTCCGTGTTTATGATAATTTAATAAGGAAAAACATGGTATCTTGTTTCCTTTCTGTAACATTCTTCTGAGTGCACATGTCCTGTAGCATGGTTTTTCTTTTAGAAGTGTATGTATTGACTATGCAATTGCATAATTGTAGATGAGGATTAGGTTCTGGATCATGCAGGAGCACACTGGATTCATGCCCAGGTCAAAAATTCATCACTTCAGGCAATGTATGGTACCCTTATTATTTATGTTCATCCTCTTATGTATGCATGTACTCTTAATATTCTTCTTAAATTTGGCTATCCTCACAACATTCCAGATGATTTTATCTTTCAATTCCTTTCCTTGTATAGTATATACAAGTTATTTGGCATATATATAGTATATACATGTAATCTTTAGAAGCAAAAATTTATTTTCCTTTACATGTATCTTTTCATGAAATGAACACAAATTAAACAAGATCATCTAATAGTGAAAACTAGGGTACCGTAGTCACTCATCTAGTAATTAGGTTACCAATGTACAATGAGGTAACTATTTGTATATATATCAAACCATGAAGATGGTGCTTAGGAGACAATGGAGCTAGAGGAATATGTGAAAGATCTAAATGCTTTGAAAAATAAAAACTCCTAAGGATTTCAAACACCTAGGAGCCTGTAATAAATTAAAATGGAATAAGATAGGTCCATGTATGATCTTAAGGAATTTTTTTAATCTAATGCCTATGAAGTTGACTTTCTAGAGGACATAAATATCTCACTTGTATTCAATGTCAGTGATTTGTATAAATAGTATGAAGGAGAGATTAGTATCTCACTTGTATTCAATGTCAGTGATTTGTATAAATATTCAAA
>MU228449.1:2363568-2403917 GCA_018584345.1 Thuja plicata
ATATATATATATATATTTATATATATATATATATGTATGTATATATATGTATGTATGTATATATATATACATACATATATATACATATACATATATACATATATATACATATACATATATATATATATATACATATATATATACATATATATATACATATATATGTATATATGTATATATGTATATGTATATATATATATGTATATGTATGTATGTATATATGTATATGTATATAACAAACAGAGGACCGACTAATCATATGGCAGCCATGACTTGAGGTACGCATTCAAGCTTTGTCTTCTCATTAAATCAATTTCATTTTGATGGCATTTGTTGATTTAATGGCACAATATGAATGTTAATACTAGAATTGTTTACATCTTTGTATTTGGAATGCTTGATGACCCGCAAGCTTTGAGAGCTAGAGCATTGTTGCTATTACCTTCAAGGCATTGTGTGAAGTGTTTGATCTCTCTTTATTTGTTTTGTTGTTGATATTCACTATGTGGTACTCCCCGTTTATGATCATTTCATGAGGTAATGTCTTGATGGCTCACAGGCTGCAAGCTAGGGCATCATGCATTGTTTATGAGCTCAATGTTTGAGCACCACATGACCCTATTATGAGCTCTATTTGTTATATACATATACATATATACATACATACATAATGGATTTTTATGAGATTATAGTTGATTCTCATCTAAGTGTTGACCGATTTGGTAATTTGCAACTTCAAAATGGATTTTTATGAGATTATAGATCATTCTTAGTGAAGGTTTGACCAATTCAGAGATCTATAACCTCAAAATGGCTTGTTATGATATTGTAACTCATTCTCAGCAAATTGTTGACCGATTCAGTGATTTCCAACCTAACAATGGCTTGTTATGAGGTTGTAACTCATTTTCAATGAATGGGTGACCGATTTTGCGATATGCAACCTTAGAATGACTTTTTATAAAATTGTAGCTCATTATTAGCAAAGGTTTGACTAATTTTGGGATCTACAACCTCAGAATGGCTTCTTATAAGATTATATCTTATTCTCAACAAACAGTTGACCAATTCGTTGATCTGCAACCTCAGAATGGTTTCTTATGAGATTATTTATCATTCTCAGTGAAGGGTTGACTAATTTGGCCATTTGTAACCTCATAATGACTTTTTATGATATTGTAGCTCATTCTTAGTGAAGGGTTGACCAATTCGATGATCTGCAACTTTAGAATGGCTTGTTATGAGATTATAGCTCATTATTAGCGAAGGGTTTATTGATTCAGCAATTTGCAACCTCAAAATGGCTTATTATGAGATTGTAGCTCATTCTAAGTGAAAGGTTAATTTATTCGGTGATCTATAACCTCAGAATGACTTGTTACAAGATTGTACCTCATTCTGAGTGAAGGGTTGACTGATTCAGTGATCTGCAACCTTAGAATGGTTTTCTATTATAACAACCTAAAAATGGTCAAATAAACCCTAGACCCCTAATCGTGATCTCTCATGAAGAAAAATCTAATCTGGATCATCCTTAAGTCCTAAACCTAAAGGAAATTCAACACCCTTAGTCTGATCTGACATAAACCCTAGGTCCTAACCTATGATTGCACTTGATTATTTAATTAATTCCTAAATCCTAAAATATTGACAAATAAACCTTATGTTATTTATTTAATTAATATCCTAGTATGTTGATTAAATAAATATCTAATTGTCAATTAAATGAAAAAAAGGAATTAATATTAATAAGTTGAGTAAAAGTGCATTTAAGTCATTTAAATATTTAAAAATGCATTTTATGTCATCATTTCAGTTGATTGAACATCAAATTAGAAATAAATTTTCCTTGTTCAGTTAATTAATTTTTTTTTCTGTTTCTCATTTTGGAAACAATCTAGTCAATTTAAAACTAATTTTAGAAGTTTCCTAAATGACTGATCAGTCAGTTTAGTTAACTAACTCTCTCAACCAATGATCTTCTATGCACATGGATTGTGCTTCTTTGACTCAATCTTGTCTGTTCTTCATCTTTCAATCTCAATTGTTGATTCAAGAGAGATTTTCTATGAAAGAAAGCTTCATTTTCCTAAAAAAGGATCCAAAGATTTTGAATAGATTTATTATGAAGGTTTTATTTATCATTTACATTTAAGCATTTAATATATTTTACTTATTTTCATGCATTTGAATTCATAATCTAGGAACACTTTCATTGTGGGTTTTAATAATCAATCTTAGCTAATCATTAGATTAATCATCTCTTGCACTTGCATCAATAGATTAATATCAATTTTCAAATCCTTCATTTAGACAATGTCAAGTCACTAGGTTTGTAATGATCTCAGAGAAAACTCATACTCCTGCCTACTAGAATGCAATAGGTCAGTTTAGATTAATTTATTGTTTTCTTAGTTTGATGTTTTCTTAGATTAATCATGAAATGACCTATTGAAGTGTCTGTGTAGTTTAGAGGTCCAATTTTCACACACATAGTGATGACATTGTATCTCATTCTTAGTGAAGGGTTGACCGATTTGGCAATCTTCAACTTCAGAATGGCTTGTTATGAGATTATAGCTAATTCTCAGTAAAGGGTTGACCAATTCGGTGATTTATAACCTCCAAACAGCTTGTTACAAGATTTTAGCTCATTCTCAGTGAAGGGTTGACCGTTTTAGTGATCTACAACCTTAGAATGGCTTTTTATGAGATTGTAGCTCATTCTAAGTGAAGGGTTGACCAATTCGGCAATCTACAACTTTAGAATGGCTTGTTATGAAATTATAGCTCAATCTCAGCGAAGGGTTGACAGATTCGGTGATCTGTAACCTCATAATGGATTGTTACGAGATTTAAGCTCATTCTAAATGAAGGGTTGGCCAATCTGGTGATCTCCAACCTCAAAATGGACTTTTATGAGATTATAGCTCATTCTTAGTGAAGATTTGATTGATTCAGCGATCTACAACTTTGTATGGCTTGTTATAAGATTATAGCTCATTCTCAGCCATGGGTTGACTAGTTCAGTGATCAACAACCTAAGAATGAATTGTTATTATATTTTAGCTCATTCTCAGTGACAGGTTGACTGACTTGGCAATCTACAACTTCAGCATGACTTGTTATGAAATTATAGCTCATTCTCAGCAAATGGTTGACCAATTTGGCAATCTTTAACCTCACAATGGCTTGTTATGAGATTGTAGCTCATTTTCAGTGAATGGTTGACTGATTCAATGATCTTTAAGCTTAGAATATATTGTTACAAGCTTCTAGCTCATTATCAATGAAGGTTTGACCAATTTGGAAATTTGCAAGCTCAAAATGGCTTGTTATGACATTATACCCATCTCAAAGAAGGGTTGAGTAATTTGGCAATCTGCAATCCCAGAATGGCTTGTTATGAGATTGTAGCTAATTCTTAGTGAATGGTTGATTGATTTGCTAATTTGTAACCTAAGAATGACTTGTTACAAGATTGTAGCTCATTCTCAGTGGAGGGTTGAACGATTCGACAATCTCCAATCTTAGAATGGCTTGTTATGATATTATAGCTAATTATTAGCAAAGGGTTGACCAATTTGGCAATCTGTTATTTTAGAATAGCTTGTTATGAGATTATAGATCATTCATAGTCAAGGGATAACTGATTCAAAAATATGTAACCTTAGAATGGCTTGCTACAAGATTTAAGCTCATTCTCAGTGAAGGGTTGACCAATCCGACAATCTGCAACCTCAAAAGGGTTCACCAATTTGACAATCTACAACTTCAGAAAGGCTTGTTACGAGATTATAGCTCATTCTCATGGGAGGTTTGACCAATTCGTTGATCTACAACCTCAGAATCATACAAAGGGTTGACTGATTTGATGATTTGCAACCTTAGAATGGATTATTATGAGATTGTAGCTCATTCTCAGTGAAGGGACAACTTTTTTGATCTATAACCTTAGAAAGGCTGTCATGCCCAAAATCTAGGGAAAAACACACCAACAATTTTTTTGAAAGCATATCAATAAGGTGATGATTAGAGAAGGAAGGTTTACCAAGGTTTACTAAACAAGTTACTGATTTTACTTCATTAAGGATATAGTCTATGTCGAGAGGTTAAGTGTAACTTTTGTTATTACAACGAGAGAAGTAACCTACAATGGCATCAAACCCCTATAGGAGATCATCCAAAAAAATAGTGTAAGAAAAAAGAAACAATTTGTATTCCATGAACTTAATTGTCACCCATCTGATAAAACAAATAATGGTATTCAATGAGCACTACTTGTCCAATAGAACATTAAATGCCATCGAATCCACCACACAACTATGGGCGAGGAGGAAATAATAGAAATGGTAGAGTTTCCACTTCCCGTGTCTTTTTTATATGATGCAATAAAAAAAATTTCTATTTATTTACCAAATTGTTACAAAATGTCTAAAAATTGTGAAGCTCCCAGAATGTCTCCTTTCGATAAAATGTGCAGCCTATTATCCACTGGCTGATTCGAAAGAAACATGAGATTCTCATGTCTTTAGTGTTGACCTTCTTGGTATTTATTCATTTCGAAGGATGCTCATGTCTTTGATGTTGACATTCCTGGTATTTATTCATTTAAGGTTTCATTTCCATTTTTATTTTACTTCATTAAATTTTACCTTTTTATGGACAAAAATGTAATGTGATTTTATATGTGTGTTGCGTTACAAGACTAAAGAAAGAGGAAGAAACCAGTGTCTATATGTCCTTATACCAAACCCATAATAATTTCTTGGTTTTAGGAAGTAATGTCTGCGATACTTACTATATAAGGATGCGCATGGGCTTTCAATGATGGGGATTGGAGGGCTCTTTAGATATCTTCTCTTTCAGACTTGACATCCCCTTCTCCCCTCTTAGAAAATCTTTGGCTTGAGTTTGGTCTTTACAAAAACAATTTTGCAGCTAGGAACCTGGGAGCAGAAGTATGAAAAGTTGAGAAGTGTCTTTAACCTTAATAAAGTCCCAGAACTTTACCAATGGTCTTAACAATTTATACAAAAAAGCATACATTATATTATCAAGGTCGTTTCCTGCCCTAAAAAATAAACTTATTACTAAGAAATCTCATCTCCAAGGTCATTTAAGAGTGAAACCCGCATATAATATTTTCATCTAAAGGTTATCTTGCATGCATGTCTACCAGAGCATTTCTAGCTATAATATCTGACAAAATCCCCATACACTATTATTTTATGATGCATCTCCATGCGCTATTGAAAAAATCCCATTGTGTAAATTTTGTTTACTGTTATAAAGGATTTTTATGGTAGTCATGTAAAATAGAAAGCAACCATAGAATAGAAATAATAGGAGATCCATGCAAGACAAAAGAAATGATTGGTATTTATGATATTTATAAATGCAAAATAAATTTTATCATACTTGACAGTTAGAAAATGTTGATCTTCTGTTTCATTGTTTATTAATTTAATAACTAAAGAAATAGTGTTAACTTAAATTATGGGAAAATAAATTTTTCTTATTGTAAGAAAAGAAAGAAATAAAATTTGATAGAAATTTTTTTTATATATAGAAAATATAGAAACATTCTATTTCATGTAGATTTCAATTTTAAATTTATTTTAAAACTAATTGACAATTTATTTTAACATTAAAAGAATAGAAGTTATTTTAGGATTTGCATCCAAAAAAAAAGAAATAAAACTAGAGTAGAATTTTTACTTATATATCTAGAAAAATATAGAAATATTTTATTTTTTAAGATTTTAGTTTTAATTTTTTCCTAAAACTAATTGATAATTCATTTAAAAATTAAAATTTGTTTTAATTTTAAAATATAAATTATTTGCATTGGTAAAGAAAAAATAGAATAGAAATATTGTTTATATATCTAGAGAAAAAAATTAGAAAGCTTTTCAAATCTATATTTTAGTTTTAGATTTATTATAAAACTAATTATTAATTCATTTAAAAAAATTTAAAATAGAATTTAGTTTGATTTTAGAATTTGAATTGGTATGTAAAAATAAAAATAAAATATAAATGTTGCTTATATATCTTTATATGTAGATTAATTTCTTTTTATTTAATTTCACACAAAAAATTATAATCTATCTATTTAGAGCAAGTTGATTTATATTAATGACTAAACAAGATAAGTTTAATTTTAATTATTAAAATATGCTAATAATATATATTATATTAATAAGTACAATAAAAAATAGAAATGTCAAATCACTATTTGATAATACTCTTTTATTATTTTTATCTAATATATTTATTAATCAAATAAATATTGATATAACCTTCATTAATTTGAGGCTATGTATTGACTGAAAAAATTCTTCACCTATCAAACATTTTCATCTATCTTTCTTTAAGGATGGTAATTCATTTAAATAAATCATGAAAGGCATGCTTTATTATATTGGTCCATTTTGAGTGAAGTAATCTTTCATCTCAAGTTTATATTGAGCTCTTCAAGAATAAGCTAACTCATAATTCATTATAAGAAATATTCCAAGACTTTAAATCCTATAACATCCTCTCTTATGTGTTCCCATAAGTTCACCATTCTCTTTATCAACATCATATTTGAAAATATTAAGTCAAGAAAACTTCATTCGTATTTTATTTCCAATTCAAGAAGAAAATTCTTCAGAAAATGAGTTTTAACTATGTGAGGTACTAAAGAAACAATATTAGTAACCATAATTATCTCTAAATATTGGTGTAAATTTCTATAATCATGGTAAAAATGTTACAATACCATGAAATCCAATTTAAGTTATAGTTTGTTTAATGTGATGAAGAATGAGTACCATTGCTTAGATTTTTTAAAATGATCTAAATGCATGATACACCTTATAATTATTATCAAATTTTTTAAGAATTAGACATAAAAAGAAAAGGTTGAATTTATATTCATTGTAGTAACACTTATGAAAGATTTGATATTACTGCAATTAAAGAATTGATATCTTTATGTGAATATTGGAGGCCCTATCCATCATAAAAATATAGGAAGAAAGACTAACATAGAAAGCTACCTAATCTAGAGTGGAAAAGAAAAATTGAAAGGTTTAACATGTAATCCTAACTCTATACCTAACCCTAACCCTAACCCTAACTCTAACCCTGAATATCACCTAAATCATAAACCTAAAACCTAATCTTAGCCATAACCTTAACCCTAACCCTAATCTTATTTCTAACCATAACCCTAAATACTAACCTTGTCCATAATCCTAAATCTAACCCTAACCCTAATCCTAATCCTAACCATAACCATAATTCAAACCATAAACCTAAAACTTAACCCTAACCACAATCACAACTTTAAATCTTAATCCTAACCATAATCATAACCCTAACCCTAACTCTAACTCTAACCATAATCCTAACCATAACTAAAATCATAAACCTAACCATAATCTTAAAATTAATCCCAACCATTGTGTAAACCCTAACCCTAGCCATAATTCTACTCATTACCCTAAATATAAACCCTATCAATAATCCTAATTCTAACCCTAACTCTAACCCTGTCTATAACCCAGATCCTAAGACTAACCCTAAACATAATCTAAACTATAAATCAAAATAATTTCATAAACCTAAATCATTATCCTAACTATAACTCTAACCTTAATGAAAAATTTTACACTAACAATAATTCCAGCCAATATATAAACCCTAAACCTAACCTTAATTTTAATTTTAAATCCTAAATCATGTTCCTAACCCTAAAGATATATAAGCAATACGATTCTATTTGATGTAGATTTAAAGTCTAGAACCCTAAAGATATATAAGCAAAGATTAAAAATGCATTAAAACTAATTGACAATTTATTTTAACATTAAAAGAATAGAAGTTATTTTACAATTTAAATGCAAAAATAAATAAATAAAAATAGAGTAGAATTTTTACTTATATATCTAGAAAAATATAGAAACATTCTATTTTTTAAGATTTTGGTTTTAATTTTTTTCTAAAACTAATTGATAATTCATTTAAAAATTAAAATTTATTTTAATTTTAAAATATAAAATGATTTGAATTGGTAAAGAAAAATAGAATAGAAATATTGTTTATATATCTAGAGAAAAAAATTAGAAAGCTTTTCAAATCTATATTTTAGTTTTAGATTTATTGTAAAACTAATTGTTAATTCATTTAAAAAAATTTAAAATAGAATTTAGTTTGATTTTAAAATTTGAATTGGTATGGAAAAATAAAAAGAAAAAGAAAATAGAAATGTTGCTTATATATCTTTATATGTAGATTAATTTCTATTTTTTAATTTCACACAAAAAAATTGTACTCTATATTTAGAGCAAGTTGATTTATATTAATGACTAAACAACATAAGTTTAATTTTAATTATTAAAATATTCTAATAATATATTTTATATTAATAAGTAAAATAAAAAAATAGAAATGTCAAATCATGATTTGATAATACTCTTTTATTATTTTTTATCTAATATATTTATCAATCAAATTAATATTGATATATACTTTATTAATTTGAGGTTGTGTATTGATTGAAAAAATTCTTCACCTATCAAACATTTTAAGCTATCTTGCTTTAAGGATGGTAATTCATTTACATAAATTGTGAAAGGCATGTTTTATTATATTGGTCCATTTTGAGTGGAGTAATCTTTCATCTAAAGTTTATATTGAGCTCTTCAAGAATAAGCTAACTCATAATTCATTATAAGAGAGATTCCAAGACTTTAAATCCTATAACATCCTCTCTTATGTGTTCCCATAAGTTCACCATTCTCTTTATCAACATTGTTATTTCCTTTTCTTGCTGACATATGAAATACTCTCAATGAGCTTGCTCTACTTATCCCATACACTGATAAAGCAAGATATAGAATGAAATAAATAGGGATTCAACACCCTCTACACTTTGAGCACCATAAACTCGAGTGGGTACCCTTCTAACTTAGAATGATCAAATCACAGAATCATTCTAGAAAATATGAATGGAATTACAGGGGTTGATAACTGTAACATTTATTTGACAGATCAAACATAAAGGTAAAGATCAATTTTGATAGTGATAGTCAACTATTTCTAAAGAAAATAGACTAGTGTCTTATCCTAGGGAATGGAGTCACTTATGAATATTCATAACCAATTGCTCATGAACAAGAACTTAAAAAAATGATAGATATGACATAAAAATAGATATACCTTATATACCTATCATCACACATATGAAAATTTAATTCATCAAATTCATTATAAACCTTGAATCTCATTGAAATAGTCCCAAGGCAATTTTAGTCTTTCCTTGAAAGAACCCCAAAACTATTTCAAAATCTGCCTAACAGATGCATAAATTGAACATTCCTTGAGCATTCAATTTAAATAAAATTTAGAACACAACAATGAAGAAAAAATACTCATCATATGTTTCATAAACTGTTGATGTGTTTCATTTGTATTCATGATCAAAAATTTCTATTACATTTAACAATGAATTTCAAAACCCTACTTTGAATATATTGGTCTTAAGACAGAGTTTACAACTTCAACTTGTATTGCCCAAAATAAAAATGGCTATCCTTTTCCCGGTAGTCTTGGAATCCTTTTATAACTAAGGATGCAACAAGCTACAGACTACATGGGAAAGATTTACAAAATATTTTACAACAACCTTTAAAACTAACAAAAAAAACCAAAATTACAATAGAACATAGGTGGCAAAAGTTGGTGAAGCCTGAACAAATTTGTTCTTGTAGTTTGAAAGTATCATTGTTATCCTTTTACCTTTTCCTCCCACCTATTCACCTCCTTGGCATTGGGCCAATCCAAATTATTTTCCTTCTCTAGCTTTGCAACAACTTTTGTTCATCTAGCATCAATGGTTGTTCCGGCCTCAGAAACAAACTTTGCCATATCTCTTTCAACCTTGAAGAGGTTGTCAATTAGTTCATTGCAATATTCAACATTAATATCCTTTTCCAGGTATTGCTTCATCTCCTCATCCTTGAATATCCTATCAAATTGAGCTATCTAATCTGATGTGGCTTCAAAACACCAACTTCATCATATATCTTTGGGATTAAGGTTGGGCATTGATCACCAAATAGTTGCAATTTATTATCTATTAAGTTAGCTTTGCCATTGAAGAAGGCAAGAGTTTCATTCATCTCACTGATCATTTCAATGGTATCTATGATTTTATTAGGAAAATCATCACTGTATAACATGGCTTTCTTCAATTTTTTGATTAGCCTCTCTCTTCCTGAATAGGTCTTAAAAGTAGGTTCCAAGAAAGTCATAGATTCTACAGCTGTCTTTAAGGCTTCTTGCAGTGATCCATAAAATGTATATACTATGTTAGTCTTCTATTTCAAAACATCAATTCAATGTTACAGTATAGGCAATATAATAGACATGACATTTACATTCTGCTCTTGTAATGATTCCTTGGATTGGCCATCTGCCAATGCTGAATCTTCCTTTATTTCAATGGCAGCATCTGTTTCAACTTTTGCTACTTCCTAGGGGACTGGAGTCTTCTCTTTCTTACTCTCCACTAATTCTTCCTTCAATTTTGCAATTTGTTCCTCTAGGGTGTGATTGTGAATTACAATTTCTTCATGCTTCTTTGCCAATGCCATCCTCTGGCCAAAAGTTGTTTCATATATTTTAGATAGATCATCAACCTTTGCTAGGTTCATGAAGGACACTTGGGTCATTAACTAAGTTATCTCAGTGTTACTGGTGTTTTGCAGATTCCAAATCATCTTGTCTACCCTCATCTCCTCCCTTATAGTCATGACCAGAGGCTTCTGTGTAGCAGGGGCCAGAGACCAAATAGCTAAGGTCTTGGATTTAGGATCAAATCCCGATCCTTTCAAAACATCATCAATCTCAAATTTTGTTTTCAATAAGGGGTATTCTTGCCTCCTAATCTGATTAATGATAAAAGTAGACTATAAGTTCCAATCTGGCATTAAAAATACCCCACTGTTCTATACCAATAACCTATCTTGTTCCACAGTAATCAGTTCACTCTCAGGATCATAATCCTGGAGTGTCTTCACAAATTCTTCATTTTTATCTAATTTTCCTTCACTTGCAATCAGACTTTGTCTCAATTCTTTTTGTTTTAACTTGATCAAGAATGTTTTGAATTCCTCAGACTTTATAAATTCATCATCCTTGATAAATGTTTTTTCCATCAATACCCTTTCATCTATTTTTGGAAACAAAATCATTTGATTGTCCCCCTATCCTTCATCCTATGTCTTCTTTTGTATTTGACTTTTCAATTTTTTGAAAAACTTTCCACGCTTTGTTATTACAGCTTTAGCCAGGCTGTTTCTATCTTGCACCATCTTGTGCTCTATTTTTTGCTTATTTTTGGGTGGCTCTCTGGTAGAAGTGGCCTCTTCTCTAGCCTCTTCTTCTTCTTGGTACTGTTCCTCTTGTTGTTCCTGATGCTCCTAGTCATGTAATGCAACATGAATTGGGGACCCTTGAGACTATGCATCCTCAGCACTGAATTGTGGTATTTGTGCCATTAAAGTATCATAAGACTTTAGCATTTCATCCATTCTCTGCAAATACGGAAGATCATGAAAGAAACCAGATAATGACTTATCTGACTCCTTCCATTCCTTCTCAGCCTTACAAGGTCTTTCCATTTTCTCCTCATTTCTAGAACCTCAACTCTATCCAACTTATTTCTTACAACATCCTCACCATATAAAGGCTCATGGTCTCTCACAATTACCTAGGAGACCATGCATTTTAGAGCTTTTTTTACAAAACTTTCTGGATCATAGAATCTAACAACAGTAGTGGACATTCTATACTACTTCAGAAAGTCATTGATCAAATCAAAAACTCTTTTTCCAATAGAAAAATCAAAACCCACCCACAATCTAGGGACAAAATTACCCCTCCTGTGTCCCTCTAGGAATTCTTTATCAATCCAGGTAATTTTCCAAATAAACACTAGGAATGCAATTCTAAGAGGCACAAAATTAGGGAGAATGTGAGGAGAGAAACCATATACCCTAATGATAGTGAAATGATCAAAGAAAACTAAATCTCCCCAATTATGAGAGATTGGCCAATTTTCAACAAAATGGTAAGGTCTTAATATCCTCCTAACCCCAATTGGTAATCTCTCTCTTTCAGCTCCTAGTAAATCAAAGATTGGATCCACAATCCAATTAGAGAAACATACAAAAGATTAATTTATAGAGGAATTGTCCCATACCAGGGTCCACCTTTGAATTGGCATGCTGACACCATATTCTGAATCAAATAGTTGTAGCTCTTCATCCATGGAGGCCTTGTTGTAGATTAAAATCATAAGCATTAGATGAGAATAATGTTTAAAAGTTGGGACAAGGACATTGTTTTGTATATCTACCCATGCTACATGAATAGCTTCAACTACGTACCCCACATAGTAATAATCCCAATTGACCTCTGGGTGTTGAATGTTCATTGCCATCATTAGTAGGTCTTCAACCATAATAGAATCTCCATCAAATCCTAACACCCTGCTCAGGCCATATACTGTGCACTTGACATAGTGCTAAAATATGGACAAATCAAAGGGAGGATTAACATTGTTTGGGATAATTACCAGGTTTCTGTCTACCCTAGGCATGAATTTGGGTATTTCATATTTCTTGATCAATTTTTCCCTCTTCTTATAATATGATTTTATCTTCTCTAGATCAATTTCTGTGCATAATGTACAGTAATCCCAAAAACCTCTACTATTGATCTTCTATTGATGTGTACTAGGGATTCCTTGTTCTTTTTCCTAATTACCCTAGCTACTGGGCAATAATTCTTAGCCAATTCCTTGATTAACTTTATATCCACCTATACAAAAGGTACAATCAATTTAGCCATGTTTAATTTCCAGGGATTGGAAATTGGGACAACTTTAACTCTATTGTTCCAAAAATAATGAAATAGAGTATTACCTGAGAAGCATGTAGTGACATGATTTTTGCACTGACATCATCTATCTTTCCACTCATCCTGGTTGGCACTATTTGCGTTTGATGTCCCAAGCAGAAAATTAGCAAATTCCTCTATATATTTCTTTGCTACAACCTTCTTCTTTTCAAACCCTTGTGAGGCCAGACTAGTGGTAGATTGACTCATCCTTCTTTCTCAATTTTCTATCTCAAAAAAACAAGTTCTATCACCCTCACAGAAAATCTTAGAATGCAAAAATAGGAATTGTACAGAATCAAGCTCAATCATTCATTCTTATAGCCATCAGATCTATGTCTTGTCCACCTGAATGCCAAATTCTCGCACTTGCAATGTCATGCAATCATCTCTCTGTAACTAATGCTGCCATTAATTTACACTGTATGATCCCTGCTGGGAAAGAGTACACACTTTTTCTCTTTTTGCACTTGTAAGCCTGAAATAAGCCACTTGTCAGCTTGTCACCAACCCACTGTACTTTTCTTACACTCAAAATTGTCCTTGCGAGTGAGCGATATGACCTTTCATTTTAACCAATCACGCACTTGCAGTCTATTTTTTCTTTGATTCATATCCTCTGTGACTAAGAGATGACCTAACTAGCAACTTCATCATTTGGTGGTCGCATACTTGCTACCTCTTTATCCTTTGCACTTATACTTGTGCAAGTGAGCGGCATCACTTTTTCTTTTATCCATCGCAGACTTGCTTCTCAACACTTTTCTTTCTTTAAACCCTTGCAAGTGAGAGAGTACAATTTTGTTACTCAAGCTTTCCTTTGTCGCACACCCGCTAACCTCTAACCTTTCATGCTTGGATATGCTAGAGTGAGTGACAACTCAAAATAATCATGCATTATTTTCTAGTCATGCACTCACTATGCCTTTCTAATTTTTTTTTATACTTCTACAGGTGAGCGATGACCATTTTCATTATGCACTTTATTTTGTCGCTCACTCACACTATAAAATATTTTAGCTTACAACCATTAGTGAGTGAGAAATGACCTTTTTCCATCATAGTCGCATACTCATTGCTGAAATTTCTTTATGAATGAATCCTTCACGACTGAGTGAGTAACTTCTCACAATCTTTATAACTCATTAATCACTCACTTGCTGACCCCTTTTTCTTTATCTTTCTTCATGATCGACTGAGCGAAAACCTCCGATTTTCTTTATCGCGCACTCACGGGCTTGAAATCTTAACCTAAACATCATTTGCGAGTGAGCGGTAGCCAACATGTTTTCTTAATCACATACTTGCTAGCCACTTTTCATATTAACTTTGTTCATGGGAAAGTGAGCGACAGATTTTTCTTCCTTTCATCATTCACTCGCGAGCTCATCATTTTAAATTGCAATTGATTGGCGAGTGAGTGAGAGAAAAACTAATCTCTTAGTTGCACACTCACACACTTTAAAACACTGAGTACTTCCTATGTGACTGAGCGACAAGAACCATCTTATGATCAAAACATAATCAATCACTTACTCACACTGCAAAAAATACAATAGTTTAAGACTTGTGTGAATGAGGGGTACTAAAATCTGACTTCCTCGTACACTCAGGGGCTCAAATGACATGCACAAAAACTTATGTCGGGTGAGTGACTAGACCTCTTTTACATCACTCGCTCAGTCACAGACCAAAAATTTAAAGACCTAAGACCACCGCGACTGTGTGATACACAAAAAATTAACTCATCGCTAAGTTGCTGAACCTTTTAACACAAAACTTAATCCCTCACGATTGAGAAACATACCAAATACTTCCAACTTGCTTAGTCGCAAACTAACAACCCGACTTCAAAATTACATCACGACTATGCAATTAACACAATTTAATGACCAAGTCGCTCACTCGCACACCTAACTTGACTTAACAAGATATGACTGCGACTGCGTGACTCATTCCAAAATGACTCACCGCTCACCCACACACTTAGAAAACACATTAAAAGATCAGTGCAGGTGTGCGAATAAAACTTGAAACAAGGCATTTTGAAGACTTAACCACAAAATTGACCTTTTTGACATGAAGATACATGAAATTTGAAACAGAACACGTGGGAAAAAAGGCCAAAGATTTGAAATATGAAAAATTTTAATATGCAGTGCTAACAATGGCTCCGACTAGGGAAATGTAATTGCAAAATTGACATTAGAAGCCAAAACTCTGAGAGACAAACCATAAACCAAAACAAAATTGTACATGCACACACAACAAAACCACACTAAAGCAAGGAAATCTATTCTACTGTGCATGGAAATAAGAAATTTTATGAGAAATAATGTTTCAAGAATTGTCCATGCATTGGCAATTCCTATATCTCACCATTAGGGTCTTCCAAAAAATAAGAATCTTGACCATGAAATTCCTGGACTACAAAGGGGCCCATCCATAATGATTCAAATTTACCATGCTTTCCCTTCTCTTCTTTCCTAGCATTCCACTGAAGCACCATATTATTTATCTAAAATTTCCTTTCAGTTGCTCTTTTGTCAAACAAATACTTAGACTATTGTTGGAGCTTCATATTTATTTTATGTGTCTCTGCTCTTATTTCTTCTGATTCCACCAATTGATCCATCCTCTCCATCATGGGTTCTTGTTCTTCAAACTCCTCTTCTTGTAGAAATTTTTACATAGGTAACTAATTATTTAAAGGAAATCTCGCTTGAGCTCCATAGACCATTTCAAAAGGGGGCACCCCTATTGCTCTTTTCACTGTTACCATGTCAGCCCAAAGGGCTAACTTCAGTTTTGAATGCCAAGACTTATTATTTTTCTCCAAAATCCTCTTAATGATTTTCATGATGCTTTTGTTGCTAAACTCAGCTTACCCATTTTCTTGAGGATGATATGGTGAGGAATAAGATACAATAATGCCATAGTCTTCACAGAAGTCCTTAAACTCCTCAAATCTAAAACACATGGCATTGTCCATGATTAACTTAGTGGCTACACCAAATTTTGTCAGAATATTATCCATGAAGAAATCCATTACTACCTTACTAGTAGCCCATTTTGATGGAACTACCTCTATCCATTTTGTGAAATAATCTGTAGCCACAAGAATCCAACTATGGCCCCCACTTGATTTTTTTGTGAATTCACCAATAAAATCAAGACCCCATTGGGAAAAAGGTGCTTCAACAGTCATAGGATTTAAAGGCAAGGCTCCTAAAAATTTCATCTTAGAAGAAAACCTTTGGTAGGGCTCACATCTCTATACAAACTTTTGAGTATCTTTGAAAATACATGGCCAATAGAATCTAGCTTTGATTATTTTGTGAGTCGTGGTCTTGGCAGAATAATGCCCCCCACACACACCACTATGCATTTCATCCAAGAATCTTTTAGATTGTGATTCATCCAAATAGAATAATAAAATTTCATCCCTATTCTTCCAAAATAAGTCACCTTGTATCAAAACATACCTTTGAGCCTGCAGCTTCAGAGTCCTTTTTTGATTATATGACATATGTTCTGGACATTTACCATTTTTCAGAAAAAATATAACATCAGTATACCATGGCTGCAATTCTATGCTAGTCAAATTCATATTTATTGTCTACACATCATTTACTTGAGCCAACTCCATGTTTATGTCATTCATTAACTTGGCTAAACCCAAACCCCTTATCAATTTGGTGACTTGAATTTCCAAATTAAATTCTAGGATCTTGTTGATCCATCTACACCTTTTTCCAGTAACTTCAGTCTGAGACAATATACCTTTCACTGTAGCATGTGGCACATAAGCAATTATTTCTGCACAAACTAGATAAGGTCTAAAAACCTTGGTTGCTTTGACCAATGCATATGCTTGTTTCTCCATTATCTCATAATTAAGTTATGTTGCTTGTAGATAATTACTGAAAAATGCTATGGGATGATCAAAACCTTCATCATCCTTCTGCAGAAGTACTACAACAATTGTATGGAAAGAAGCAAAAGAGAATATAGAAAAAGGATTTTCATAATCTAGAGATCTTAATATAGGTGCTTTCTGAATAGCTACTTTTATCTTTTCAAAATATGACTAAGAATCCTTATCCCATTCAAACTTAGCATTTTTATTTAGTAATTTAACAATGGGCTTTACTATCTCAACAAAGTTTGCAATGAACCTCCTCACAAAATTTAATTTCCCATGGAAAGATTGAACACCTTTGATATTTGTGGGGCCAAGACTTTGTTAATGGATTCCACTCTTTTAGGATCAATCCTGACACCCTCTGTAGACACTATATGCCCTAGTAACTTACCTTCTCTCACAGCAAAGTGACACTTCTTTTGATTTAATGAAATCCCATATTCCAAGGCTTTAGAAAAAATCTTTTCTAAATGTTTACAATGATCCTCAGCCTTTTGAGAGTATGCAGTTAAATCATCTTGATACACCACCATAATTATATTTATAAACTCCTTAAAAGCCACATCCATGGCTCTTTGGAAAGTAGCTCCTGCATTCATTAGGCCAAATGGCATTCTCGCATAGATATAAGTACCCCATGGGGTAGTGAATGTTGTTTTAAACTATTCAAATTCTTGAACCAACACCTGGTTGTAACTAGAAAAACTATCCATCATGGATAGAAAATCACAACTAGTAACTCTTTGTAGCATTGCCTCCATGTTAGGAAAAGAATAATTATCTTTTAGAGAAGCTACATTGAGGCTTCTGAAATCAACACATAGCCTGATGTCTCCATTTTTCTTTCTGACTGGGACTAAATTGGACACCCAAGAAGAATGTCTGATTGGTTTTATTATCCCAGCCTCCTTGACCTTTGTCAATTCTTGCTACATCTTGGGGGCTAGCAAAGGATTTACTGGCCTCTTTTTTTTCTAAAAAGCTTAATATCATTTTTTAATGGAATTTCATGTTGAAAGAGATCTTCCCTATAAGACTTAAGGTCTTCATAAGACCAAGCAAAAACATGTTTGAATTTTTTCAGCAAGCTAATTAAATTCTCTCTCACATGAGGAGCCAACTTATTTCCAATATATACAATCTTAGGATCACACTCTGATCCCAAGTTTACCTCTTCAAATTCATCCAATTTGGCTGTAGACTTTTGGCACATGTGACTATCATTATCAGTAAACAATCCCTCCAATTGAGTTAGTCCTTTAGGGATTTCATTTGTTTACAACTACAAAATTTTATTGCCAAATATTATTTCTTTCCCATCAATAATCTCTATTAAATTATTACAGTCAATGACTTGCCCTTCATAATTATCCACACATTGAATAAAATTAAGGATATCTTCATCACTTTCAAATACCTACCAATTATATACATTATCAGGAATGGCAGGCATATTCTTGGTTTGCACAATAGATACTCCTGCTAGTGTTAGTTCATCATTTTTCAAGGCCACATTAGCTAAAAAATCTTCCATGATATTCTTAGATCTCTCTATCCAATCAATGAAAAATGCATCAAAGAATTCAATGCTATCCCATACAGCATGCCTGCACTATTTTAGCCTATCATTTTTAGTAGCATATTTTGATCTAATTTGGGATATGGCTAGCTCTGAATCACCAAAAAATCTTAATAAATTAATACCATGCTTGATTGCTATTTCTAATCCCAACAACAATGCCTCATATTCAGTTGTATTGTTTGTACACAAAAAGGATAGCATAAATGAGTATTTGAAAGTAATACCTGATGGAGAGACAAATAGAACACCAGCTCCTAATCCTTCTCTAGAGCATGCTCCATCAAAATACATTTTCCATAGTCCATGTTGTTGCAATTCTAATTATTCTATTATGGGATCTATGTTTTTCAATTGTGGTTGAATCTTCTCAACCTTGAAATTATGCATATCTACATCCACAAAGTAATTTAGCATGTTTGGTTCAATTTTCTCAACATAAACAGGAGATCTGGGCTCCCTTAATAGTTTTGCTTCTTTCCCATTTACATAAATAGTAGAAAAGGACAAATCCAATTGTACATGTCCTCCAATAGCTGCAGCACACTACCTTGATAAAAGCATGCCATAAGGGGGTGGTGAATCCACAACCACAATATCTATTTTAAAAGTGACCTCAAGGTATGTAGCAAGTTTTACCTCTAATCCTTGTAAACTTTCTACTACAGGTACTTCCCTATTGTCCATGGCATAACATTTACCACAAGTAGTATCCACCTCTAGACCCAATTTTTTTATGATAGTGTAAGTCATCACATTAGCAGTAGCTACTGAGTCCATCATACATTTTTTTAGTAGCATATTATTTGTGAGGAATGTTAGATAAAAAGGATCAATCTAATCTAGCTCTTGGATAATTACATTTCCTAGATAGATTGGGATTACATCCTTCTCTTCTTGCTTCCCTTTCAACTCATCATTCAAATCAGTATTATCATGCATACCAGGGAAATCAGATAATAATGAAAAGGCTGCTTCTATGTGCTCTTTGATTTTAAACATCTCAAGTAAATGGACATAGACTTTCATCTGAGATAAAGCTTGCTTCATGTCAAAAGTTGGGAAGCTCATGACATTGTCAGAAGATGTTTTACCTTTACTTTCCTTCAATTATCTTGTCTTTTGTTCATGAGGAGGGGCAGATTTATTTTCCCTAACCAGAATGTCCTTCGGGTCATCCTTTTCTATTCCTTCCTTTTTTGTTTTATCCACATCAGGTGTAGATTCTTCATTTATGACTTCTGTGATAATAAGTGAACTAGACTATCTCCCACTTTGATCAACCTTTCTATTTCTAAGCTGATATGAGCTTCTTGCCTATGTTACAGTAGTAATAGTAAGAAACCTTATCTCCTCATCATTAGGCATTCCAAATTGAAGATGTTCTAACTTAGTATTTGTATCATCTACTGTGATTGGCATATTTTCTTCTGTCTCTTCCTTTGAGCTTCCATTGTCATCTTCAATAGTGAGTGCACACATGTTTATTGCAGGTTTTTTCTCATTCTGGCTTTCTTGTGTTCCAATATTTTCACGTGGCTCCACCATGCCTTGAGCTACGGCACATTGATAAGGGGAATGAGGCATATTGCAGGCCATGCACCAGGGAGTGTTTTCCAAATTATGTGCATTGTTGTTTTTTAATGGATTGGGGATGTCTTTTCTCTTAGGATCATTTTGTTCTTCTGTCATAGGTTTTCCATCCTTCCACTGAGTTTTATAAGGAAAATCTTGCAGTCTATAAGGCTTATCTTGTCTTTGATACTATGGCCTATCATTTTGAAACCCCTTCTCATTCTTGTCTACCTTAGCAGCAAGATATTTCACAACACTTACCAATGTATCCATTTTATCTTCTTCTTTGGGGTTCTTATTTGACTGTCTTTGGCTCTTTCCAGAGTCTACTATCATCCTATTTTCCAAGCTTGCCAGAAGATCTTCTATTGATTTCTATGTTTATGGCCAACTTAAATGATTCTCTCATGGTTTGAGGGTCTTTATCTCTGAGAAAATAAGTTGTCTTCCCATCTAAAGCATTACAGTAGGTGGTGATGCATACATTTTCATCCAATATCAATACTTGGAACAACTTATGCATGGCCTTTTGAAATCTTACATTAAATTTAGCAATGCCTTCATTAGTAAATGTTTTCAAACTGTTGAATTCATTCAACATAAAACCATAATTTATTTTGTCACCATATTGTTCTTTGAAACTTCTAACAAATTCATCCCATGAGTAAATACTATTATCAGGTAAACCTCATTACCAGTCTCTTGCATCCTCAATTAGGGATTACACAAACAATTTCATCATAATATCTTCATCTCCAATCTCATAATCATTCATTGTGTTTGTAAAAAAATTTAGATGCTCCTCACTAGTTATAGCATTATTCCCACTAAATTTGGGAATCTTATCTCTGACCTCATTAGGGATAGGGTTTGGTTGGCCAGGGATACCATAAAAAAAATAGTTGCCTATATCTCTCTAAATGAATAGGTCTTCTCTAAAAATTAGTACCAATATTTTGGCCACTATTACCAATGCCTACATGTTGTTGACCACCAATATTGTTCAATCCACTCCCTCCTACTTGTGATGCAACTCCTTGAGCTTCACCATATGTTTGGGTATTTGTATTACCACTAATATTCTAAATATTAAAGGTATTTATAGGCATGGTTTGAGTAACTATAGTGGTATCATTTGTTAAATTGGTATAAACTAGAGAACTTAGGAAAGCAATCTTTCTTTTCACCTCCGCAATAGCAGCTTCTAATTCTTCCTTTTCCAATTGTTTTTGAATATCATATTTGGCCTTTCTAGCCCTTTCCAATTCCATATCAAGTGAGAACATATCCTGAGACATACCCTCTTCAACCTTAGGCTCAGAAAATTTAATGCCAGTGAGCTTTTGTTTTCCTTTATCAACATTTGTTTGTCTAGCATTAGCTCTTGATATATTTTGTCTAGATATTTGAGACTTAGGAGGCTTTTTAATTTCATAATTAATGACTTGCCTCACCATAGGGCCTTTATCTCTGGAATCACTTTTCTTAAGCAAGTGTTCTCTTTCTTGGCATTATTTTCTCAGGGTGTCTACATCTCCAAAAAGTTCTTTATTCAAACCATGAAATCCCTCATTGGCAACCCGTGCTGCCAATTTTAATTGGGCACCTCGCTTCTTCAAAAATTCTCTCTTAGTGATGGAATTTATAATTTGTTCCTCTCTAGCCTCATCATTCTTCTTCTTGATAAGCAGTTGTTCATCTAATTCCCTCTTCAAAAGGTCATTATCTCTAAGGACTCCTTCAATATCAGAACTGGAAGAATCATAGATATTCATCAGATTATCTCCCTTTTGGTCTTCAACCTATTCATAAGGGATACCCTTTAAATAGGAGGATGTCTCCCCCTTTTCTTGATATACACTCTTTGGTCTAGGGTTAAATATATCCTCAAAAAAACCCATGGTGTCAGACTTGGGATTCAAAGGTTCATTAATTTCTTTCTTAGGAATAGTACCTAAGGACTGACTGGGACCTACAGATCTAGGCTTCTAAGAGCTGTTGTTATAAGATTCTCCCTTCCTAGAATGGTTCCTTCTAGAATTTTTAGAAACATCACTCTCTGATGTTGCTTAAGAGTGATCCTTTGTGTTTGTCTTTGCATTCCTCATCCTAACCAAAATGAAATTTTATACACTTGATTTGCTAATGTTCCCCTTATAAACACTATAACAAATTACTTGGAGTCGCCACCCAAAATATTTTGAGAATAATAACAAAAATTTCACTTCAACAATGATATTTAGAGGATATAACACAATTTGTGATTTCAAAAATTGGATTTGAAGGAATTGATATATATGAAACAGGATTTCACACCAACCTTCACACACATTCCTTGAAATTCCCAAGTAGAGTTGCTATTTTCTATTAGTTCCTTTTCTTGCTGACATATGAAATACTCTCAATGAGCTTTCTCTACTTATCCCAAACACTAATCAAGCAAGATATAGAATGACAGAAATACGGTTTCAAAACCTTCTACACTTTGAGCTCCATAAACTCAGGTGGGAATACCCTTCTAACTTAGAATGATCAAATCATATAATCATTCTAGCAAATATAAATGGAATTATAGGGGTTGACCACTATAACATTTATTTGATAGATCAAACATAAAGGTAAAGATCAATTTTAATAGTGATAGTCAACTATTTCTAAGGAAAACAGACTAGTGTCTTATCCTAGGGTATGGAGTCACTTATGAATATTCATAACCAATTTCTCATGAACAAGAACTTAAAAAAATGACACATCTGACATAAAAATGGATATACCTTATATACCTATCATCAAACATATGATAATTTAATTCATCAAATTCATTATAAACCCTGAATCTCATTGAAATAGTCCTAAGGCAATTTTAGTCTTTCCTTGAAAGAACCCCAAAACTATTTCAAAATCTTCCTAACAGATGCATAAATTGAACATTCCTTAAGCATTCAATTTAAATAAAATTCAAAACACAATAATGAAGACAAAATACTCATCATATGTTTCAAAAATTATTGATGTATTTCATTTGTATTCATGATAAAAAATTGCTATTACATTCAACAATGAATTTCAAAACCCTACTTCAAATATATTGGTCTTAAGACAAAGTTTACAACTTCAACTTGTATTCCCCAAAATAAAAAATGGCTATCCTTTTCCCAGTAGTCTTGGAATCCTATTATAACTAAGGATGCAACAAGCTACAGACTACATGGGAAATATTTATAAAGTCTTTTACAAAAACCTTTAAAACTGACAAAAAAAACCAAAATTACAACAGAACATAGGTGGCAAAAGTTGGCAAAGCCCGAACAAAATTTGTTGTTGCAGTTTGAAAATATCATCATTATCCTTTTAGCTTTGCCTCCCACCTATTCACCTCCTTCGTAGTGGGCCAATCAAAAGTATTTTCCTACTCCATCTTTGTAATAGCTTCTGTCCATCTGGCATCAATGGTTGTTCTAGCCTCGAAAACAATCTTTGCCATATCTCTTTCAACTTTGAAGAGGTTGTCAATAAGTTCATTGTAATATTCAGCATTCATATCATTTTCCAGGCATTGCTTCATCTCCTCATCCTTGAATATCTCATCAAATCCAATTATCCAATATGATTGTGTCTTCAAAACACTAGCTTCATCATATATCTTTGGGATTAAGGGAGGTCATTGGTCACCAAATAGTTACAGTTTATTATCTATTAAGTTAGCTTTGCCATTGAAGAAGGAAAAAGTGTCATTCAACTCACTGATCATTTCAATGGTATCTATGATCTTATCGGGAAAATAATCATTGTATAACATGGTTGTCTTCAATTTTTCCATTAGCCTCTCTCTTCTTGACCAGGTCTTAAAATTAGGTTCCAAGAAAGTCATAGCTTCTGCAGCTATCTTTGAGGCTTCTTGTAGTGATCCATACAATGTATATACTATGTCAGTCTTCTGTTTCAAAACATCAATTTAATGTTGCAATATAGGAAATATGACATACATGACATTTACATTCTACTCCTATAATGATTCCTTAGATTGGCCTTCTGTCAATGCTGAATATTCCTTTATTTCAATGGCAACATTTTTTTCAACTTTTGCTACTTCCTGGGGGACTGGAGTCTTCTCTCTCATACTCTCCACTAATTCTTCCTTCAATTTTGCAATTTGTTCCTCCAGGGTGTGATTGTGAATTACAATTTCTTCATGCTTATTTTCTAATGCCATCATCTGGCCAAAAGTTGTTTCATACCTTTTAGGTAGATCATCGACCCTTTCTAGGCTCATGAAGGACACTTGGGTCATTAACTAAGCTATCTCAATGTCACTGGTGTTTTGTAGATTCCAAATCATCTTGTCTACCCTCATCTCCTCCCTTATAGTCATGACCAAAGGCTTCTGTGTAGTAGGGGCCAGAGACCAAATAGCTAAGGTCTTGGATTTAGGATCAAATCCTGATCCTTTCAAAACATCACCAATCTCAAATTCTATTTTCAATAAGGGGTCTTCTTGCCTCCTAATCTAAGCAATGATAAAATTGGACTATAAGTCCCAATCTGGCATTAACAATACCCCACTATTCTATACCAATAAGCCAGCTTGTTCCACAGTAATCAGTTCACTCTCAGGATCATAATCCTGGAGTGTCTTCACAATTTCTTCATTTTTATCTATTTTTCCTTCACCTGCAATCAGACTTTGTCTCAAGTCTTTTTGGTTTAACTTGATCAAGAATTTTTTCAATTCCTCAGACTTTATAAATTCATCATCCTTGATGAATTATGTTGCCATCATTACCCTGTCATCAATTTATGGAAACAAAATTATTTGATTGGGCCCTTTACCTTCATCCCGTGGCTCCTTCTATATTTGTCTTTTCAATTTTCTAAAATACTTGCCATACTCTGTTATTACAGCTTTAGCGAGGCTCTTTCTATCTTGCACCATATTGTGCTCTATTTTTTGCTTCTTTTTGGGTGGCTCTCTGGTAGAAGTGGCCTCTTCTCTAGCCTCTTCTTCTTCTTGGTACTGTTCCTCTTGTTGTTCTTGATGCTCTTGGTCATGTAATGCAACAGGAATTGGGGATCCTTGAGACTGTGCATCCTCAGCACTAAATTGTGGGAATTGTGCCATCAAAGTATCATAAGACTTCAGCATTTCATCCATTCTCTACATTTATGGAAGATCGGGAAAGAAACCAAAGAATGTCTTGTTAGACACCTTCCATTCCTTCTCAGCCCTTACAAGGTCTTTCCATTTTCTCCTCCTTTCCTGGACCTCAACTCTGTCCAACTTATTTCTTACAACATCCTCATCATCCAAAGGCTCATGGTCTTTGAGAGTTACCCAGGATACCATGCCTTTTAGAGCTATTTTTAAAAAAAATTCTAGATCACAAAATCTAACAACAACTGTGGACATTCTATACTGCTTCAGAAAGTCACTAATCAAATTAAACACTCTTTTTCCTATAGAAAAATCAAAACCCACCCACAATCTAGGGACAAAAGTACCCCTCCTGTGTCCCTCTGGGAATTCTTTATCAGCCCAGGTAATTTTCCAAATAAACTCTAAGAATGAAATTCTAAGAGGCACAAACTTGGAGAGAATCTAAGGAGGCTGAGAGAAACCATATACCCTAATGATAGTGAAATGATCAAAGAAAAATAAATCTCCCCAATTGTGAGAGATTGGCCAATTTTCAACAAACTGGTAAGGTCTTAATATCCTCCTAACCCCAATTGGTAATCTCTCTCTTTCAGCTCCTAGTAAATCAAAGATTGGATCCACAATCTCATTAGAGAAACATAAGAAAGATGAAATTATAGAGGAAATGTCCCATACCAAGGTCCACCTTTGAATTGGCATGCTGACACCATATTCTAAATCAAATAGTTGCTTCTCTTCGTCCATGAAGGCCTTGTTGTAGAATAAAATCATAAGCATTAGATTAGAATAATGTTTAAAAGTTGGGACACAGACATTATTCTGTATATCTACCAGTGCTACATGAATAGCTTCAACTAGGTACCCCACATAATCATAATCTGAATTGACCTTTGGGTGTTGAATGTTCATTTCCATCATTAGTAGGTCCTCAGCCAAAGTAGAATCTCCATAAAATCCTAACACCTTTCTCAGGCCATATACTGTGCACTTGACATAGTGATGATATATGGACAAATCAAAGGGAGGCTTAACTTTGTCTAGTATAATTACTGGGTTTATGTCTACCCTAGGCATGAATTTGGGCATTTCATATTTCTTGATCATTTTTCCCCTCTTCTTATAATCTTCTTTTATCTTCTCTAGATCATTTTTTGTGCACAATGCACTAGTAATCCCAAAAACCTTTGCTTCTAATCTTCTATTAATGTGTACTAGGGCTTCCTGGTTCTTTTTCCTAACTACCCTAGCTACTGGGCAATAATTCTTAGCCAATTCCCTGATTAACTCTATATCCACATATACATCAGGTACAATTAATTTAGCCATGTTTAATTCCTAGGGATTGCAAATTGTGACAACTTTAAGTCAATTGCTCCAGAAATAATGAAATAGAGTATTACCCAAGAAGCCTATAGTGACATGATTCTGCACTGACACCATCTATCTTTCCACTCATCCCAGTTGGCACTATTTTCATTTGATGTCCTAGGTAGCAAATCACAAAATTCCTCTATATATTTATTTTCTACAATCTTCTTCTTTTCAGACCCTTGTGAGGCCGCACTGGTGGTAGCTTGACTAATCCTTCTTTCTTAATTTTCTATCTTAGAAAAACAAGTTCTGTCACTCTCATAGAAAATCTTAGAATGCAGAAACGGGAATTGTACAGAATCAAGCTCAATCATTTATACTTATAGCCATCAAATTTGCGTCTTGTCCACTTGAATGCCAAATTATCACACTTGCAGTGTCATGCAATCATCTCTCTGTAACAAATGCTGCCATTAATTCACATTGTATGATCCCTGCTAGAAAAGAGTACACACTTTTTCTCTTTTTTCACTGGTAAGCCTGAAATAAGCCACTTGTCAACTTGTCACCAACCCACTATACTTTTCTTACACTCAAAATTGTCCTTGCAAGTGAGTGATATGATATTTCATTTTAACCAGTCGCACACTCGTGGTCTATTTTTACTTTGATTCATATCCTCCATGAATGAGCGATGACCTAACTAGAAACTTCATCATTTGGTGGTCACATACTTGCTACCTCTTTATCCTTTGCACTTATACTTGCACGAGTGAGAGACATCACTTTTTCTTTTATCCATCGCAGACTCACTGCTCAACAATTTTCTTTCTTTAAACCCTTGCGAGTGAGAGAGTACAATTTTGTTACTCAAGCTTTCCTTTGTCGCACACCCACTGACCTCTAACCTTTCATGCTTGGATATGCCTGACTGAGTGACAACTCAAAATAATCATGCATTATTTTTTAGTCACGCACTTGCTATGCCTTTCTGATTTGTTTTTTTACTTCTGCAGATGACCGATGATCATTTTCATTATGGAATTTATTTGGTCACTCACTCGCACTACAAAAATATTTTAACTTCCAACCATTAGCGAGTGAGAAATGACCTTTTTCCATCACACTCGCATACTCGCTGCTGAAATTTCTTTATGAATGAATCCTTCACGACTAAGTGAGTACCTTCTCACAATCTTTATAACTCATTAATCACTCACTCACTGACCCCTTTTGCTTTATCTTTCTTCGTGAGCGACTGAGTGACAACCTCCAATTTTCTTCATTGTGCACTTGCGAGCTTGAAATCTTAACTAGCACATCATCTATGAGTGAGTGATAGCCAACATGTTTTCTTAATTACATACTCGCTGGCCACTTTTCATTTTGACTTTGTTCATGGGTGAGTGAGCGATAGCTTTTTCTTCCTTTCATCGCGCACTTATGAGCTCATCATTTCAAACTGCAAATCATTGCCGAGTGAGCGAGAAAAAAACTAATCTCTTAGTCACACACTGATGCACTTTAAAACACTAAATACTTCCTGTATGACTAAGCAATAAGAACCATCTTATGATCAAAATATAATCAATCACTTATTCGCACTGCAAAAAATACAACAGTTTAAGACTTGTGCAAGTGAGCGATACTAAAATCTAACTTCCTCGCACACTCACGGGCTCAAATGACATGAACAAAAAATTAGCCCAGGTGAGCCACTAGACCTCTTTTACATCACTCGCTCAGTCGCAGACCAAAAATTTAAAGACCTAAGACCACCGCGACTATGTGATACACAAAAACTTAACTCATCACTGACTCGCTGAACCTTTTAACACATAACTTAATCCCTCGTGAGTGAGCGACATACCAAATACTTCCAACCCGCTCAACCAAAAACTAACAACCTGACTTCAAAATCACATCGCGACTGTGCGATTAACACAATTTAAAGACCAAGTCGCTCACTCACACACCTAACTTGACTTAACAAGATATGACCATGACTGTGTGTTTCATTCCAAAATGACTCATCGGTCACCTACACACTTAGAAAACACATTAAAAGGTCAGCGTAGGTGTGTGACTAAAACTTTAAACAAGGCATTTTAAAGACAACCACAAAATTGACCTTTTTGACACGAAGAGACATGAAGTTTGAAACAGAACACGTGGAAAAAAAGGCCAAAGCTTTCAAATATGAAAAAATTTAATATACAGTGCTAAAAAACATCACATTTTAAAATATTAAGTCAAGAAAACTTCATTCATATTTTATTTCCAATTCAAGAAGAAAATTCTTGAGAAAATGAGTTTTAAGTGTGTGAGGTACTAAAGAAACAATATTAGTAACCATAATTATCTCTAAATATTGATGTAAATTTCTATAATCATAGAAAAAAAAATTACAATATCATGAATACCAATTTAAGTTATAGTTTGTTTAATATGATGAAGAATGAGTACCATTGCTTAGATTTTTGAAAATGATTTAAATGCATGATACACCTTATAATTTTTTATCAAAATTTTTAATAATTAGACATAAAAATAAATTTTTTGAATGTATATTCATTATAGTAACACTTATTAAAGATTTTATATTACTACAATGAAAGATTTGATAGCTTTGTGTGAATGTTGGAGGCCTTGTCCATCACAAAAATATATGAAGAAAGACTAACATAGAAAGCTACCTAATCTAGAGTTCAAAATAAAAATTGAAAGGTTTCACATGTAACCCTAACCTTAATACTAACTCTATACCTAGCTATAACCTAACCCTAACTCTAACTTTAACCATCATGTAAATCCTAACCCTAAACCTTATATTAGCCATAACCTAAAACCTTACCCTAATCTTATTTCTAACTATAACCCTAAATACTAAACTTGTCCATAATCCTAAATTTAACCCTAAACCTAATCCTAATCCTAACAATTACCATAATTCAAACCATAAACCTAAAACTTAACCCTAACCATAATCCCATCTTTAAATCTTAATCCTAACCACAATCATAACCCTAACCCTAACTCTAACTCTAACCATGACTTATACTTGAACCATAATCCTAACCATAACCATAACCATAATCCTAAACCTAACCATAACCTTAATATTAAATCCAACCATTGTTTAAACCCTAACCCTAGCCATAATTCTACCCATTACCCTGAATATAAACCCTATCAATAATCCCAACTCTAACCCTAACTCCAACCCTATACATAACCCAAATCCTAAGACTAACCCTAACCCTAACCATAATCTAAACTATAAATCAAAATAATTTCTTAAAGCTAAATCATTATCCTAACTAACCTTAATGAAAAATCTTACCCTAACAATAATTCCAACCAATATATAAACCCTAAACCTAACCTAAATTTTAATTTTAAATCCTAAATCATGTTCCTAATCCTAAACCTTAATACTAACAATAATTCTAATAATTATGTAGACCATAACCCTAGTCCTAATCCTAATCCTAATCCTAAACCTAAACCTTAAACCCAAATCATAAACCTAATTCTAATAAAAACCCAAATAATAATTATAAAACTAAGCATGATATAAACCATAAACCCAAATCCTAATCCTAAAAATAATTTTAATCCTAAACCCTAATGTATAATCCTAACCTTAACCCAAATATTAAAAACTAATTATAACCATAACCCAAATTTTAGACAAGATTATAACCCAAGACCTAATTCCAATCCTAACCCTAACCGCATAAAGCTAAAACATTTTTGTTGGATGATATCAATTTTTCATACTGATCATACTATTGATATTCATGTTTTGTCACTGATGTCAACATATGTTTTTGTGGAGAGGATAGGCTAGCTACTTAACTGACAGACATGTACGGTAACTGTATGGATGATTTAGATAAATTGAAGTTGGATATTTGTAGAAGGGTGTTTGTGGACCTTACTTCTAAGGTCACTTGGCTTTATGATGCATATTGAGGATGTTACATATGATTTGGTGAAGACTGGTTTCTAGACTGTAACTGTGATGCTGGATAGATTAGGTCTCTATGTTTTGGGTATATATTTTTGGAAAAGATATTTCAAATGAAGCAAGCTTACTAGTGGATAGTCAACATATGTTGGAGTAATGGGTTGACTTTAATTATTGTTTAGTTACTGCTGATGTCAGTTGTGGTGTGTATTTTGGAGGAGACCTATCTGGTGGCCGACTTCAGACATATAGCGTGTAAAATTAATTATGAGCATGGATTGTGGATCTAGAAGTATATGTGATGGATTGTATTTGATGTTTACTTGTTATAGGTACTGTGTGTATCTTAGCAAGGGGTAAAACAATTGTTTGTATATTGGGAAAGCCTAATTGGCCGACCTAATTAATTATTTGTGTGTTAGGAAAGCTTAATTGGCCGACCTAATGAATTATTTTGGAAAAGGTGTGGAAGAAATTGAAAAGAGAATAGAATTATCGAAGCTGCAAGGCTTGTTGATTGTTGGATGTAGAACAGAGTTGATTATTGTTATACTTCATTGGAACTGATCAAGAAAAGATAGTTGCTATCAGACATTTCACTGGATTGTATATTTGTTATATACATTTTTTTGGATTGTGAATCCTTGAGGCTGGTTTTAACCTTCTTTGGGCAGTGAGCCTACTATTTTCTTCTTGAATCCTAATAGGGTCTAACTCTTAACTGGGTCTGTCTCCTAACAAGGACTGTGTACTGTAATGTTGTAATAAGCTCCTAACGGGGCTAAATCTTTTAACAAGGATACTATACTCTTAGTACATTATTTGTGGGTGCTAATTCCCCCCATGGTTTTACCTTTAACAAGGTTTCCTCCACAACAAGTATTGTGTTATGGTGTTAGCATTTACTGTGTTATCATTTGCATTATATTTTTGGCTTACAAAGTTTAAAGTTTAATAATATACTACAACTTATTCACCCCCCCCTCCTCTTACTTATCTTGTGGACTGTTATTCCAATTGGTAACAAAGCTAATGGTCCTTAGAGAGAAAGCTTAACAAGTTGAGGTGATCCTGAAGAGGACTTATTACAGGAAGGATAGTCTGGAATTTGATCCTGAAAACTTTGACAGTTGGAAGAACAAGATGAGAACACACTTACTATGTTTGGGAATTGACTACTGGATGATCACAAAGAAAAAAGAAAATTTAGCAACTGAGGATGAATTGGAGAAGGGTACTAAAGATGAAAAGAAGCTATTTCCATGTAATATGGTTGCAAGGGAATCTTTGATCACCGCACTTTCTTAAGGAGAATTCATAGAGGTAAAATACCTAGATTCTACACATGAGATATGGACAAGGTTAGAAGAATTGTATATTGGAGACAAGTTTACTTAATAGGAAAAGTTGCAGAACTGGAAGATAAAAATGGAATCAATGAAGATGTGAGAAGATGAGAACATTAAGGAATATGCACAGAGAATTTTGAGTCAGCATTCAAGGAAACCATGCACAAGAACAAAAAGACTTTTTCTAGAAATGTAAGCACCAGCATTAGTGACCTAAGGGAAGAACTTGGAGCCTATGCCGATGAATGGGAACATATACAAGAGGAAGAAATAAAGCTAGATGAAGTAGTGGCAGTGATTGCTAGAAGAGAAAAGAGAGGTAAGGGCAAATCTGAAGGGAAATTACCTTTGAAATGTTTTTCATGTAACAAGATTTGTCATTTTGCATCTAGATGTCCTACAAGAGTTCCAAAGCACAAACCTAAGTTTTTCAAGTCTAAATATTCAAAACACAAGGAATTTTATTATGCTAGTGAAGGTGTATCTAATGATGATGATGATTATGATGAAATTGGATTTATTTCCATTAAGGATGATGAACCTATACATGAGGAAAAAGCCTTAGTATCCTATGTTGAAAAGAAGTTTGAATGGGTTATAGACTGTGGTTGTTCACATCATATGACTAGAGACAAAAATAAGTTTGTGAGCTTGAAAAGACATGATGGTGATGTTGTTAGATTTGGTGGCAACACTCCTAAGCTTATCATTGGAATAGGATCTATTTCTCTAAATGGGAAGACTAATACTGACAATGTATTACTTGTTGATGGACTTAAGAATAATATGTTGAGTGTTGGAAAACTAGTAGACAAGGGTTATCAATTAAAATTAATTGATGGGAAATGCTCTATTAGAACAAAATTAAGAGATTTGATCACATTTGGTACTAAATCTAGACGTAATGTACTTGAATTGAACACATCTGAAGCT
Source organism: Thuja plicata (assembly GCA_018584345.1). NCBI lineage: Eukaryota > Viridiplantae > Streptophyta > Pinopsida > Cupressales > Cupressaceae > Thuja > Thuja plicata. Next base: position 2,396,326 of record MU228449.1, read on the forward strand.
TCTTGTTTTATTGCAAAGGTTGATGACAGTTGGTTATGGCACAAATTATTTTGTCATGTTAACTTTGATAACATTGTGAAGGCAAGTATGAAAAAAGTAGTAAGAGATCTACCTAAAATTGTAAAGCCATCTAACACTGTGTGTAAAGAGTGTGTTATGGGGAAGCAAACTAGAAGCAATTTTAAAAGAAAATCTTATTTAGCAAAAAGGAATTTAAATCTGGTGCATACAGATCTGTGTGGTCCTACAAGAACTAGATCATACTATGGTTAAAGGTACTTTATAATTTTTGTTGATGATTTTTGTAGGATGATGTGGGTTACATATTTGAGAGAGAAGTCTGAATAATTTGACAAGTTCAAGTTATTTAAAGAAAAAGTTGAGAATGAATCTGGCCTAAAGATAAAGCGTTTGAGATCAGACAGAGGTGGTGAGTTTACATCATAATTATTTAACTCATACTATGAAGAGCATAGAATATTCAGACAGACATCTACACTCAGGACACCACAACAGAATGGGAGTGTAGAGCAAAGAAACAAAACTATCTTAGATTCAGCAAGGACTATGCTACTAGAAGGCAATGTATCACATGTTCATTGGAGAGAATTTGTTGGTACTACTGTGTACACCTTGAACATAATTCAGAATAGAGAAGGTACAAGTAAAACACCTTATGATTTATGGTTTGATCATACACCTACTGTGAAATATTTTAGAATATTTGGTAGTAAATGTTATATCAAGAGAGATGATGAGATAGGAAAGTTTCATGCTAGAAGTGATGAAGCAATTTTTCTTGGTTATTCTACTAAGAGTAAAGCTTATGAATGTTACAATCTGAGATTGAGAAATTTGATTGAAAGCGCCAATGTAAGGATAGATGAAAAGTTTTAGATTCAAGAAAGGATATATGACTGTGGTCAGATTATAGAAATGAAAGAGGTTACTACTGAACCTAAAGAATCTTTGATGGTTGACACTGAGATTGAAGATGAATTGATTGAGGTTAGTGAGACTCCTAAGACACCGAGGTATGTAAAGAAGAACCATCCTGAGGATCAAATAATTGGTGATGTAAGTAAGAGCATGATGACTAGATCTAAAGATAGAGAAGAAATTTCTTTGATTTCTCAAGTTACACCAAAAACTACTGATGAAGCATGTAGAGATGAATCTTGGACTAAATCTATGGAAGAAGAACTCAAACATATAAAGAAAAACAATACTTGGGAACTGGTTCCAAGACCTGAGAACAAAAATATGATTGGTATCAAATGGGTTTTCAGAAATAAGATGGATGAGGAAGGAATAGTGGTAAGAAAGAAGGCTATAGACTGGTATGTAAAGGCTATTCACAATAAGAAGGCATAGACTATGAAGAAACATTTTCTCTTGTTGCTAGATTAGAAGCAGTGAGATTATTTCTTGCTTGTGCTACACATAAAGACTTTAAATTTTATCAGATGGATGTAAATTCAACATTCTTGAATGGTGATCTGGAAGAAGTTTACATTGAGAAACCTGATGGTTTTCCATTGACATATGATGAAAACATGGTTTGTAAGCTGAAGAAAGTACAATATGAACTGAAATAAGCACTAAGGGCATGGTATGCAAGGCTTGACAAGTACTTACTTTGTCTTGGTTTCAGAAAAGGTAATGTAGATAGTAATTTATATTTAAGGACTGATGAAGATATAATCTTGATTATAGAATTTTTTGTTGATGATATCATTTTTGGAGGCAATTACAAGATGAGGAATAAGTTCTCTAAAGAAATGGAAAATGAATTTGAGATGTCAATGATTGGTGAAATTAAATTTTTTCTTGGTTTGAAAATTAATCAAAGAAATAATGGCATTTTTATATCTCAAACCAAGTATCCTAAGGAAATGTTGAAGAAATTTGGAATGGAAGATTGTAAACTTGTTGGAACACCCATGGTGACTAGACAAAAACTAACCAGTAATGATGAAACTAAAAGTGTTGTTCAAACAAAGTATAGATCTATGATTGGTGGTCTACAATATATAACTCACACTAGACCAGACATTACTAATGCAGTTAGAATTGTGGCTAGATATCAGGCTAGTCCTAAAGAAACACACTTTTCTATTGTGAAAAGAATTTTTAGATATATGAAAGGGACAGTAGAATATGGATTGTGGTATGAAAAATTAGATGATTTCACCCTACGGGCTTATACTGATGTTGATTGGGTAGGTAATGTGGATGATAGAAAGAGTACAAGTGGTGGTGCACTTTTCCTTGAGAAAAGGTTGGTTTCTTGGTTGAGCAAGAAGCATAACTGTATTACTCAATCTACTTCTGAGTTAGAATATGTTGTTGCTGCAATAAATTGTACACAAGTTGTTTGGATGAAACAAATGTTGAAAGACATTGGAGTAATATTTGAAGAACCAGTGGTTATTCACTGTGATAACACCAGCATAGTTAACATGTTGAATAATCCAATAATTCATTCAAAGACAAAGTACATTTCTATTAAGTATCATTTATTGAGGGAGAAGGTAGGAGAGAAAGAAATTAAACTGGAATACATTTGCACAAAGGCACAGATAGAAAATATATTTACTAAACCTTTTCCAAAAGATGATTTTGAATATCTTAGAGGCATGCTTGGGGTGATGTCCCCTCCTAGTGGTAATTAATTAATGCAAATATGCATCACTCCAGTGGTTCTCAGAGCTATATCACTTTCTGGACTTGATGTATGGATCTACTCCTTAGGGGGAGTGATCACAAAAGCACTAGAGCACATTTGGGTGATATTGCACCTGGTTGATTAGACATGAAGATTTGAAAAATATACACCTTATAGATAACTACAGATTAGTTATGTCACCCTTTTCCATTGTTGCCAAAGGGGGAAAGAGTCTATGTGAAAATCCCTACTATTTTGGGAGATTTGTGTTGAGGATATTGAGAAGATTGTATTGAGAGAGAGTACTATTTAGGTTGATGGATTTTATGATATGTTTCCATCAATTCCAAAGGGGGAGATTGTTGGATGATATCAGTTTTTTGGTACTAATCATAATGTTGATATTCATGTTTTGTCAATAATGTCAACACATGTTTCTCTAGAGAGGACAAACTGGCTACTTAATTGGCAGACATGTACAAGCATTGTATAGATGATTCAGATCAATCAAATTTGGATATATGTAGAAGGATGTGTGTTGACCTTACTTCTAAGGTTTCTTGGCTTTATGATGCATATTGAGGATGTTACAGTTGATTTGGTGAAGACTAGTTTCTGGACTGTAACTGTGATGCTGTACAGAGAAGGTCTCTGTGTTTCGGGTATATCTTTATAGAAAAGATATTTTAGATGAAGTGAGATTACTGGTGGAAAATTGACATATATTGGATTAATGGGTTGAGTTTGATTATTCTTTGGTTACTGGTGACGTCAGTTGTGGCGTGTATTCTGGAGGAGACCTATCTGGTGGCCGACTTAGAACATGTAGAGTGTAAAATGAATTATGAGCGTGGATTGAGGATCTATAAGTATATATGATGTATTTTATTTGATGTTTACTTGTTATAGATACCGTGTGTATCTTAGCAAGGGGTAAAACAATTATTTGTATATTGGGAAAGCCTAATTGGCTGACCTAATTAATTATTTGTGTATTACGAAAGCTTAATTGGCTGACCTAATGAATTATTGTAAGAGGATATATATGAGTGATCTTTTCTTTTGGAAAATATGTGGAATAAATTGAAAAGAGAAGAGAATTATGGAAGCTATGAGGCTTGTTGACTGTTCGATGTAGAACAGAGTTTATGGTTATTATACTTCATTGGAACTGGTCAAGCAAAGATAGTTGCTATTAGACAATTCACTAGATTATATATTTTTGTTTGGATTGTGAATCTGTGAGGGTGGTTTTAACCTTCTTTGGGTAGTGTGCCTAGGCAGTGAGCCTACTATTTTTTTCTTAACTCCTAGTAGGGTCTGACTCTTAATTGAGTCTGTCTCCTAACAAGGACTGTGTACTATAATATTGTAATAATCTCCTAACAGGGATAAATCTTTTAACAGGGATACTATACTCTAAGTACATTATTTGTGGGTGCTGATTCCCACCGTGGTTTTACCTTTAACAAGGTTTCCTTGATAACAAGTATTATGTTATGGTGTTAGCATTTACTGTGTTATCATCTGCATTGCATTTTTGTCTTACAAAGTTTAAAGTTTAATAATATACTACAACTGATTCACCCCCCTCTCAATTGTCTTGTAGACTATTATTCCTAACACTTTTTCCTAACCCTATGCCTAATTGAAACCCTAACACTAATTAAAACCTTTATATAAGCCCTAAAACTAATCATAATCATAAACCCTAAATCCTAATAGTAATTCCTAAACTCTAATCCTAACCCTAACCCTAACAACAACCATAATCTTAACCCTCTTCCTAAACATACGTCAAATCCTGCACACAACCATTATATAAATCCTAATTGTAACAATAAACCTAATCCTAATGCTAAACCATAACCATAATCCTCATTGTAACTATTATCCTAACCCTAAACCTAATCCAAACCCTAAACCCTAAACCCTAAAACCTTCACCCTAACCAAAACTTAACCATAATACTAAAGCCTAATTTATCCCTAATTTAAACCTTAACCTTAAACTTAACTATAACATAAAATATAAATCCAACCAAAATCCTAACCCTAACTCTAACCATGATGCAAACCCTAGCAAGAATCTAAATTCAAACCCTAACACTTTAGAATACTAACCATGATGTAAACTCTATCCCCAACCTTAACCATAATATTGATGTAAAATATAACCCTAACCATAAATCATAACATTGATACAAACCCTAACCATAATAATAAACCTATCCCTAAACCCTAGAACCCTAACCATAATATTGACCATGAACCCTAACTATAATATAATGTAAACCCTAACCCTAACTATAATCCTAACCATGATGAAAACCTTAAACATAAACATAACCTAAAACCCAACTCTAAAAAAGCCTAACCTTAACCATAATACCAACTACACCGTAAACCCTAACCCTAAGCATAATCCTAGCCATGACCCTAACCCTAAACTTAAACCCTATACCAAACATTAAATCCTAACCCTAACCATAATCATTATTCTAAGCAATATTATAACTAAAACCCTATAGATAACCGCAACCCTAAACATGGCATAAACCTAAACCCTTATCTTAACCCTAATTAAAACCCTAACTATAACCATAATACTAACCATGGGGTAAGCCCTAAACCTAATGATAATTATAATCTTAAACCTTAATTCTAATCATAATCTTAAACCCTAACCCTAATTAAAATCTTAATCCTAATACTTACCATGATATAAACCCTAACCTTAATTCAAACCCTAACCATAAACATTATGTAAACCTAAACACTAACCATAATTCCAACCATAACCATAAAGTAAACCCTTACCTTAACACTAAGCCTAACCCTAAGCCTAACTATTTCTCTAACCTAAGAATGATGCTAGACCTAGCTATATCATCAACCCAAAACCTAACCAAAACCCTAACTCTATAAATCTAATTGAACCATAAGCTTAGCCATAATTGTAAACTCTAACCCTAACCATGATCATAATCTTGATCCTACTTATAACCCAAAGCATGATATAAATCCTAACCCTAAAATTAATCATTAAATCTATCCCTTATCATACTCTTAATCCTAACCATGAACCTAACCCTAACAACAATCCTAACCCTAAACTTGAAGATAACTCAAATATTGAACCCTAAGGTTAATCATAATCTTAACCCTAAGCTTAAATATAACATAAAATCTAAACCCAACTATAATCTTAACCCTAACTCTAACCATGATGTAAACCCTAGCAAGCATCTAAACCCTAACCCTAATAGTTTAAAATACTAACCATGACGTAAACTCTATCCCCAACCTTAGAATACTAACCATGGTGTAAACTCTATCCCCAACATTAACCATAACATTGTTGTAAATCCTAACCCTAAACATAAATCACAACATTGATATAAACCCTAACCCTACTCATAAACCTAACTCTAAAACCTAGAACCCTAACCATAATATTGACCATGAATCCTAATTATAACACATAATATTGACCATGAACCCTAACTACAACTTGATGTAAACCCTAACCCTATCTATAACCCTAACCATGATAAAAAACCATAAGGATAAACATAACTTAAAAATCAACTCTGCAAAACCCTAACCTTAACCATAATACTAACCATGATGTAAACCCTAACCCTAAGCATAATCCCAACCATGATCGTAACCCTAAATTTAAACCCTATACAAAATATTAAACTCTAACCCTAACCATAATCCTTATTATAAATAAGATTATAACTAAAACCATATAGATAGCCCCAACCTTGAACATGGCATAAACCTAAACCCTTATCTTAACCCTAATCTTGACCCTAACCAAAATCTTAACTATAACCATAATACTAACCATGATGTAAACCCTAACCCTAATGATAATTATAATCCTAACCTTAATCCTAATCATAATCTTAAATCCTAACCCTCAATTGAGGGTATATTCTATATAATTATAGATTAATTTATTTAATGTCTTGCCGCGCCATGACTGCTACTAGCTAATATATACTCTATATTTAAAATATGTCGAGATGCATCGAGGTGATGAATTTTTACAACATTCAACCTTAATAGAAAAAATTAAAGTTGAAAAATTCATCGCCTCGATGCATCTCGACGTATTTTAAATATAGAGTATATATTAGCTAGTTAAGGTTAAGGGGGATCATGACGAAAGCCAACATCCCTTAACCTAATCATTCAAAGGAGGTTTACTAAGTTTTCCAGTTTACTATGCTTAACCACCTAATTAGGCTTTACTCGAAATCCAAAATGTGAAGAGAATATAATAATGATATAATGACCTTGTTGTCCCTCTCAAAGTTTAAATCCTCACTAGGATTGATGTCAGGGGACCATGGCTACAGTAACGTATGAAAAATCCTTATTTAAATTCAATTTTAAATACTCATTAATAGGGTTTGAAAATGCATGGATTATTCAATATATTATTTTAATAGATTAAAAATTACACCCTTGATAAAGTTCCACATTTCCAATTAAATGCAATGAGGCCTAAACATCTTTGGGTAAATTTGACTATTTAATGCTTCTAATATTTGATTAAATATTTCATTAAATTCAAGGTAATTATTATGATGAAATCCTTCCACTCTTGATTAGGTTCACTAACTCAATTCGAAATCAACTTACTCGCACTTCCATTAAATACTTAACAATAATCTTTTTAACAAAGTCTTCTAAATGTTATACCAAAATTTAAATACATTAACCTATGTTTTATTTAAGGCTTTTTGTTAGAAATTAATCTTTACTTGCTTTATGTAAGTACGAGATTCCTATGGAATCCCTACACCTATTTTGTCCTCTTGTGAGGATAATTCATTTTATGTATCTTTTATTATCCCTTGATTGTATTATTTAATTGGGATAAACCAAGGTATCCCTTAGATTCCTCC
>MU228449.1:2432977-2442984 GCA_018584345.1 Thuja plicata
TTATCAGTTTAATTAGCATGTTATTATCATATCAGATAAAGTGTGTTTAAGAATTGTTGGGACTGGTCCTTTTGCGTGTATTAAACATAATAGAATTTTTAGCATATTATTATCAATCTATTTCTTTTTTCTAAACATGCCATTGGTTTAGTTTTGTAGATTTATTTTTTGTGTTAAATGCATTTTTTGTGAGGAGGGGTCTTGTTCTGAGGAGATTGATGAAGATTGTGCACCTCAAAAACCAATTCATAAGGTACCAATCCATGTTTCCTATTTGCTTATATTTTTGTTTTGGTAAATCTCCTTATAATTTTCATGTCCTTTCTTTTGATTACTATGGATGAGATATATATCTTACATTTAACATTCAACTTCTTTACATTTTAGAACATGTAGTGTGTTTTTTGAGGATTTTACCAAATCAACTTTTAACATAAACTGGAAACACCAAACTGATATCTTGCCCTTGCAACGTGACAAAATATTTGCATTTGACCAATAACTGCAAGCAATTGAATGATAAATCCACATACCTGTATCTTTTTAAAATACCTGGAACATCAAAAAGATGGCTAAGTGACTGCTGCCATGATTTTTATCTACTGAATATGGGAAAAAAACACCAAAAAGAATCGAATAGAAAACATGATTGGTCATTTCAGAGAGCATTCATGATCAAATAAAATGTAATGCCTTCTCTCGCGCTCGATCAGCTTTCACCTGCTCATTTTCTCCCACTCCTTTTCTCTACAATCGAAATAAAAATGATTTGGCCATTTCAAAACAGTGAATTGATATCCTTGAGAACAAGCACCAATAACATAAACTATTTTGATCTGTGGGTACCCTAGTGTTGGAAAGAGTTCTTTTATTAATAAGATTACTTTGCAAGCTTGAAGAAGGGATATATTTTGGCAAATGAAGAGTGGAAAGACAATGATGTTCCTGAGATCATGGATGGACACAATATTGCAGACATAATGGGAAGACATATTTTGAGCCTGGCCCTGGATCCTTTGACAATTGGGGTAGGATCCAGACCTAGGCTAAAAAGATGTCTTCCTTTTTGTTGTGGAATATAGGCTCTGTTGCAGCAACAATGACAGACTACGATGTACATATCACAATAGCTGAGAAACATAAATGTAGGCATCATGGTCACAATTTTTTGGAGACACAACATAATTGCATGCTATTCCCAGATGATGCAAAGAAATCACTACTTTGCATCATCTTGAAAAACCATTCAATTATGTTGTGTCTCCAAAAAATTGTGACCATGATGCCTACATTTAAGTTTCTCAGCTATTGTGTCCCAGGACCCCTTATGACCCTTTACGATCCCTAAGAATACATCTTAGAGGCCTTAAAATGTCGTAAAGGGTAATAAGAGGCTCCTAGGAGGGGCTAGGTGAGCTTCCACTTTCACGTGGTTGGCCATGTTAAGTAGAGAATGTTAAACTATTCTTGAAACAAAGAGAAGCTCAATAATTTAAGGTCTCAGTCCATGGAGATGCTGAAAAAATGACGAGAATCAATGATGGAGAGTTTTTAGATTATGAGAAGACATACATGGAGTGGAGGCCAGATTGAGTACCAGTGCAAAGATGATGATTCAGTAACCTACATCTATCAAACCTTCACAATTATCCCTTCTTTGGCCTCCACTGATTCCTCTTCTCAAAAATAGTTATCTAGAAACTTTGGATAGTGTTTCTCATCCATGCACGAAATGTGCTAGTGATCTTATAAAATTACTTTAGGCATCCAGTATTGATGAGATGTACAAGTGTAAAATGTTGTTGTGAGACTATGATCAATTTGTGCAGTGTACATAAATGCAAGGCAGTGATTATTCTCGACGATCGACAGATAGCTAGGATAGTAGCTAGGACTAAAGATAACACAGCTCAAGAGACCATCATAGGTTGTCTCTTTCTTCGGTCTATATTATTGATAGAATGTTTTACCTTTCATTAGCTCATCAAATCAAGGGATTTGAAATAATTTAATACAATATTTTCATGACAACGTATATTATTTAAGTTGACATTGCACAAATTTATCTACTTTGCGCACTTGTATACTATGAAGATGGTAATGCTTCTTTATTGCCGTCCTCATAGTCTACAAGTGCATGAAGTAGATAAATTCATGCAATGTCAACTTAAATAATATATGTCGTCATGAAAATATTCTATTAAATTCTTTCAAATCCCCAGATTTGATGAGCTAATGAAAGGTAAAACATTCTGTCAATAATATAGACCAAAGAAAGAGATAACCTATGATGGTCTCTTGAGCTGTGTTAACTTTAATGTGCCTATCCATCGGTTTTTTGACAATTTATAATTAATTCTGATGGCAGCGCTATGCTTTGGACAGACAAAATGTTGGAGAAAAATAATTTATGACATTTATTGTGACAGTAATGCTATATGTTCGACAGGGAAACCTGTCAGAGAAATGCAACACTAATGTTAGAAATATATTTTTGACAGTTTGTTTCGACAGAGACTGTATATTTTTGATAAGTCTTGTTATCAGAATTCTGATGGATTAACCGCAAGAAATGCCATAATGAAGCCATTGTTATGTGCAAGTTTTTGACATGACATGGTGTCGGTAAACTGATGGCTATGTCTTTTGTCACAATTTCCAATGCAAAAATGGTGATGGAATCAGGTGTCAAAATTCTGACAAATAAGATTTGCAAATCTAACAAATGGCCATCAGAATTTGACCTCAAATGTACTAGTGATTGTAGTTTATTCTTAGTGAAGGGTTGACCAATTCAGCAATCTACAATCTTAGAATGGCTTGTTATGAGATTGTAGCTAATTCTTAGCAAAAGGTTGACCAATTCAACAATCTACAACTTCAGAACAACTTGTTATGAGATTATAGCTCATTCTCAGTGAAGGGTTGATCGATTTGGCAATCTGTAACCTCAGAATGGCTTGCTACAAGATTTAAGCTCATTCTCAGTGAAGGGTTGACTGATCTGATGATCTGCAACCTTAGAATGGATTATTATGATATTATAGCTCATTTTCAGTGAAGATTTAACCAATTCGATGTTAAAGACTTTTTATAAGCTTATAACTCATTCTGAGTGATGGTTAATCGATTTGGAAATTTTCAACCTAAGAATGGCTTGTTATGATATTGTAACTCATTCTTAGTGAAGGGTTGATTGATTCGGCAGTCTGCAACTTCAAAATGGCTTGTTATGAGATTATAGCTCATTCTCAGTGAATGGTTGACCAATCCAGTGATCTGCAACCTTAAAATGACTCTTTATAAGATTGTATCTCATTCTGAATGAATAGTTGACTGATTCAGTGATCTGTAAGGTTTGAATGACTTGTTACAAGATTGTAGGTCATTCTTAGTGAAGGGTTGACCAATTCATCAATTTGCAACCTCAGAATGGTTTATGAGATTGTAACTCATTCTTAGCAAAGATTTGACCAACTTGGTGATTTTGAACATTAGAATGGCTTGTTTTGAGGTTATTACTCATTCTTAGTGAAGGGTTGATAAATTTGGTGTTCTACAACACCATAATGGCTTGTTATGATATTATAGCTCTTTCTCAGTGAATGGTTGACTAATTTGGTGATCTATAACCTCAGAAAGATCTTTTAGAAGATTTTATCTCATTCTTAGTGAATGGTTGACTGATTCAGTGATCTGCAACCTTTGAATGGCTTATTATGAGATTGTAGCTCATTCTTAGCAAAGGTTTGAATGATTCAGTGATCTGAAACTTTAGAATGGCTTGTTATGAGATTATAGTTGATTCTTAATGAAGGGTTGATTGATTTGGTGATCTATAGCCTCAGAACAACTTGTTATAATATTTTAGCTCATTCTCTGTGAAGGGTTGACCAATTTTCCAATCTACAACCTCAGAATGGCTTGTTATGAGATTGTAGCTCATTCTTAGCGAAGGGTTGACTGATTCGGTGATATGCAACTTTAGAATGACTTATTATGAGATTATAGATCATTCTCAATGAAGGGTTGACCGATTTAGAGATCTTCAACCTCAGAATGACTTGTATCCCTCGTGGACTCCAATATTTTATAGTATATTGTTCTTTCTTCTATGGATTTGTTGTTTAACATAAGGATATTTACATCCTGAGTTGTAACCTTATGCTTTCTTGAAAGTGCATGATTATTATACAAGATCTATCACTTACGACATATATTGGGTTTTTTCTTTCTCTTTCTTTCAAGGATTCTTTATCTCTTTGGTGTTCATCTCTTTTGTACTATAATTTCCTCTAATGTATGGACTTGTTATTTAGGATGTTTCTCTCCTTACAATCTCTTCCTTACTTGGAAGTTCATATCTTGTACATTTGAGGTCACCACTAAGTAGATATAATGTGACATCCTTCTCTTCCTTTCATCTCTATGGATTTTCTATTATTTCATGATGGTACATTATTTTTGGTATGAGATAATTTGGTTCATGTAGGATCCTAATGTCTCTAGTTAAAAATCCTTTTCATATCTCAAAATGCATGTTTATCATCTAAAAATTATTCATATCATCATTTCTTTTCTTTTCTCAATGACTAGTTTACTTTATATGTTATTCTTTTCTAGTATATGTGTACGTTTTACAACTTATTTTGCTTTGGAATTGTATATCTATTATGAATTTATTTTTTTAAGGATGTATTTTATTTTATATCTTTCCTTCACACTTGGGGAGCAAGGCTTCTTGTACATTATTTTCTCTTTTGTCTAAGGATCTACTTTCCTTAGTTGTTTATCATGTGATGATATTTTTCTATAGGGCATTGTTATCTTGATTGGGATTCTCTCTTATACAAGAGGTGTATGTTATCAATCATCACCTCTTCCTTATTTGAAAAACTATGTTTACCATAAACATATTCCCTTACTATGCAATTCAAATTTTGTCATCCTTCATCAAGAATCCCTCTTTCACCTACCAAAAGGGAGTTAAAAAGGTGCATTCTTGTTCTCTTCCTCCTCTTTGTCTCAGAGATGTTATCTTTTTTCAGGAATTCCTCTTGAAGGTAGATGTCTTTTAAATACAATCTCTTCCTTTCATGGTTATCTATGTTCTTAGCTTATAATGGTCAACGCTCTTCATTAAGAATATGGCATACATTTTTTTCTTTAAAGGGTATCTCCTTTGTATGGAAGTGGTTATCCTTGATTATCTTCCTTATAATTTCTACCATGTAGACATCATAAGGAGGGGGGCATACACATGACCTTACTTATACTATAGTTATGCATTTTTTTTAACCTATTTTTTTTTTACAGCATGCTAAATCTTGAACAAGGTATAAGTGACACTTCTCCATCCCTTGGATACACATTTACAGACACAAATAGACACCATGATGATAAAATTCCATTGATATTTGGGGTACACAATTCCTCTAGAAGGTGCACACATACATAATTCCTCTAGAAGGTGCACACATACACAATTCCTCTAGAAGGTGCACACATACACAAATCCACTAGAAGGTGCACACATATGCCACCAAAAGGCACACACTTACACAAAGCCTCTAGAAGGTGCACACATACACAAACCCTACAGAAGGTGTACACATATAAAAAGCTACATGAACGTGAAAAGTTTTATAGGATTGAATATTATGTACACACATTTGTTAGACTGTTCAATCCTATCCTTTTGTGGTTGATAGTAAGACACACATATTACTGGATGAGCTAGTCACACCCCTTTTGTTTTTGTTTTATGTTAGTGATGTCTCTCTTGTTATGATTTTGGAGTTAACAAGGACTCAATTCTATTAGGGGCTTGATGAATTTCCTGTCTCCTTAGTTATGATTAGATTTGTTGAAGACAATTATTCAATTGTATATTGTCATTGATGTTACACATGTATATACACTTATGTAGTGATGTTATACAAATGTCTACATCCAAACTGACCATAGTTAGTGAATGAAAAGTGTTTTATAGTATTGACCAAGATCATTCAGGTGTTGAAGAAGTTATGTTTTGACTGAGTCACTCGGGCATTTCAGTCAAGGTCAGGCATTGAAGAAACATAGTGTTAACCGAGTTGGATATTTAGTGTCATCTAACTAACAGTGGTTTATATTTTATATTTAATTGGTTACATGAGGCTGATAGAATTATGTTTTATTATTTATTTGGAATTGTATTCAAGCTGACTTGGCAGGGTTTATCATATATATGAAAGGTCAAGTTTGGATTGAATGTGTGCAAGTGTAAGTTTTTGTGGAAGTGTGGAATTTTATGATATGAAGAGTGAAGGCAAAATCAGATGGGATTCTGATTAAGGACAGAACACTCAGAGCTGCAATAAAATATTTGATCAGTGAGGATCCAGTTATAACCAGAATAGAGATCTGAATCAGCAAGGACATTTTCTTACACATACAGGTCAATTCATTTTTGCTTTCTAACAATTGTAGCAGTGATCTCAAATCTCTTAACAGAGTATACTTAACAGTATTTTTGTAAATCCTCTCACAAGGTAGAATTTCTATATTGAATTGTTTGAAGACCTATAACAAGACCACTCCTTACAGGGTGATTTAAATCCTTTAAGAGGGCCACACCAAAGAGTGTGTTTTGTAACCTTTAACAGGGTTGGCTCCTAATAGGGCTCACTTTAGAAGAGTGAAAAATAGTACCTAGTTACATTGGTGGCTTTTCCCATATTGGGTTTCCACGTTAAATCTTGGTGTCACCTGTGTACATGTTATTTGTTTCATGCTTTATGTTTCTGCACATAATCACTAAAGTATAATTGCATTGAATATTTTAAAGATTGTTTTGTTCTCCGAGTTACAGGAGAATATCTTAGTTAACCAAGTGACAGTGATATATTGTTTAAGACATCTAAGGAACAAGGGGTTTGTTTTGGAGTAACTGATTCACTCCTCCCCTCTAAGTTACCCATCTCATTTCCAAAAATTGGTGTTAGAGCTTCAAGTACTTGTAGGGAAGGTTTCAAAGCCTAAGATAAAGATCAGAGATGTCTTACGGAAGGGAGATCCCAAAGCTAAACAAAGAAAAGTTCCATGTCTGGCAAGAGTTGATGAGGCTACATCTATCTACTATTGGAGATGTTGGTTTTCAATTCTTGGATAGAAAATATGTTGAACCAACAATGACTATGACTATGGAATAGATGATGGACCATAAGCTTCATAACATAATGATGATTGATATAGCTTCTTCACTCAGCTACTCGAAATTTTATGAAGTCAAGGGCTTCCCTATAGCCTATGATATGTGGAAGAAACTACATGATATTCATGGAGGAGATGTAAATGTAAAGAGAGCCAAAGAAAAAAGTCTCAGTGGTCAATTTGATCAGATGAAAATGAAAGAAGGAGAAGACATTAAAAAATATAGTGAAAAAATCAAGAAAAATGTGAGTGCCATCAGAGCTGCAAGAGGAATAATTGAAGATACAATAGTGGTCAATAAGGTATTAATACCTTTAATTCCTATCTATGCAATTAGATTTTCATCTATTCAAGAGATGAGGTGCAATAAGGATATAACTCTAGATACATTAGTTGAAAGGCTTACAAATTTTGAGTTGGACAATTTTGACAATTATTCTCCTAACCCTAGCAATTTTGAGTCTACATTCAAAGAAAAATTAAACCTTGGTAAGAAGGATAGAAACTCAAAAGGGAAATAGATTGAAAGTGAGAGTGATGATGAATCTAATGATGAAGACCTAGATATCATTGAAGCATTACTTGCAAGGAGAGTTGCCAAAGGAAAGTACAAAGTAAGAATACCATTGATTTTCTTTTAATGTAATGAGGTTGGTCATATTACTTCCAAGTGTCCGAACAAAGAAGACAAATATGAGAAAAAGTTCAACAAGTACAAAGGCATGAAAGATTTCAAGAAATACAAGAGATACAAGGACAAAGGTACAAAGTATTTTTATATTTCTAAAGATTCTGATAGTGATGAAGGTGAAGATGAAATGGTTTATATTGCTATTAAGGATTATTCAGATGAAGAAGATGAAAAGACAACACTTTTCTCACATATCAGTAAAAATGACACATGGATAATTGATAGTGGTTGTTCTCATCACATGACTGGTGATACAACTAAATTTGAAAATCTTGAGCACTATGATGGTGGGAGTGTCAGTTTTGGGAATGATGAACCCTGCTATGTGAAAGGAAAAGGTTGCATTACTCTGACTAAAGGAATGAAATGTGATAATGCTTATTGGGTTGAAGGACTAAGGCATAACCTACTTAGTGTAGCACAGATGAACAACATTGGTTTCAAGGTAGAATTCATGAATGGTAAGGATGAGCTCCTAGATGGTAAAGGGATAGTTGGAATTGGCAGGAAAACAAAAGGTAATTTATTCTATCTTGATCTCATTGAAAGTTCATGCTTTATTGCACAAGTAGAAGAGAGTTGGCTATGGAATAAAAGGTTGTGTCATGTGAATTTTGATAACCTGGTCAACATAAGAAAGAACAAAAGAGTTAGAGGTATTCCTATTTTGAAGAGACCCGAGTTAGCAATATGCAAACAATGTCAAATTGGAAAGATGAGCAAGACTAGCTTCAAGAGCAAGAATTACAATACTGATGAAGTCTTGGAATTGGTACATACTAATCTATTTGGACCAATTGGGACAACAAGTTACAATGGAGAGAAGTATTTTATTCTATTTTTTGATGATCATTCTAGAATGATGGCTATTATGCTTCTCAAAGAAAAATCAGAAGCTTTTCAGAAATTCAAATGGTATCTTGCCAGAGTTGAAAAGGAAACATGAAAGAAAATAAAATGGCTAAGGTCTTATGGAGAAGGTGAATTCATTTCTAATGAGTTCAATGAATTCTATAATGAAAGAGGAATTAAAAGATAGGTATCTTCCCTTGGTACACCATAGAAAAATGGAATAGCAAAAATAAGAAACATGTCCATTATGGATTGTGCTAGAACCCTAATGATTGAAAATAATGTTGCTGCCAAATACTGGAAGGAGGTCATCGACACTACAATATTCACCTTAAACTGAGTTCAACTGAAGAAAGGTACTAACCAAACACCTTTTGAATTATGGTATGGCTACAAACCCAATGTTCATTATTTCAAAGTATTTGGAAGTAGATGTTGCATCTTGAAGGAAGAAAGAAATGGAAAACTTGATGTAAAAAGTGATGAAGGTATTCCTAGGCTACTCCTGTAAAAGTAAAGTATACAAATGTTTGAATCTTCCTACTCATAAAGTCATAAAGAGTGTACATGTCAAGATTGATGAGTTTGCAGATGGATGTGAAGAACTGATGAAGGGGACTCCCCTTAATACCACAAGTACACGACATAAACAAAGAGAAACAGCAGAAATTTGCAAGAACAGAAAATTGGCTTCTTATTGGCTCCACAAATGTGGAACTACAAACTTCAAAATTACAATATCAAAAGCCACATGGGCATCCCTTACAATAATCTATAGGACAAAGCCTCAAATAACCACCTAGAAATGCCCTAGAAAACACCATGGGCCTTCCTTAAATAGGCAATTTTCCACTGCCCGAGAAGGTTCCAAAAATCTAGCCATTAAGGCCGACTACCCTTAGCATTTAATTATTTTTCACTTTTATTACAAAAGGGTCGGCTTTAAATATTTACAAAACATGAGATTAGGTAGCCCAACTTCTGGAAGCCATAAATTTTGAACCGTAACTCCGATTGGCTATTATAACCACTTTCCGAAAAGGGGAGATCACGATCTATAGTGCCTGACTAGCAAAGCACAAGTTAGCTAGGGGTTTGACCTTGATCAAGAATCTCTAAGGTCCTAAAAGTTGAGCTCAAAGGTTTTTCACCCTAAAATCTCAACAGTAAATCCTTAATAACTTCGCCAATACAGATGATCTGGCAATGAAATTCAACTGGCATTCTTATATGACTTAGATGAACCTTCACCTGGAAAATTAGAACATTC
>MU228449.1:2470439-2495647 GCA_018584345.1 Thuja plicata
GTTTGATCAAGGATGGTAGCATTAGATGCTAGATACTAAGTGACAAACTATTCATTTAAATCCTCTAACAAGGTCACACCTAACAGTGTGTTTGTAACCTTTAACAGGGTTGGCTCTTCACTGAGCTCACTTCAGAAGAGTAAAAATTTGGGGTACCGGTCCTAGTGGTTTTTCCCTTAACAGGGTTTGCATGTTAAAAATCCATGTGTTAATATGTTTATGAGTCATTACTTTATTATTTTTCATTTCACATAAGTAAATTTGGATTGATCGGTATACACTAGTTATTTACTATGTTTTGGTAAATCAAACAGACTGATTATCGGTAAACATATAGTAGAAGGTTTTACAAAGCATTCCAACAAGTAGTAATTTGATATAAGTATATGGAGGCATTCATCTTATAGGAATAAAGATAACTAGAGGTATAATTTTGTGGTATTAATTTTTAAGGATTGATTATTGAAATATTTTGAGGTCACTAATTCACCCCCCCCCCCTCTCAGTTATTACTAACAATTGGTATCAGAGCTTGTGTGCTTAGAATGAAGGTTTCAAGACCTAAGCTAAAGATCACAAGATGAACAGATGAGATGTGCCTAAGTTGAACAAAGAAAAATTTGCTTCATGGAAAAGTAGGATAAGACTCCACTTATCAGGTATTGGAAATGATGTTACTCAATACTTAGATATTGAATATGTGTTTCCCACTAGAGCACTCATAGTTGAACTAATGAGAGTGAAGCATGAGCACAACTACATGATAATAGAGCTTTCTTCCTCACTCTCTGATGTTGAATTTAAAGATGTCAAAGAATGCACAACTGCAAAGCAGATGTGGGATAAACTAAAGCTTGTACATGGTGGTGATAAAAATATTCTGAGAGCCAAGGCGGAAAGCCTTAGAGGAAATTTTGATGATCTCAAAATGAAAGAAGGTGAAAATATCACACAATACAACACAAGAATCAAAAAAGTAGTCAATACTATCCAAGGAGTTGGAGGTGTACTAGATGAAGATACAATGGTAAGTAAAATTCTAAGAACCTTACTGCCTACTTATGCTATTAAAGTATCTGCCATACAAGAAATTAGAGCAGTGGAAAATAACAATGTTACTCTAGATAGTTTTATTGGAAGACTAATTTCATTTGAGATGAACAATTTTGATAATAGTGTCTTACCAAACATAGAGTCTACATTCAAATCTCCTTTGAGAATAAGTAAATCAATTCATAAACACACTATGAGAAAAGATAGTGATAGTGAAAGTGAAGAAGAAGATCTTGATGAAATTGAAGCACTTATGGCAAGAAGAATGCAGAGAGGAAAAGGTAAATACAAAGGTAAATTACTACTTGTATGTTTTAATTGTAAAGAGATTGGACACTTTGCTGCAAGATGTCCTAACAGGAGAAAAGATGATGGAAGTAATGACAGGTCATTTGAAAGGAATTTTGACAGAGGTGATTACAGAAGAAACTGACAATCAGAAAGAAGAGATACCTGAGACTACAAGGATAGAGGAAAGAAGGTCAGTTACCTAGCTACATGCAAAAATGAAGATACTGACACCAAATCTGATGAAGACATCAAGATGGTGTTTGTGGTAGTAAAAGATGATTCAGATGAAGAAAGGTATATAGAAACTGCACTCATATCTAAAGTTAGCAAAAATTATGTCTAGATCATAGATATTGGCTGCACTCACCATATGACCGGTGACAAACAAAAGTTTGAGACTTTTGAATTCTATAATGGTGGTTCAGTAATAATGGGTAATGATACACCTTGTCTAGTTGAAGGTAAAGGAACTATAATATTGAATAACCTAATAAAATGTGAAAATTTTTATTGGGTGAAAGGATTAAATTATAATCTATTGAGTGTTTCTCAGTTGATTAATTTAGGTCACAGACTAGCATTTGAAAATAAGAAGGCAAAGATCTTCAATGAATGAGGAAGGTTGATTGGTACCAATGAGCAGACAAAAGGTAACTTATTCTATCTGAATGATACTGACACCACTTGCGTAATGGCTAGAAATGAAGACATATAGTTGTGGCATAAAATATTGTGTCATGTAAACTTTGACAACATGATAAAGATAAGAAAAAAGAGAAATGTAAGAGGCTTATCGACGATGACTAAGCTTGACAATATCATGTGCAAAAATGGTCAAAAAGGTAAGATGACAAAGTCTAGTTTCAAAAGCAAAACCCATACATCTGATGCCATTCTAGAATTATTCCATACTAATATATGTGGACCCATGAGGACAAAGAGTTACTATGGTGATAGATATTTTATTCTCTTTGTTGATGATTACTCTAGAATGATGATAGTTATGTTTCTAAAAGACAAATCAAAAGCATCCAAGATGTTTAAATGGTACAAAGAAATGGTAGAAAAAAAAAGTGGTAAGGAGTTAAAATGCTTAAGATTAGATAGAGGAGGGGGATTTATTTCAGATGAACTCACTAAATTTTGCAATGAGCATGGAATCAAAAGATAGGTCTCTGCACTAAGAACGCCACAAAAAAATGGAATTGTTGAAAGAAGGAATAGATCCATTGTTGACTATGCAAGGACACTGATGATAGAGAAAGGCATCACCCAAATCTTCTAGAGGGAAGTTTTTAGTACTTCTATTTACACATTAAACAAAGAACAATTGAAGAAAGACACCAAGAAGACTGTTAGAGTAATCTTTAGTAATTACTCTTTAGTGCTTAAGTTTCACTTAGGCAGTTTCTATTTTTGATAGTTTTCCGTTTAGGGTTTCGGTATCCTTTATAAGGATTCACCGCATTGTATTTCATAAGGAGATTGTAATTTCATTATTGTTGTTAATAGAAGATTATTTTTTGCAACATACTTTTTCAGTCTCTGACCTATCAGCCGCCATAGATTCTTCTGCCTCTCTGTCTTTTTCTTATGTTTGTAATAGCTATGCATGCAGGTGTTCTTGTTAAGATTGCAGTTTAGCAATCTTAACATGGTATCAGAGCCACTCTGCAGCTGGCTATTCGTTCTTTGTTGAAGCAGCGAGGGTTTGAAGCTTTCAGAGGCTTTTCTGGCATTTGATTATTGGTTCTGGGGGGTCTCTGGTTTTGGAGGCATTTTGGGCCCAAACGGACACTGCCATTGCGTCTAGAAGGCCCAAAAACCCCAGAAACCATATAAGGTTTGTCCGATTTGGACACCGGGGCCTCTAAGGAATTTTTTCGGCCTCCTAGGGCCGTACGGGCATGAATATCGAGGCGAAAATCAAAAAAATAAAAAAAACTCATATTTTATATGGTTTTTTGGTTTAAATATTACGTAGGCTATGTTATTTTAAATGGGCCACTCCCGCGCCGCCCACGCGCTGCCAGGAGCTCCCGCGCCGCCCTGCTCCCCGGGCGCCGTCGCCCTGCGCCACCTCTCTCAGTGCTCCCAACTCCCCAGGCACCCCGCCGCTCTGTGGCCCCTAGCTCTTCAGCGGAGCTGCCACCGGTCTGCGGCCCCCGCCACCCGTTTGCATAGCACGGCCCCCGCCGCCTCCACCCGCGACACCAAGCGTCCGCCCGGCCACCGCTCCACCGGTGGCGGGCGCTTTACTCAGCCCCTGCGGGCTTATGAATGCTCGTGGCAGGTCCTATGGCAAACCAGGAGCCAGAGTTAAGCCCCCGGCGAGCGCCATGTGCCCAGGGGCCTATTTTTTTAGCCCCTGGGGCTTCTGTTGGTCCTTTTGGAGCTTTTTTGGGGGTACCTGTCTATTTTCGCTCTACAGGGAGCATACGGGGGTATTTTTCTAACTTCTATATACCGTCGGAAAGCTCTTTCCGAGAACTTTCCGATGGTAGAGGTTAGGGTTTTTGGTTCCACCATTTTGATAGTGATTTTTTCTGTTGAAGTTTGATGTTTTGTTTTTCCTTCCGGGAGTCATATCTGGCTCATCCGGACTCCTTTTTCGGCAAACAAGATATCGTCGGAAAGCT
Organism: Thuja plicata; assembly: GCA_018584345.1. Lineage (NCBI taxonomy): Eukaryota > Viridiplantae > Streptophyta > Pinopsida > Cupressales > Cupressaceae > Thuja > Thuja plicata. The sequence continues at coordinate 2,474,423 of MU228449.1, forward strand.
GATTCAGTGTACTATTTAGTGGCAGAAGTATTTCTTCTAGATTCTACTCTAGGTTTTCACTCTAAATTTTTCAGTTTATGCACTTTGGTGGTGTGCTTGGTTCTACAGGTCCGGGGATCTCTTCTTCTGGTTTCATAGTTCACTCTTCTTTCTGACTTCTGAGCTTGCATGCTCTTTTTGTTGCATCATTGTTCTATTAACACACTGAGATAAAGTGCCTTCTTCTGCATTTTTGGATCTTGTACACCTGGTTCGGTTGATGTACTCGCACTATGTTATAAAGTGTCATGGGGGGATTATGATGCATTTGCCACTTTAGGCGCATCCACTTTTGTCAAGTGAGTGTACCTTCCACAACATTAGCCCATGTAGTCTGTGTCTATGACACCGCCCTTTATCCTGTGTGTGTACTTCTGTTGCACTATTGGTGTTCCTGGTTCTTCTTCTGCAGCTGTTTCTTGTACTGCATTTCAGTGTTCCTGTCACCTCTCCCAGTTCATCATTATGGGGGGGTTCACCTGTTGGTTCTATTACTTCCTGGTTCGATTGATCAGCTCTTCAGACACTTGTCTTCTCTACCTGATCATGCACTTTAGTGGGGGTTCCAGCAATATCTTTTGACAGAGTTTTCAGACATGCTTCAGAGATGCTTCTTGCTTTTTTCTTGTTCCTTTCTCTGGGACACCTTTTTCTCTAGATTGAAGGTTTTCTTCATCTAGTTTGCTTTATGTTTTGGGTACCTGATCAGGCCTAGTTGCCGAGACCCTTCTTTCCTGCTTTCTGTAGTAGTTTAGCAGTTTTGCTTCTCCCTAAGTTACACTTAAGGGGGGGTGTTAGAGTAAACTTTAGTAATTACTCTTTAGTGCTTAAGTTTCACTTAGGCAGTTTCTATTTCTGATAGTTTCCCGTTTAGGGTTTCGGTATCCTTTATAAGGATTCACCGCATTGTATTTCATAAGGAGATTGTAATTTTATTATTGTTGTTAATAGAAGATTATTTCTTGCAACATGCTTTTTCAGTCTCTAGCCTATCGGCCACCATAGATTCTTCTGCCTCTCTGTCTTTTGCTTCTGTTTGTAATAGCTATGCATGCAAGTGTTCTTGGGAAGATTGCAGTTTAGCAATCTTAACAAAGACACCCTATGAACTATGGTATGGTTACACACCCAATGTAAGTTACTTCAAGATCTTTGGGAGTTAATGTTATATCTTAAAAGATAATGGAAATGGAAAGCTTGACTCCAAAAGTGATGAAGGAATCTTTCTAGGGTATTCCACCAAGAGAAAGGCTTATAAATGTCTCAATAAATCCTCTAACAAAATTGTTGAAAGTGAAAATGTAAAGATAGATTAATTTGCATAGAAGAATGAAAAGGAAAGCAGAAAAGAACCAGAGGACTATAACAGGTTTATTTACAATGAAGAACCTGACACTCTACCCGACCAATAATGTATAGCTCCTGAGCAAAAGAATATTGCAATTGAGCATCAGGCTACAAATGTCAAAAATCAGGATATTGCTCAAGATGATGTAGTAAGTGATGGAGATCAAAATGAAGGAAAAAATGATGATCAAGATGATAGACAAAGAATTGAACCTATACTTGCCAAACATGTCATAAGGAATCATCCACAGAACCAGATTATTGGAGACAAGAAGGTTGGTATGAGAACTAGAAGTAAGTCTTTAAACACAAGATGTCTAATTTGTGATTTTGAGCCAAAATCTATCAATACTGCACTTGATAATGAAGAATGGATTAGTTCTATGAATGAAAAAATTGAGTAGATTGAGAAAAATAAGACATGGACACTTGTACTGAGACTAGATGACAAGAATGTCATCAGTACAAAATGGATATTTAGAAATAAACTGAATGAGAATGTAGAAGTCACCAGAAAAAAAATAAGACTAGTATCCAAAGGGTATGCACAAGAAGGGATTGACTATGGAGAGACCTTTGCACCTGTTGCTTGGCTAGAAGGAGTGAGAATATTACTTGCTTATGCTGCATTTAAAGGATTCAAGGTATACCAGATGGATGTCAAGTCAGCATTCCTAAATGGAATACTTGAGGAAGAGGTATACATTGAGCAACCAGAAGGGTTTATTGATCCAGACAAGAGGAACATGGTATGTAGACTACACAAAGTCTTATATGGATTAAAACAAGCACCAAGATCCTGGTATGAACAACTTTATTCCTATCTTATAAGTATTGGATTTGTAAGGACTAGTGAAAAGTGTAATCTTTATTTAAAGGAAGATACTGATGCTAACATTTTGATTGCTGAAATATTTGTTGATGACATAATATTTGGTGGCAATGATATGCTATGCAAATCATTTGAAAATAAAATGAGCAAAGAGTTTGAGATGTCTGTTTTTGGAGAGATCAAGTTCTTTCTTGGTCTACAGATCATGTAACAAAATGAAGGTATTTTCATTACAAAATCCAAATATATCAAGGAAGCACTAAAAAATATTCAAGATGGAAGATTACAAACCAGTTGGAACATCGATGGCAACTGGATGTAAGCTTACAAAGGAGGAAAAGTCAACTGAGGTAAATCAAACTTTGTACAGATCAATGATTGGCAAACTCATGTATGTTGTACATACTAGACCATATATTTCACATGTAGTAGGAATAGTTGCAAGATTGTTTGCTAATCCCAGGGAATCACATATGAATATTGTGAAAAGAATCCTAAGATATCTGAAGAATACCGAGGACTATGGCTTATGGTATAGAAGAGAAGGAAAATTTGAACTTAAGGTCTTTAACAACCCTGATTGGGCTGGAAACATTGATGACCAAAAGAGAACAACTAGAGGAGAATTCTTTATGGGTGACAGACTTGTCGCATGGATCAACAAGAAGCAAGGATGCATCTTTGAGTCTACTACAGAAGAAGACTATGTTGTTGCTGTTGCAAACTATTCAAATATTGTATGGATCAAATAGTTACTGGAAGGTATGCATATGAAAATTATTGAACAAGTAATTATCTATTGTGATAATACAAGTGCAATAAACATCTCCAAGAATGCAGTCATGCATGCTAAAACAAAGCAGATTTCTATCAAGTATCATTATTTGAGACAAAAAGTTCAAGTAAAGGAGGTGATACTTGAGTATGTGCAATCAAAGGAACAATTATCTGATATTTTCACCAAGCCACTTCCCAAGGATGCATTTGAGTACTTGAGAAAAAGTATAGGGGTCAGACCCTTGTCTACTAGTCAGTAAGATGACTAGAAGGCTGCATCAGCCTACATATTCTCAGAATATCATTCATGTTGATGCAAGAAAAGAGATGGACTTCAGAGATACATCTATACACAGCAAGGTATTTATATCCATTATCACATTAGGGAGAGATTATATCCATCACATTATCCAAAGGGAGAGATTGTAACAAGAAAGGGAGAGTACATACAAAGGGAGAGATTGCTGACATGAGAGAAAAGAGACATCAAAAGAAAAGAATAGTCAAAGGGAGAGAGTTTAACACAAGGAGAGAACACATCATATCAGAAGAAGAAATATTCTACATCTATCCAGTGAAGGAATTGAAGATGGACAGAAAGCTGTAAGAATCAAATCTAAGCTACATAAGCTTATTGAGGACCAGATATTTGTATCAGTTATAGTACATAAGATTGGTAGTTTGATGAGATTAAACTATTATATTTCATATTGTATTAGTGATAATATAGTGTGATAATGTTATATGTTTCCATCAATGCCAAAGGGAGAGATTGATGAACTATAACTGATTGAATGTTTGAATATGTTAAGTTGATGATCTTGTAAGACATTAAATCAGTTAATGTATTATATTATCATTGATGTCAACTTGATATAATCTGTATGGTCATGGACATACTACTAAAGAATTAAAAGAACCAATGAATCAAAGGCTATGCTATCAGTAATGCATAAAAGTTAAGTATTCACAAAGTGACTATATACACTAATAGAGTTCACACCGATGGTCAGAGTAAACCAACAAGAGAAAAGTCACAGTGTTACCCAATGAAAAAAGGAAGAACATTACCGATGAGTAAAGTCATAGTGTTACCCGACATGTAGAAGCACATTGTTACCTGACAGACAGAATTGCATTATTTCCCAATGGACAGAGATCCTGAAGACAAATTAAGTCTCACCGATAGAACAGTTAGTTGTCACTGATGACTAACTGAAGTATTGACCAATAGAAAAAAGAGTTTAGAAATGACAAAATGCTTAGCTATCAAGAGCTAAATATAGAATTAACTGGTACTTATCATTATTTTTATTGACAAGATAAAGCCGGAGATAGGTAAAGGATTTAAAGCTACTTTGTCTAGTTGGAAAGAAGATCTCTACGAGATAAAATAGGACTTTTGCTTTAAATCTAATTAGCGAGAACTGTGGATCACGCCAAGATCAAGAAAGCTAAGAAATGGTAAAATCATGTCTATATAAAAGACACACTAATTCAAAATGAATTAGGGGAGTGACAAGAGAATAGATTTAGAAAATATTTTGAAGGAGAAGAAAGTCTTCATTCAGACATGATCAATCAAGCTGAGGATAGAGCTAAATTCTGCAGACACTAAAAAATAGTGATACAACATCACCAAGCAGAATAGTGTAGAGTAAAGGTATTGAATTGATAACATTGATCAGAAAGGTAATGCAATTACAATAGATCTAAAAATTTGAAATTCAAGTTGTACATGTGAACAGATCAATTTACTATTTTAGTTTAACCATTGAAGCATCAAGTCTCTTAACCGAGCAAGACTTAAAAGTCTTTTCTAATTGAGATACATCCCAAGGAGTATCAAAAAGTTTGATCATACAAAGTAGCATTGGATATGCCCAATACCTATTGATAGGCCAAGTCAGTTTTTGATCAAGGATGGTAGCATCCGATGCTAGATACTAAGTGACAAACTATTCATTTAAATCGTCTAACAAGGTCACACCTAACAGTGTGTTTGTAACCTTTAATAGGGTTGGATCTTCACTGAGCTCACTTTAGAAGAGTGAAAATATGGGGTACCGGTCCTAGTGGTTTTTCCCTTAATAGGGTTTCCACATTAAAAATCTATGTGTTAATGTGTTTATGAGTCATTACTTTATTGTTTTGCAATTTACATAAGTAAATATGGATTGATCGGTATACACTAGTTATTTAGTGTATTTTGGTAAATGAATAGACTTCTTATCTGTAAACATACAGTAGAAGGTTTTACAAAGCATTCTGACAAGTAGTAATTTGATATAATTATATGGAGGCATTCATCTTACAAGACTAAAGATAACTAGAGGTATAATTTTATGGTATTAAGTTTTAAGAATTGATTATTGAAATATTTTGAGGCCACTAACTCACCCCCCCTCTCAGTTATTACTAACAATGGGAGGGTTGGTGGTGGTAGAGATGGTAGGCACCCTCCTATGGATAGAGGTCAGAAACATGACCATGATGATAGGGGTGGGGGTGGTGTTGGGGAGAGTAGACATACTCAGTTTAGATTCATGCCTCCACATATGGATCCAGGTCTATTATTGATGATACACCAGTAGCAATAGTAACATAGATCTTCAGGGAAGAGGCCTAGTAGAGGAGGTGGGAATCCAGGATAGGATCCTCCATGAGATACATGTAGAGATACAGGTAGGGACAAAGATCCCTTATCACAGTTCTAGATAGAGAGCAGCTCAGGGCTTAGATTACTACTTTAGAGACACTGGTAGCAGATAGAGATAGATAGCTTCATGTCATGAGATCAGAGAGGGATATACAGGCACACATGGCCATACATCAGGGTCATAGAGTTGGCTATTAATTTTCCTTGTATTGTGTTGCAGTATCACAACCACAGAGAGAACCCATGTATTCCATTATTGCACAGAAGTCGGAGGGAGCTATCCCTCCACCAACTTAGCATATACAAGTTGATACAAGTTGATGCACCACAACCCTCTCTTGATTAGGGAGAAGGTGGAAATCAGACATGACGATTATGATTATATCTGAGATTTTTGTATATTGATCCTTATATGATCATCCTTGTACCATAGACATTTGATACATGTGTATATGCTTTATCATGATCTCACTGATACTTGTAGAAATTTCCACATTTTTGATATGATAGTCACTTATATATATATATATATATATATATATATATATATATGAGATAGCTTCTTCTGATTCTGATATGCTCATTGGTTCCATTTTTTATGTATGTGATAGATGATTAGATTGATGCACATTTTGATTATGTACCTAGTCTTTGATGATTTAGAATAGATTCATATGATGACATAATTTATTCTCTTAATTATTACTGATATATAGATGTGTTAGATGATTCTATATGGATATGCAAATGTATTTTTTTAAGATTTTCTTGATGCAAATACATGTATAAATGCACTTCAGATGTAAAAATGCAACACGTGAATGCTTTGCTTTTGTATTTTGTCTTTTCCCATTAGGAATGAAAAATGAATGAAATGGATATGTAATGACATGAATATAATAGTAACATGGATTAAGTAGTAAAAATTGGATGAACCAGAAAATCATTTTGAGCTCAAGTCCTTGTGTTGTTTAAATGAGTCATGCAATTGTAAATGCAACTAAATGTAGACTTCTAGGACTGTCACTGATTTGTGTACATTTTAGCATTTTTATCATCATAGGGCATTTGTGCAATAGGCATCATTGGATAGTACAACTATCAATAATACCCAGAAACTATCATGAAAGTATGAATACTATGTTTATTGGATGCAATGTTGAAAACAAACCTAAGCATCAAGCCATAGAGGCCAGGAGACTTGTCAGTTATCTCCTTTTTCTTTTAAGAATCATCTGTTGTTTGTGTGTTATATAACATATGCAACCTACAATGACCTTTAATATTCATATCCTTGGGTACATAATGCGTCATACACCTTACTTAGAAATTGATTAGAAACATACAAGGAAATTGGTTCAACCTCACTGTAGTTTACACATAAAAAGGATTGAGATATATGTGGCTATCCACTCATGTTAGAAGCTATTACCATAAACATCCAACTTAGGTAAAATTCATAAGATTATTTCAAACAATCACCACATGAAGAAAACAAAGAAAATGTTATGCCCCCTATCCTTGTGACTCTTTGTCTTTTAATAGACATCATGGAGTAACTCGGAAGACATAACAAGCAATAATTGATAATCAGACAAAGAAAATTCATAACTGGTTACATGCCCCTAGTTTGAAACATCATTGGAACATTAAAAAGAGTCATAATCAATCAAGATCAGTCTATATGTGCTTATTTTGTGTTGAGGAACACTGTTGATTCATTTGTTAATCATAGTAGAGAAATCATCAATCACAACCTAGAATTAGGCAATGTATTTTTATGTCTGAGTGAGCGAGATAAATATTATTAGCAATTGCACTCCAATGTAGTGTTGAGGAACACTGTTTGATTAAACTATTGTGAAACACTAGTATTATGGTAGTTACAAGTAGGTGGTGTTTAAGAAACACCCTTGTTTGTGATAGTGACATTGTGATTCAAGTATTAATAAATATTGTTCGTAGTAGAAAACCTTCCTAGACAAGGACCTAGGACGACCTAGCAACCAACAAACGTTGACCAAACATGCTAGTAGAGATGCCCCCAATGTAGAATGACTATCCCTAAGATGCAAATTCCAAAAAATCCCAGGCAAGGATAGGACATATGTGAAGAATTCAAAGTCAACTAATAGTAAAGATATGATCGTGAAAGACTAGTGTCATTAATGCATTGATAGATGGAGCACAAAGTACAAGTGATGTTTGTTTCCCAGGTTTTCACCACTTGGCCAATTTTTTATTTTTGCTACCAAGATGCCTGTTTGCCAGGTTTTTGCCAAGGCACTTTTTTTCTTTTCAATTTTTTGCTTCTTTTTTTTTCCTTTTTTGATTTTTCTTGCATTTTTCTCTTTTTAAATTTATTTTTTTTGTAATTTTCTCTTTTTCTCTCTTTTTGTTAGTATTAAGGTGCCTGTTTGCCAGGTTTTCACCAAGAGTACCTTTTTTCACAAATTTTTCCACTTTTTTTTTTCTTCGGGATCAATTTTTTATTTTTTGGGTATTTTTGAGAATCAATTCCACTATACAAGCCCTTCGGATAGATTGTCAAGCATAGAACTGCTTTAGGTGGAGGGTATTAATAGGATCAGAAAGGACATCTCCATTAGGTGTAGCTAATTCATAAGATCTTGTCCCAAAATTTTTTGTAATAACAAAAGGCCCCAGGTAGTTGGGTTCAAACTTGCCTTTTTGTTCTCTGTTGGGTTGATTTTTAGGATTCTCCTTTAGAACGAGATCTCCTACTTAAAATTTTTGTGGGTTTAATTTTTTGTTGTACCCTTTTGACATTCTTTTCTGGTATACTTTGAGATGATCAAACGCCTATTGTCTGCGCTCATCCAGTAGTTCTAGTGCATGAACCCTATCAATGCGGTATTGTTCATCTGTGACAAGACCTTGGAGAGATACTCGCAAAGAAGGAATTTCCACTTCAATTGGTAGCACTATTTCTATGCCATAGACTAGAGAAAATGGTGTGGCTCATGTTGGTGTGCAGATACTTTTTATATAGGCCCATAGTGCCAGATTTAATTGCAAATGTCATTCTCTACCAGACTTACTCACAGTTATATGTAAGATTTTCAAAATCTTCTTGTTTGAAGCCTTAGCTTGTCCATTACCTTGAGGATAATAGATTGAAGAACAATATTGGGTGATGTGAAACTATGTACAAAGGTCCTTGATATCTCTATTTTTGAATTGGCCCCCATTATCTGTTAGAATAGATGAGGGTATCCCATACCTACAAATGATGTAGTTCAAGATGAACATAGCAACCTGTTTGCAAGTGGCTTTGATCAACGACACTGCTTCGACCCACTTAGTGAAATACTGAGTGGCCATGATGATGTATTTATGTCCACTTGAAGAATTAGGATAAATTTTTCCAATAAGATCAAAGGCTCATTGTTGAAATGACCAATGTGTTATAAAAGGTATGAGTTCTTTGGCTGGAGCATGGATAAGGTTTCCATGTGTTTGACATTGGTGACATATTTTAGCAAATTGCATGACATATTTTTCTATTGTAAGCCAATAGAATCTAACTCTTATAAGTTTCTTAGCCAATGAAAATCCATTTGAGTGTGATCCACATACACCTTCATGAAACTGTTTTAATGCACGGTCAGAATCTTCTTATTCTAAACACCTAAGTAGCATTCTGTCCATACCTCATCTATATAAGTTAGTAGAAATGGGAACGTAACATGATGCTGTCCTAATTAAAGCTCATTTTTCATTCCTAGATAGGCCATTAGGTAAGGTTTGATATGTAAGATAGGCATTTATTTTGGCATATCGAGATTGGTCTTAGTCATTTAAGGCACAAATAACTTTGGATTTAGGTGTATCAAAGGCTGGAAAGGATAACTCTTCCACCAAGAAGTATAGCATAATTGGTTTTCTTACAGTTGTAAGATGGATGCTAGCATTGCCATAGCATCTGTAGCTCTATTTTTTGTTCTTGGTATTTATTGAAATGTGATGAAAATTAATTACTTTTTCAAATCTTCCACCACCTACTTGTAACGCATCATTTTCTCATATTTTGTTTGATATTTTGCATTCACTTGGTTGATAATGAGTTGAGAGTCACAATATACATGTAACTCTATGATTTTCCATTCCATAGCTAGCTTGAGTCCGTTTACCAATTCTTCATATTTTGTGATGTTGTTGGTGTATGGAAACATCATTTTATATGCCTTATGTATCTTGTAGCCTTGAGGAGTGATAAATAATACCCCTGCTCCAGATCCTTGCTGTGTGAAAGAACCATCAAAATACATCTTCCAAGGATATTTTGTTAAGTGCATGATTATCTCATCTGGAAATTATATGATCAAAGACATTGTATCTTGTAATGGTGAATCAACTAACTAATCAGCTAGAACCTGTTCTTTAATAGCCCTTTTTTCTACATACTTGATATCAAATTCACTTAGTATCAAGACCCAGTTTGCTAGTCTTCATGTCAATGTTGTTTTATTCAAGAGGTATTTGAGATGGTCAATATCTGTGATAAGTTTCATTGTATGTGAGAGCATGTAGTGTCTCAACTTTTGGGATGCAAAAAAAAATACCAATCAATATTTTTCAATGATACTATAGTTGAGCTCATAAGACACCAAGGTCCTGCTGATATAATAAATTGCCCTTTCCTTTTTTTTTTCATCCTCAGAGTAGCAATGGTTTTCTATGAATAGGCGCCATAAGAATAGGAGGGTTAGCCAGGTAGTCTTTTAATTCTTTGAAATTATTTTCACAATGTTCATCCCATTTGAAAGTGACACCTTTATGTAGCAATTTTGTGAAAGGTTGTGCTCTATCTGCTAGTTGAGACATGAATCTTCTGATGGACTGAAGTTTCCCTTGAAGCATCCTCATTTGACTGATATTATGAGGAGGTGACATTTTCATTATTGCTTTTACCTTTTTGGGGTACTCAATTCCTTTAGCTAACACAATAAACCCTAAAATCTTCCTTGATTGGACTCCAAACACACATTTATTTGGATTGAGTCTTAGTTAAATTTCTCCATTCGATATAGTATCTTCTTTAAGTCTTCAATGTGATTCATTCTTATCTTTGACTTGGCTAATGTATTGTCCCAATGGTCCTCCATGTTTTTGTGTGCCATGCCTTGAAAGATCATTGTCATAGCTCATTGATATGTAGCTCCAGCATTCTTTAGCCCAAATGGCATGACATTCCAGCAAAATGTTCCCCATGCACATGTAAATGTTGTATTTTCCTCATCTTTAGGAGCAATCTTTATTTGGTTATAACCTAAGAATCCATCCACGAGTGAATAAATCTGATATCCAGCTATGATATTTATAATCATATTAATATTAGGCAGTGGAAAATATTCTTTAGGACAAGATTTATTTAAGTCCCTAAAGTCTGTGCAAATATTTATGGAATTATCTATTTTAGAAACTAGTACCACATTATAAATCCATCCTACATAAGGGATGACCCTTATGAATCCTTTAAGATTTTTTCCAGCTCCGCTTTCACTAGTAATGCCACATGTGGGTGCATCTTTCTTGGTTTTTGTTTGACAAGTTTAATTCCAGGAGCTATAGATAAGTGATGCATTATTAACTCAAGATCTAGTCTAGGCATATTAGTATAAGACCATAAAAATTTGATCTTATTCTCTTTGAGGAATGTAGTAAACTGTCTTTTCTTCTTCTGATAATGATTGCACCAAATGTACAAATTGAGGAGCTTCTATTGTTCCCAATATAACTAGTTGTGTTGGCTCTATGAAAACTGAAGATCTTTCTTGAAAGTGCTCAGGGAGGATATCAAGAATCTCATCTTTTGGCACCTCTAAGAGGTTTTCACCATCTGATACATCTTTTATGTTTACTATTTTAGAATTTGATATTGCCACAACATGGTTTTCACCATCAATTCTTTGTTTCTTTTTATTTTTTAATTTGTGACTAAGAAAATCGATATCCTCCTCTATCAAGTTCACACTCCTTTTATTGGTGGAAGAGGGATAGGTTTTACTAGCATTTAGATAACAAGCCAAAGTATAGTCATTGGGAAAGTTCATGATAGGAGTAGGGTCTAGGTCATTCCAATCAATAAGGCCAGGGTTCACTAAGGATAATGATTTAGAGGATTTTAAGGACAACATCATGTCAATGTCAAAACTATTAACTGACAAGACATGTTCTATTAAATTGACTTCTATAGTGTTTAGATCACGAAGAGTCAAATCATCATTATTAGGGTCATTGTTAGTGATATGCGGACCTAACTCTAGTGAATCATGAATTGAGCTTTCTCATTCTTCTCTTATTATATTAGAACTCATATCTTTTATCCTTTGAAGTTATTCTAGTAAGATTCCAGTGTCTTCATCAATAATCCTAGGCATCACCATCTCATCCAATTTTGTGACAACATTAGCGTTATGGGTAGTGTTAAAATTGTCTCCTCTCTCCAATCAAGATGCAAATTTATGGATTACATCTACCTCAATGTCCATGGTAGCATCAAACATTTGATCCCATTTATAATCATGTGAGTCTATGATATCATCACTAGATATGTTTAAAAACTCAACAATGGTTATCTGATGTACCCTATTAGTCATTTATGGGTCAAAGTTTGGTAGATTTAGGACATGTGAAACTGTCACTAATTTCCTCTAGTTAGGGTGTGCATCTTTTTGTTGACGGATTTATTCATGAGATTCTTCTGTTTAGTGAACATCTGGAGATTCTTCTTCTTCCTCCTCTACTTCTTGGACATTGGTTTGTGACAACAAAGGAACATGATTCTCTAGTTGTTCTCCAAAAGTAGGTACATATCATTCTCCTTGGTATTCTAGGTCCTTAGTAGCAATGTTTAGTAATCTTTCATATGTCCAAGGTACAAGTTATGATTCTTCCTCTTCTTCATCACTTCCTTTATCAAATATTAGACCATCTCTTGAGGTGGGGTGTTCTGAATTTTTATTGAAACCTAAACCTATTTTGTCTTTGGTGTCTTTGAATTCCATGTGTATAGGCTCAATGAGTCCTTTTCCTTTATCTCCTAAAGGTCCCTTCCCTTTTTATCCCATTTGTTTGAGAAGGTCATAACCTTTCCATACTTTTTGGGAGATATCTCAACATGTTTTACTTGATTTTCTCTCTTTTCCTCTTTATAGAGACAAGCCAAGACTACTTTATCTTCTTTTCATCCTCTTGAGAAGTAGAGGCTCTAACCATACCTGTTGTTTTATGAATGACTTTTCCTTTTGATGTGGCAGGTGTAAAACATGGGGATGATTTCCCATATGATCTTGGAGACACAGGAATGTTAGCCAATGATGGTGTTGTGACTAGTTTGTATTACCCCATGCTAGTTTCTTCAAGTTTTAGCATCTTTCCAAAGATTCTCATCACCATATCTTGTGAGGTTTCATCTCAAAACTCTTTTAGGACTTCCTTATTATGAGGAACCATATTGTCTACTTTAACATTGTTGCAAGTGTAGCTTGAATCTGCAAGAATTGTTACTTCCACCCTATTATGTGGGAATTTGATGCATTGGTGGTATGTAGATAGAACTACTTGCATTTCATGTATCCAAGGTCTTCCTAGTAATATTTTATAGGCCAATGGTAGATCAAGAACTTGACAAATCACATTGCATTTAACTGGTTATCTTACTTGTTGAATCAATTGTTTGTTCTAAAAGACCCAATTTATTGATCAAATTGAGAGTACATATATTCAACCCCACGCCTCCATCTATCAATACACATTTTACATGGTGTTTATGGATCAAAAATTCAATGTGAAGGGGTTGATTATGGGGATGAGTCAAAGATTTGTCATCTTCTTTTGAAAAGGAGAGGTAATGAGGAGATGATATGTGATTGACCATTGCCTAGAATTTGTCCACATCTATGTCTTTCAAAAAATTTGCAGAATGTAGGGATTGTTCAAGAAATTACCTATGCATTAAAGAGATCTTTAATAAAATATAGAAATTTAAGCTGAGGTTCTTTGAAATTGGTCTACCAAGTTATAGTTATCATATGGTACAGGAACTATTTGTCTTGACCTTGTTGGTTTAGGAATTGTGACAATAGGGGGTTTATATGGTGTTTCTTGTTTGGATGATGAATTAACCCCTTTAATCATGATTTGTGTTTAGCTTTGTGTTACCATGTTTGAATGTGTCAACTTATCCTTGACACCTTGATAGTGATCACATTGATTGATTCATTTTTTTATGTCAAACATATTGATCACATTATAATTATGAGAGTAGGTGTAATATTTGACTTCATTTCCCTTTCCTTTAGAGGATTTTCCTTTTTCATAGTTGGGAAATGGTTTATTATATGGCGTGTGATCTTCATTAGATGTATGTCCTTCCACTTTGATCTTGCCTCCATCAATGAGATTTTGTATAACATGTTTGAGTTTAACACAGTCATTGATCTTGTGTCCTTTATTCTTATGGATGTCACAATAGGCATTATCATTCCACCACCTTGGTTTTACTTCTGGTTCCCATGGTTTTGAATCCAGTATAGTGATGATTTTTTAATCCAAAAGAGTCTTCAAAACTGTCTCAAGAGGTTCTCCTAATGGAGTAAATGTTCTTTGTGGGCTAGACATCCATGGTTTACTCTTATTGGTATCAGTGTTTTCTCTTGGTATTGTGGTTGTTACCTTAGCTTATTTTCTTTCTTGTAGGCTATTTGTGAGAATAAACACAACTCGTTTAGAATTTGCATTCGAGGATTCCACCACTCCATCACTAGCAACATTTTTTTTCTTGTTCTACCATTTAGGTTTTTTTTTTATAGTTGTTAGAGGATTTATTATCTCTTTGGAGTGTGAACATCTTTAGCATGAATGGTGTTCTTTATCATTCTATCAAAACTAGCAAAATCTTTCATTTGTAGAGCATAGTTCATTCTAGGTACTAGGTTATTGACAAAGATTTCCATCTTTTCAGATCTAGGTATTGCTCTTGAGTACCTTGCAAAGATTCTCCTCCATTGTTACAAAAAGTGTGTGAATGATTCACCTGTTTGTTGTTTTGTATTGCAAAGATCCATCATGGTAACATTGTGATTTATGTTGTAGGATAAATGTGTGAAAAATATTTGAATCAACTCCTCAAACTTTTGCACACTTTGTGTTAGTTTGGAGAACCATTCCATAGAATTTCCACCAAGACTTCCTAGAAATAGCCTCATCAAGTATGTTGGTTTGTGCATGTATTCTATGATTAGGGCACAAAATTCTCGTACATGGTCATGTGGATTTGTTTCTCCCATGTATTTGTCATATTTGGGTCGTGCCATGTTAGGTGGGAAAATAACCATGTTTATGATCTTATCAAAAGAAAATAGACATATGTGCTCCAAGGAGTATTTCTTTGTTGGTTTGGACTTCTCTTGCTTGAGTGCTGCAAGTTATATTTACTTTTGATATAGTTGTTTTGAGAGTATGGAGATACATTTTTATATTTCTTATTCCTTCAATCTCTCCACATCATAGTCTTTAGGAAGTTTAATTCCATGAGAATATAAGTGAAGGAAGTATTTTTCTTTGTCTTCCTAATGAATTTTTCCAAGGTTTTTTGGAACTTCCTACTTTGTTTGAGTTTGTTATATTCTTCTTCCGATATGTCTTCATCACTTTCCAAATCAAACAAAGGAAGGTCATGATTTATTTCTTCATGAATTTCCCTTTCGTCATGGTCTTGGCTATATTCTTCAAAGGCAACACTCCATTTGTGATTAGGTGCATCCATTTTAGGTGAGTCTTAATCAAAGAGGGTGTTTCGAGATGTGTCTCCTTGTTGACATTTAAGTAATCTTGGAGGTCTCTCTGAATTTTCAGCAAGGTATTGTTTACTTCTTATGTTAACCATGAAAGCAAAGTCTCAATCTTTTTCAAAGTGTTCCAATTGTGTCAAAAGGAATCCTAAATTGTCCAAATATGTCTGTCTAAGTTGTGAAGAGTAAGTGTGATTATTTGAAGTGATTCATTCCAGTGTCAGAGGGTAAGAATGCCTGATAGTAAGCTATGGATCAAGAAGATCTATTGAGTGAAGCGACAACACAATTTAGGTTCAATTGTGACAATCCTAAATGAAATGCAATTTAGACTGAGAAATAGTGACACACAGACGAGCAAGAACAATAGGAAAAGACTAAAGAGCCAAAAGGGTATCTAAAATTATAGAGTTTCTAAGTGTGACACATGTGCAAGTGCCCTCTCTCCTATATGTGACTGACCAAATATGAACCTAGATTTGTAGGATGCAACCTTGTTCTTCCTAAATACAAGCTTGTTTACCATATGCGAGCCAAGATTAACCAAAAGCGAGCGTTTTTCCCATATGCGATCTTGTTTCCTAAAAGTGAGCCAGGACTGAAAATGTGAAAAAATTTCTGACTCCAGGATCCATTTGATGATTTCCAGAGTATTTTTTAATAGCATGGATTCTATGATTGTCAAAATGTTGTTTGTTTTGAAGTGTTTATCTTTTTATTCAATTTCAACACATCAAACAAGTTGTTAAGTGACCAAACACACACCTATTCCCTAGATTCTATGACATAGAATAAAAATATTTTATTGTAGACTCAGGTACACACTCAAATGCTAATCAGAATTTGACCATCACTGAGAGCACAATGTCTCTAGTCATGATGTCATATTATCTGACTCCAAATGCAAGTGAGGGCATGAAATGATGAGTATCTTGGGGAAATTACTATTTTCCTTGGACAAAGATTATCACCTTTCAGAGATGAATTGGTAGTTTCAACTACAAAATGTTTTTTATTTTTTGACATCCATTCGCAACCATCCCCCATAGAATTGCACAAGGAAAAATTAAGGAATATAGCCCTATGAGTACCTAAATGTGTGTAGTCTCACAAGAAAGATTCAAGCATCTCCACTCCACACACATCTAAGCATGTCCAAGGAATGATAATCAAAATTCCAAGGACAAAATTGATTACATCTTCTGAGAATTGGGCCTCAAGGAAGCATTTTGATTATAGTGAGATGGAAGGTCTAGCATTCACCTGTCCTCACTTGGGTCATTCCTGGGATATTTATTCGTCAACCGATAGGCCCTCTAAATTTAAAAATAAATAAAGAGGATTGGCAACTTAGGAGTCTAGATTTCAAATTCTTTATGAAGAAGAGAAGAATAGTCTCCTATCCATGTAATTTTTTCCTATCAAGCACATCATGCAAGTTCTTTCCCTTGAATTATCAAACTCAAAACCTAGTCCCCCATATTGAGTTTCTAATTTTCTAACTTGGGAAAAGAGAATAATCTTCTAGTTGGACTAAGAATCAAATTCAAATCTGATAATTAGGTTCCTATTTAAATAATTTAACCAAAAGCACTTTTGAGAAAATTAAAGTTCATTTCTCCAATTTCTATTCAAATCGTAACTTGATGTTTGAGGTTTTGATTTTCCATGAAGAAAAAGAGCATACTTCTCTAATCAAGTAATGAAGTGGATAAAAAATGTGTTAAATTCCTAAAATTGTAAGAATCTTTGATTGAAATATGCAAGGAAACCTACAAAACCACTTGTTAGTAGTTTTTAATCAATCTTCTTGACCAAAGAAGTCTTCAACAATGTCTTTCAATAACTCATTAGGCTGCTCAAATGATCAAATTCATCCAAAAACATGGAAATTTGGCTAATTAGTTGCAAAATTCATAAAATATTCTAAAAGACTAACCAAATGTGATTATGAACCTAACCAAATGTGATGTTATTTACCAAATGTGATTCAAGATTTACCAAATTTGATGAAAGATCCTAAAGGCAATCTTTTACACTAAATGTGATTTGGAATTTACTGGATGTAATCTTTTACCAAAAATGATCGAAGATAAGAAGGATGTGACACAAGATATACAAGATGTGAGCTTCTTTCTAATATGCGATCCTTTTCTCCTAAATGAAATCCTTTTCTCCTAAATGGGATTATGCACCAAAAAATAGAGAATAAAAGATTATCAATTTGCTCAAATTGGTGATAAATCTAGGGCTTGGCCCCATGGTGGGCGCCAAAAATGTGTGTGTGAATATTGTACCTTCAAGCTGCAACACAACACTTCAATATGTCATTGCATCAATGGTTAGAATCATCAAATTCAATTGAAAAACATAGAAACCCAAAAGAAACTAATACATTGCTTCCTATCTAAGAAGAATATGATTTAAGCTATAATTTCCCTCAGATTATGCATAAATCAGTGACATATTCAGTCCTAGAATGGAAGATTCATCAAGAAATGAAGCTAATTAATATACAATTGATGCTTAAAATGATGCAAAGGTTCAATTGAATCACAAAATTAAGCTTATCTAATTAGCTATGTGATATTATGAAACAAAATTGGCAGCATAAGTGTGTATTCAAATTTCTAAAATTAAGGACCAATTGAGCTCAAAATTCAATCATTTTATGGAAGAATTTGAGAGATGAGTGGTTGAGATTGATTTGTGATGGAAGGTGTGGATTGAATCTTTGGTGATCAATGTGAATGATCCATGTGATTGAAATCTCATTGGTTCATGGATTGACTTTCCATGTGCAAGTGACGAGTTGTAATTAGAGACTTTATTTGAATTCCTTTTGATTAATTACTTTAGCCATGGATTTAATTGGGTTGATTTGATTTAAATAGGAAAATGTAATTAATATGAGTTAGTGATGACATAACTTTTATTTTAGGAGATTAAATTGGTTTTTATGAATTATACCAATAATTGAATAGTTGAATTGACATAATTAGGGGTATGATAACATTTAGGGGAAATAGGGTCTCTAGTTAGAGTAGACCAAATTAGGGTGGTTACAAAATGTATTGTCTTAAAATGGAAGAACCAATATTGAGACATGTATAGCCATCCTTAGTAGGATGCTTTGGACCTAATTTAAATTCCTTTATTGACCAATGGATGTACCTTTTCTTTTGTGCTAGATTGCGCCACTATTTTTGGCCCTTTCCTGTTGTTCTTTTCTTTGTCCCCAAGATCCTGGACCATCCCTCGATGGAATAACCCATTAGGGGGTAGGATGAGGTTGGCCTATCCCTTTAGTGGTAGGATTAGGTTGGCCTAGCTTGGGTTGAGGCTTAGGTCAGCCTCCCCCTAAGGTTAGGAACCTCAGAATTCCAAGCCCTTCTTGGGTTTCCAATTTCTTTTCCCGCCTTATGTAGTCGACCCTTTTCAATTTTGATTAAGAAATTGGTATAAAAGGAGACCTAATCACTTAATTTTTTGAAGAAGATACGTTCAAGATATTTTACATTTTTTTCTACAAGCATTCCAAGAGCATTCATAAGCGTTTCCTAGGAGCATTGAAGAAGATCTTTTGCAACCATTTGAGACTTCAATATTTCAATATCTTTTTCATTCAAGGAGATTTCAAGGAGTTCATTGGAGGTCTTTTCATAATATTTCCATGATCATTCATGTTATTTCAAGGTCTAGCTTCCTTCTTTGAAGATAGTTGAGTTCGCCATCAAGGAAGGGGTTGTTCATCCATTCTTCATTTGCATTTGTATTTTTTATTTGAGCATATAAGTACATCTACATCTATGGATCCATGACCTGGTATGGTTCATCTATTTCATTTGATAAGATATCCTACACTCCTAAAAAATTCAACAACATTGAGCACTTCTACATCCTTGTGGATTACAGATCTGATCCTCTGCGAGGGTTTCTACAAAGTAAGGTGAATTTGTACATTTTATTTTCTTTTACATACATATACATTCAAGGTTAATTCCTAAATTGGGGCTTGACTGATGCAAGCCCCTCCCCCCAAAAAAAAATCATTTTTCCTTTGTAGATTCAGGTATATAGACTTGGAGATTCAAATTCAAAGCCGTCAGAAATAGGTTACTATCACAGAACTAGATTCTGGAAAAACTTGTAGAGTAGGTGGATGCTGACCTCGGCCTAGTCCTGAGTGGATTTTTTGCATTACACCATCCACCCTCCTATTCATCATAGCCCCTCCAGTTTAGCATATTCCTAAGGGTCCTAGGTTTTTGGGTTTTGCAAATCTCATTTTTCTGCTCCATGTTGGTGCTCAAATCGACAGATTGGACTCCTAACAGATTTCAATTATCCAACAAAGATAAAAAAGATCGATTTGCCAATGAACAAGGTCTCAACAACCTCCTACAATTCTGATTCCATAGAACCAAGGCTGGTGGGCCTACACTTCAAAACATGTCTTCAAAGTCTTCTAGAAGTTTCCTATAACGGATAACTTGATAACTTTAATTCCTGCTACTCAATTGGTTAATAAGATCATGAAACTGAAAGTATATGTGTTAATGAAATGTAATGTATTTAATATCATTAGATAAGATTGAAAATATGAACTGAATTAAATGAAATAAAAGAGTAATTCAAAAAACTTAAAACAATGAAACCCAATACTGAATTCAAATAATGAGAAAGACCAGTGCTATATTCCAATAATGGGAAACTAGAGTCGATATATCTTCAATCCTATGTTCAACTTCAGAGACAACTTTGAAACAAAAATTATCACCTATCACCGACCTTTGCTGATGTTTGGAAATGATGGAAGTCGCCGGGGAAAGGTTTGATTTACCAATCTGCTAACTCATCTGATGAGTCATCGATGAGTTAGCAGGGTTATCGATCAGCATGCTCTGGAGGGTGTCGAATTTCTTGTAGATGGATATACGGCGTGGCATGGTACTCCAAACTATATATCATATCCCTCAAACTTATTCATAATCTCCTTGTCACATAAAATATCCTAATGTTGATAAACTACTTAGTGTCTTGATGGTGGGTGGCGGCTATCTGCTGTTGTTATCGACCCCAACTATTGCTGCTACATCCTTTTCCTATGCTATTACCATTGTTGAAGGTGGCTTATCATTTTTTAGAATTCATATGGTATGAAAGATAATGCTTGTTGTCTTGTCTTGCATCGAAGGTGGCAGCCAACATGAAGAATTCTTGATGACTCATCTACCAACCCATCTGATGAGGGTAGCATCCGGCATTCTAAAAAATTGACCATGTTTGTATGCAGTGTCGACTTTGCTGTCTGTGTTGGATGTGGCATTTTTCTGGTGATGGAGGTGATGGTATTTTCTTTGAAGCACAGTAATAATAGAAGTGGTGACCATGTTTGTATGCAGTGCCGACTCGACATGTTTCTCACCACCTTTTTCCATCTAACACATTAACGATGTCATTATTTTATTTGCCAATGTCATCAAAATATAATTATATTTTTGAAATTATCTTTAACATTAATAGTTGATAAATAGAGGATAATTTCAAATAACAATGATCAATCATAATGCATTTGAAATCAACAAAATAAATAATATAATCTTTAATTTATATTTATTCAAATCATTATAACTCTTGGTTAGTCTTTTTTAAACAATAAATAACATGAAAATCACATACTAGATAGGCATTTTAGAAATATAACTTATGCATGTGATTTTTTAACAAAAGAAATTATTAAGCATACACTA
>MU228449.1:2506325-2519481 GCA_018584345.1 Thuja plicata
CATAAAATCAAACTCGTAGATCCCCTAGTGAAAAGAAACTTTAAGAAAAAGATTCTTATACAATGCAAATCTTTAAGCATTTAAGACATACGAAAGTGAATAAATACATGATAACACTCTGATAAGAAAAGGATGGTGAAAAGAAGCTATAAAAGACAAGTAGGTATTTGTAGATAGGTACTTCCCTGAATAAGAACAGATACAAATCACTTTGTTGATATGGGTTCCACCACTCCCGAACCCCAGATTATTCTAGATTTTAACAAAGTCTTCCAACAGGTTTTCAAGTTTGTACATTCAAGGTAAGTTGACTTCATTTCTTGTTTTCATCACTTTATTTTCATATATTTCCTTTGCATATTAGTTTCAATCCCCTCTTGTAGGGAAAGGAAGAAGTTAATCCAAGAAAATTGCCCCTTTATGAAGGTTATGCATTAGCACTTCCTTTTGTGTTAATCAAGCCTCCTTAGGTGGTGGAATCTGAGTATTCTTCCTTCCTATATTGTGGGGTGTTTCAATTTCCCCCTTAATAATTACTATGAAATATTAAAGCATTATTAAATTAATTATTAATAAAATTAATAATAATAATTAAAATAATATTGATTAAATTTTATAGTAAATTAAAATTGAAATTGAAATTGAAATAAATAAATTATTAATTTAAATTAATTAATAATAATTAATTTTTTTGAAAAAAAACCAAATTCCTTAGGGGAGCTCGGGCTCCCTAGCTCGCCTGGACGAGCTCGTCCCGCTCATAGCTGCCACAATGAGCTCCCTATATGGATCGCTACGCGGGCTCGCTCGTGGCGGTACCCTGAGAAGCTCTCCCTTATGGGCTCGCACACAGTGAGCTTAGGGTAGAGGGTATATGTATATATTTTTAATAAAAAAAATTCTAGATAAATAAATCTCTGTATTTTTTAGAAACATAAATTCTCCAAAGAATTATTCTTTTTAAGATCCAATATATTTACATATATTACTAATCTTTAAATTCATGCATATAAATTTATATAGATTTTTGCAACTAAAAATTTTCTTTAGGACCTATGTTCAAAACCAAGTTTATATAGTCAAAATCAACATGATTTGAAATCTAAGATTCTATGATAGTCTCAAATGAAAATTTTAACACAATTTTGATAAAACCCTAATCAAATAACACACATTGTTTACCTAATGTTCACAATTAAATTCTAGGGTTTTAACAGATGAAATATTAACATAAACTTTTCCACACAACCCTAAACAACCTTTCTTCTTAAATTCCATAAACAAGGCAAAACCCAAAAAGAAACACTCCAAAACAATCAATCTAGAAAATATGAGGAAGACAATCTTTTCAAAATGAAAGATTTCCAACAAGGATATTGAATCCTACCTGGAAAATACCAAGTTGACTTGAATCACCAGAAGAAAACCCAAAAAGAAGATTTCAGTCCAAAGCTTTAAAAATATATTATTTAACTTCAAATCATGCTTCAAAATCTGAAAATTGTTTGCTAAGTTGTGTGCTCTGAAAAGAAATCTCTATGTCTCCAAAACCTGTCTGTGTCTCCCAAATCCTGTGTCTATCTCTCTAAAATGGAAAAAATCCTCTAACAAAGAAAAACTTCTCAGCTAGGGTTTCTAGTTTAAAACCTTCCTAAAGAAAGAAGAAAACAAAAGAATTATTTTTAATTTGTTTTTTTCCTGCTTTGTTCTTTTTTTAATTAAATAATCAATTCCCACAACTCATCTTCCTAATAAAGAAAAATCATAATTTAATCTTAAATTACCAAATTAAATTATAATTAAATTGCACACAGAAAAAAATTTAATTTATAACTATTATTGTGCACTTGATAATTAAATATTTGAAATATTCAATTATGAATTTAATTCTCTAATTGAATTTAATGTTTAATTATATCCAAATACTTGCCTTTAGGCTTTAAATAAGTCCATTAATATGTAAAGACATTTATTTAATTTTAATTAATTAAATAAAAAAATACTTAATGTTTCAATACTCCAAAGAACGAAATTATTTCATTATTAATTCTAATCAAACACCTTAATCCACTTAAGCATAAAAACCACAACAACATGACTAGCAATAAGGAGGAAAAATTGACCAATACAAATTGTAACTATCATGCTTAAGAATGGGTTTCTAAATCCACGTCACCTTGATGAATTCAGATGGGTAGTCAGAAAGATACTTGTACACTATTTTAGGACAAATAGCGGTTTAGGTTGAGATTTGGACTTGATTTTTATCTCCCCTCTCTTACCATTGAGATATTGTGATAGGGCACACTAATCCTAGCAATTCAAGGAAGTCTATGCTTGGTACCTATAATCCTACATCAAAGACGAGCATGTACACATGTACATATAACAAAAAATGGCTTAGATTAGTCCATTGTATGGACCTCGCTAAAGAGTAACTACAACTCCATTCCACACCATATCAAACACATCAATCAGAAAAGTAAAACATACATGATAACCATACACATGCAAGTATGGGGTTAATATAAACCATAAACACAACTAACATCATCATATGTAGATAATAAATATGAAGATAATTGAAGCCATCTAACTATCAACTCATGATGTCACACAACTATCCACTTCTCATGACATAAAAATTAAATCATAATGTAATGTCAAACATTAACATCCTCAAGTATCACTGAAACAATAAACAAACACTTGAAAATATGGCCTAAAAGAGTTTGACAAAACAAACTGAAAAGTAAACTATGGTTGGGCATGTCATGCCTAGAAATCCACTACTGAGAAGACACAACAAAGTTACTCTATTAAAAAAATAGGTTCCTATTCAAACAGGAATAGGACATAGATGTTTGTCAAAATTAAGATACTTTATAAGCCAGAATACTCTTTTGTTCTAGTTTCATCTTACATTTCAGCTTTTTATTTTTAAACACAAAAATATGTTATAATGTGCATTTATTGAAAACTTCTTAAATCTAAGAAGCCCTGTTTACTTAGATCTCTTTTCTTTTTCAAATGTAAACTAAACTTAAACAATATGATTTACATAGGCTTGAAGCTAAAATTCAGAAATATGATTAATTCATTTACTAGAAAATAAGCATTTACAATATTAGAATTGTTTTCATATTTTCACAAGTTCATGTAACAACCACATATTTCTTTTATAATTGCAAAACTTTTACATACAATGAAATATCTATTCTTGATAAGAAATACTTTGAAATGCACCTAATGCTAGTATCTTCATACAAGAGGATCAAATCAACCTTTATTTACAACTTTGCTCTTCATACATTCACAATTTCATGAGAGTATACTTTGAATAGAACGAATTTCTTTAGGCTTGTCACCTAAATTATTCCTTTAATTTTTATTTCTCTTTCAATTTCAAAACAACAACTTCATCCTTTCATACTCAAGCAAAACCTGCAAAAGAAAGCTTTGTAGGATGGCCATGGGAAGCTCACCTCCTAGCCTAGGCCTTTACAAGACCACCCCCGAGCTAGGAGAACCATTGCTAACCCAGGTATGCATGAAGCCAAATGACACACAAACACAACATAATATACACATAGAACACCCTCTCATGGCTAACACAAGGAGCTTGAAATAAAGCTTCCTAAGGGTGAAGGTGGACCAAGTACCCATTGGGAGACAATGCTAGAGATGAAAATGCAAGCCTTCAACAAGACAATAATTTTTACATACAAAAGCAACATAAATCTTCTTCACACCCCAAATCAAAGCAACCAAACATGGCTAAATCCCTTATGACCCCCAAGAAAATAAAAATTAAAGGACTAATTTAGGTGACAAGCCTGAAGAAATTTGTTTTATTCAAAGTATACTCTCATGAACTTGTGAATGTATGAAGAGCAAAGTTGTAAATAAAGGTTGATTTGATCTTCTTGTATGAAGATACCAGCATTAGGTGCATTTCAAAGTATTTCTTATCAAGAATAGATATTTCATTGTATGCAAAATTTCTGCAATTATAAAAGAAATATGTGGTTGTTACATGAACTTGTAAAAATATGAAAATAATTCTAATATTGTAAATGCTTATTTTCTAGTAAATAAATTAATCATATTTCTGAATTTCAGCTTCAAGCCTATGTGAATCATATTGTTTAAGTTTAGTTTACATTTGCAAAAGAAAAGAGATCTAAGTAAACAGGGCTTCTTAGATTTGAGAAGTTTTCAATAAATGCACATTATAACATATTTTTGTGTATAAAAATAAAAAGATGAAATGTAAGATGAAACTAAAATAGAAGAGTATTCTGGCTTATAAAGCATCTTAATTTTGATAGACATCTATCTCCTATTCCTATTTGAATAGGCACCTATTTGTTTAATAGAGTAACTTTGTTGTGTCTGCCTAGTAGTGGATTTCTGGGCATGAAAGGGCACTACATTTATTCTTTCCAAGAATTTTTATTTGTCTATTTTTGGGTCTTCAAGCCCAGTTTTTGGCTGCCGATAATGTGGTTGGAGGAGATCCATACTCCTTGGGTGATGAGAAAAGGTAACTACATTTATTTTAGCTTAAAATGAAAGATTATTTTTAATAACCCTATGTCCTAACATGTTTTTTCATAGTAGTTAGCACTAATATCTGTCATTTCATGAAATTAATGATATCTAGTTGGATTTTGCACACTCCTCATTTTAATACTCGTATTAATGACAATGAGATGTCCTTCCTTTTATTCATTGGGTGAAAAATATGAGAATGTGTTGATGCTCAAATCAACAGATTGGATTTCCTATGGACTTTCCAATCCAATGTTGGGAAACCCAAGTGATTTGGCCAACTAACAAGTCTCAACCAAAGGCAAGGTTGGGACTTCTACAATTCTGGCTCTGTAGGAAAATGATTGGTAGGCCTATACCTCAACCTTACTTTATCAGTTGAAGGCTTTTCATAGTAGATATAATACACTTCAAACACTCTCTCTCAAGTATGGCAAGGTCACTTGAAAGAAATCAAACTAAAATCATTACAACATAAACTGCCAGACTAAAATGCTTTATTGTAAGAATGTTTAGTAAATATGTGTAAATTGAATAAATTCTAGATAGAATATCTCAAAAATTTAACAATAAATCAAATGACTCTATCCAATAATTGATAAGCTTAGTGCCTATTTCAAACTTGGGCAATAGAGTCAATTCACTTTCAATCCTATGTACAAACCTGCAAGACAATATATATTCCAACACCATCAACTATTCAAATGCTATAGATGCAGAGAAATTAAGCCTATCTAAATCATTTCTAGTTCAAATTAATTTAACTCCTTTGGTTGGGAGATGAGCTAAACAAGAAGTTGGAAGCACTAACTTTTCATGAACTTCTTGATAATAAAACAAGGATATGAGGCATGTAAAATCTCAACACAAGCATTACAAGAATAGAAATTGAATCCTCCTTCAGTAATTCTAAGGGAATAATTGAAATGATTTAAACTTTCTTATTGTAAGTGAGACATAAAACACTTATCTTTTATTGATTTTGAAATAATAGTACATTCGATTCCATGTTGCAGTTGTGATCAAATTCTAAAACTAGGAACAATGATACTGATAATAATTTTTGTTCACATGGTCTCAGAATCCCTATTTATATAAAATTTAAGGGATGCATACAAGCTTCAGACCAATGTGTCTCTTCATAACTAATTTAAATCCTAAGATCAACAACTGAACATCGTAGTTACAATGAAGAAATGATTTACATCTTTATTTGAAAATAGTTGTCAACCGTTGAGATTAATAATAATGGTTGCTAACAAATCACTTGTGATTTGTCTGAGATAACTTAAAAAATGATTATCTATATGATTATCATGGTTTTTCGGTCACATGCTCATCCATATACTCTATTTAATAATGGAAACTATCACTGGTATTTTGAAAAACTCTAGCATTAAAACAAGACCATTGAGGTTGTCAACCATCCTCTGGCATCCTCCATCCTCGTAAATATTCCTCAAAGAATGTCTTCATGTGATCATCCTTTATTCTTGAAGATCACATTATCCCATCAACAGATCTATTCATCATATTTGTCATCCTCAAAACCCTACATGGAAAATGATAATGACGTATCAAATAATAGACAAAACCCTAATTGATATAAAATATAATTAAAACAACATAAAGAAATCCACATCAACACTTCCACCCAAGCATCTAATCCTTTTCATTGTTGAGGACACATGTCATAATCATGCGATCTCATGATGGATAAAATACGTTCAATTTCTGATTGCATGATCATGCCAACTGTCGATCCTTTCCTTGATTTAGTAGCCGATCCTCACTATTTAGAATGTGTGGGTCTAGGAAATGTTCCATTCAGGTGTGATCCCATGAATGATAAACAACGTGCATCTTATGATTGTGGGATTACACCCACTATCAATATTCATCATACTTTAACTGTTGATCAACCTTAAGCCTTCCTTAAAACTTGATCACCTTTTTCACTCAGTTAAGATACCACTATTGATCATACCCACATGCTGAAAGAAAGGGTCTTTAGTAGCACATACTTTAACTTTCTTCAAACTGACATGCATCCTCATCATCCTCCTCAACCAATTTTGTATTGTCATCTATTATCCTTGTTGTCTCACTATTCAGGACATATGTAAGCCAGGGACACTTGTCGATCAGGCATGATCTCGTGAATAATAAGAAACATGTATATTTTCTTAGCAGAAATACGCCTGCCATTAATCTTTGCTGAGGTTTAACTATATATCCTCCTTCATTACTCAGAGAACTTGCAGGCCCAAGACATGTGGTGACAATGCATGATTCCATTATGGATAAAGATCATTCATTTTTATGTTTGCAGAATCACGCCAACCTTTGATATTTGTTGAGGTTTTAATTGTCAAATGGATCTGCACAAGAATATGAAATAAAAAAAGATTGTGAAAACACATGCAATGAATATATTTATAAATTTGAAAATAAGACTAAGAACATTAGGATAAAACAATAGTACAAATCACATAAATCTCATTAACATAGGTATAAAAAATACTTCCTTGAGCTATTTAGATATGCAAATTTGATCTGTAAATTTGGGTTCCACTAGTGGCTCTTTTTGGGGATGTGTATTCATACCTAGACAACAAGATCTCATTTGTCTTTGGAGAAGAAGACCAAAATAGAAAAAACATAATAGAACAAATTAAAATGTAAATATTTAGAAATACTCCCTGTTCAAGAGAAAAATAACTTCAAATATCGAACATGAGTTGGGAACTCTTGAATACATCCTTATGTATCTTGTAATAAATAATTATTCTCTCCCACATTCTCAAAAACTACATAAAGTCCTAGCCACAAAGCTTTGAATTTTCCATGTTTTCCTTTGTCCTAGTCTTTAGCATTCCATTTCAAAACCCAATCTCCCTTCTGAAAATTCCTCTCTCTGGCCCTTTTATCATGCAAAGATTTCACTTGGATCTATTTTTTAACATTATGGCTTTGTGCACTTCTTCTGATTTCATCTAGTTCTGCATGGTAATCCATCCTATTCTCCATAAAATTTATGTCTTCTAATTGGTCTTCCCTAACAAATATATATATAGGAAATAAGTTGTTCAAAGGTAATCTAGTCTATTTTCCATAGACCAATTCATAAGGATAAAACCTTATCAAATTTTTAATTGTTACTCTATCTGCCCAAAGTGGCAGGGAAAATTTTGAGTCCCATTCCCTTTTGTTATTGCTTAACATTCTCTTTATGATTTTCATTATATTCTTGTTACTTGACTCTGCCTAACCATTTCCTTGTAGATGGTAAGGGGAAGAGTATGAAAAACTAATACCATAAGTATTGCAAAAGTCAGAGAACTCCTTGGATCTAAAACACATTCCATTATCACAAAAAATCTTACAAGGAACACCAAACCTTATTAGTATATTATTTTTTAGGAATTTTATCACCACCTTGCTTGTAGCTTGTCTATAGGGTATGGCCTCAACCCATTTAGTAAAGTAATCTATTGCAACTAAAATCCATTTGTGTTTCCCACTAGACAAATCAGCAATTTCACTAATGAAATCTATCCCCCACATTTGAAATGGCTCCTCAATAGACAGAGTTTTAAGGGGTAATGCACCATCATATTTTAGTTTCCCTAAAAAAATTTGACAAGCCTCACATTTTTGAACATATGTATAAAAATCCTTAAACACATATGGCCAATAATAGCCAGCATGTAATATCATATGGGTGATAGTTCTTGCTGAAAAGTGGCCACCACATACTCCATCATGCAACTCCTCTAATACTGAATATGCTTGGTACATATTTTTAAAAAAATAAAAGAACACCCTCTCTATTTTTCCAATATAGGTCACCTTCTATGAAAACATACCTAGATTCTTGTAACTTTATTGTTCTTTTATGATTATCACTTAAACCTTCTTGACATTTCATGTTCTTTAAGAAGTATAGTATATCAGTATACCAACATTTCTCAATACTCACTATTGATTTATCAGAGTTCACTTGGTTGACTTAGACTGCCTCAAGATTTGATTTAGCCATAAGTTTAGCCAGACATTATCCTCTAACCAATTTTATGATTTGGATCTCCATGTCAAACTCCTGGATTTGATTCACTCATCTACATCTCCTACCTATAACTTCTGACTACCTAAATATGTCTTTAATTGCTCCATTGGGTACATAGGTTGTTACCTTTGCCCCTACCAAGTACTGCCTAAACAATTTCACTACTTTGACGAGGGCATAATATTTCTTCTCATTTATCTCATAATTCAATTCTACTTCTTGAAGAAATTTACTAAAAAATGCTATTGGTTGTTCATAGCCCTCATCATTTTTGCAACATAACAACAACAATAGTATGATAAGAGGCAAAAGAAAATAACTGAAATAGTTCAGAGAAATTGGGTGTTTTAAGGACTAGAGATTCCTTGATTTCTTTCTTAATATTAGAAAATACCTCTAGGGTCTCATTCATCCATTTAATATTTGCAACCTTCTTGAGCATCTTGGCAATAGGTTTAACTTTCTATGAGAAATTTGGGACAAATATTCTTACAAAGTTTATTTTTCCAAAAAAGGTCTTGATACCTTTAACATTTTTAGGGATCTAGATTTTATCTATTCCTGCAATCCTTTCAGAATCTATTCACACACAATATTTTGATACAATGTGTCCAAGTAACTTCTCTTCAGTTACTCCAAAGTGATATTTCTTTGGGTTTAGAGATATCATATATTCTAGAGCTCTTTTAAATATTTTCTCCAAATGTTTACAATGCTCCTCTGCCCTTTTTGAATATGCAATCAGATCTTCTTGATATATGATGAGATCAATCAAGCCATCAAAAGTGACATCCATCGCTCTTTGGAATATTTATCCTATGTTATTTAACCCAAAGGGCATCCTTGCATAAAAATATGTTCCCCAAGGAATGGTAAAAGTTGTCTTGCATTGCTCTAACTCTTTAACCTTCACTTGGATGTATCCTAAAAATCCATCCATCATAAACAATAATTCGTTTGCACTAACCTTCTACAACAGAGCCTCCATATTAGGTAATGCATAGTTATCTTTTAAAGATGATACATTCAAATTCTAAAATCAACACACAATCTTATATCTCCATTGTTCTTTCTAACTGGGACCGGCTTTGATAGCCATGTAGAATGTCTTATAGGAACTATTATTCCTGCATCCCTTAATTTGACAAGCTCTTCCCTCATCTTAGTGGCTAACATTGGGTTTATAGGACATTTTATTTTTCTAAAAGGCTTTGCATATGGTTTTAAAGATATTTCATGCTGGAATAAGTCTTCACGATAAGCCTTAAGCTCATCATATGACCATGCAAAAATATGCCTATATTTTCTTAACAAGGTTGTCAAATCAGCCTTGATCTTCTTGCCTATGTATACTTCCTTTGGAGCATGATCATTTCCCAAGTTGATATTTTCAACTTCTTCATGCTTTTCAATTTTCCTACCCACATTAAGATTTTTTTGCTCATCAAAAACTCCTTAAAGTGCTACCAAGCCTCTGGGAATTTTGTTTGTCTTTATCTGCACCACTTCCTTTCCAAACAAAGTTTCTTTTCCATCCTGATTCTCTACATAGTCATTCCAATCTATGCTCTAATCCTCATATCTGTCTTTATTCATCAGAAATTTGAGAAGATCTCTATCATCTTCAAACACTTGCCAATTCTGCACATTGTCAGGAATTGATGGTTTGTTCTCCATCTCCATCTGCACAATCTCATGAAAAGGAATGTCAACCTGCTTGATGGCTTAATTAGCCAACATGTCTGCAATGGAATTCTCTGATCTTTCTATCCATTTCATTGAAAATGCATCAAAAAATTCAACTAAATCCCATACTAAATTTGTGTATTATTTTAATCTATGATTTTTGGTTGTGAATTTATTTCTGACTTGAGAGACAATTAAATCAGAGTCACCATAAACTGAAAGCATCTTAATACCATAATATTTTTCAAACTTTAAAGCAAGGATTAGTGCTTCATATTCTGAAATATTATTTGTACATTCAAAATTTAAAAAGAAAGAAAATTTTAAAATCTTACCACATGGAGATACAAAATTGATCCCAGCGTCATTAACTTCCTTATTGCATGCTCCATCAAAAGTCATTTTCCAAATCTCTTCTTGATTCTCCTACAAATGCACCTCAATGGGGTTTCTGAATTTTAGTGTTGGTTTAGTGATACACACCTGGAAATTATCCATGTCCAAGTGGAAAAGGTTTATTGTCTCCATCAAAATGTTTTCTTTGATTATATATGGGGATCTTGGCTCCCTATTGATTCTTACTTCCTTGTCATCCACTAGAATAGTAGCATCAGAAAAATCTAATTGAATATGAAGGAAATTTGAATTCCACATTTTTCATAATACTAAAAATAGGTATATATCTATTTTCCATGGCATAACATCTTCCATAAGTTGTGTCAACCTTAATTCCAAGCTCTTTCATAACTTATGAGGGCATGATGTTAACTGTTGCTCCTAAATTTATATCCAATTCTTAATAAATTTGTTGTTAATCATCAAAGTGAGATAAAAAGGATCAACTTGTGTTCCATTTTGAGTAATAGTAGTTCCCAAATAGGCCACTGGTGGTTCTTCATTTACTGGTCTCTTATTAGATTCCCCTTTAAAAATATTACCTACATTAGACAACACTTTCACAAACTCATCTTTGTATTCATATATTTTCATCATCTCAAATAAAGGAATATAAATTTTCACCTGAGACAAAGCATTTGATATAAAAGAACTACTATTTGGGGTAGACTTACTGACCATTGGTTTCTCTTTTGGCTTGTAATTTTAGGAGCTTGATGATGATCTATGTGTTGACCTAGCTTTGCAGTATCATCTTTGATCCTCAGTGCATCTGGTTGGCCAATCTTATTTTTTGGTGCTTTGATATATATTCCAGCGTGTTTCCCTTGATCAAAATTTATTGTTTTATTCCTTTGTTTGACAGTAATCCTTTCTTCCTCAATTACTAAAAAAAAATATGGTTCTTTCTCCCCATTTGTTAACCTCCTAATGACTAGGAGCTCTCCTTTTTTCCTATCACATTGATATATATTTTTCAAATCATCATGGTACATACATAATCCTCATTAGAAGAATTGTAATCATCTCTTCCCCACATGGGTTCAGATGAGACATTATTCACTGTGGGTTCTTGATCATCACTCTGATCTTCATCCTCTTGCTGTCTCTGGGCCACAACACAATTGTGGTAGTGTATAATATTTATACAAAGGATTTCTCTCCACCAAATGTTTTTTTTCTTTTCAATGGATTAGGTGTTTCTTTAGCATAACTTTTCTTTTCAGGTTTACCATCTTTCCAACTAGTATTATAAGGCATATCTTGCATTCTAAATCTGTCATTTTTAGGGAACGATGACCTATCACTCATACCTTATTTCACCTTTAGATCTTCTAGAATATCCATTATTTCTTTGAGATCATCCTTTTAGGGGCCTTTGAATTGTATAATTTAGTATCATCCCTTTTATTTATCCTTCCAGAAGCATTTCTTTCATTTTCAATAGTAGTGGCAAATTTGAAAGCTTATTGCAAAGTTGTTGGTATTTGTGATCTAATCTCATAATGTATTTTGTTATCAAATGTACTCAGATAGAAATCAATAAAGAAAGCATCAAAATTTCTTATATCTCTTTGTATTCTATTCAAGAATTTATTAAACCTTTTAATGAATTTTGCAATTGATTCATTAAAATTCTTTTTAATGCTAGTCAATTCATGAGATGAAAAACATGTATCATTATGATCACCAAACTGCTCAACAAATTGATTCAAAAAGTCACACCTGTATGCACCCTAAAATGGTCACCTAGACTTTGGGCCCCATTTTATCATTTTATCAATTTCCTAAATCAATGCTTTGCAACATTTTCAATTCAAATTAATTTCCTTGATCAAATTGTAATTAATTCAATTATTTCAATATTTCCTAAGGTTTGATCATTTTTATCTAATTAAAAGATTTAATTTTCTTTTTAATTAAATAAAATTTATCTTATTTAATTAAAAGATTTAATCTCCCTTTTAATTGAATAAAATTTATCTTATTTAATTAAAGTAAATTTCTCCCTTTTAATTAAATAAAATACCTCTTATTTAATTAAATTCAATTTCCCCATTTAATTAAATAAAATTCTTCTAATTTATTTAATTATAAAAAAAACCCCTCTTTTAATTAAATAAATAAAAATCCCCACTTAAAGGCAGTAAATTAAATTAAATTAAATAAAAATCCCTTTTTCTTCACATCTTCCTAAGTGGTGGGTTTTTGCCTCTTAATCTCAACTATTGATCAATTCCTTTTACCTCTTAATCTCAACTGTTCACTTTCCTATATAAGGAAACCTCTCCTTCTCATTTGATAATCATCAATCATCTATCAATAGATCATCCACAATTATAGTATTGTTATGCTACAG
This sequence comes from Thuja plicata, assembly GCA_018584345.1. Classification (NCBI taxonomy): domain Eukaryota; kingdom Viridiplantae; phylum Streptophyta; class Pinopsida; order Cupressales; family Cupressaceae; genus Thuja; species Thuja plicata. The sequence goes on from MU228449.1 coordinate 2,519,390, forward strand.
GTTTGGAGAGCAATTTTGGAGGAGGATTTGAGCACTTGAGCTTGGATATTGCAACTTCTCTCTTCTTGTCTTCTTCTTGCATCCATGGCTAT
>MU228449.1:2519531-2530785 GCA_018584345.1 Thuja plicata
AATCATGCATTGTTATCATTTAGATTAATTTCTTTTCATGCATTGTTATCATATAGAGTAGATCTCATTTTCATGCATTGAATCTCTCATTTCATGGTGTACTTGCATGGGTACTAACTAGGTCAATCTGAGGGCCTCCATTTCAAACATTTGCACTCCATGACTAGAGAGCTATGAATCAATATTTGAGGCCTCATTCTTGAGAAACCTTGGATGGAATAATTCATAGAAGTGTGACACATTTTTTGCGCCCACCGTGGGGCATAATGCTCTTAATTTTCCTTCATTTTATCAGATTTTCATATTTTTTAATCTTTACATAGTTATTTTATTGAAGTTTTTCAAGCCTAACCCTTGTGCAAATTTGCTTGGAGATGAAAACCCTAGATTTTCAAAGATTTGATCATATCTCCTAAATGGCTTGGAGTTTCGGTCTGAAATGCTTTTTGTAGGTTGGCACAATATTAGAGAAGCTTCAGTAAAATATGTAGAATTTTCCAAGGTATTTTGAATTTTTTATAATTTTTTCATTATTTTTCATAAAACCTTAATTTTCAGCGCAAATCAACGAATTTTTTACAAATTTTTATATTTTCAGAAAGGTATTTAAAATGGCTCCCTAAGGCACAAATGAAAAGATCTTTTTAAAATTCTAACATTTTTGGAAAGCTCTCTATTTTTTAATAGGGGTCTCTTTTCTGTATTTAGGGTTTAGGATCCAAATTCATGGTATATAGGTCCAATCTTGTTGACTAGGTCAAAAATCAAAATTAAAAAAAAAGGGCATTTAATGATTAGCTTGCACTTATTTTTCACATGGTTCAATGCATGATGTGAGTTGTCATTTGGATTATTTTCTGGTTATTATTGCTCCTAACAATTGATCTTCAGATCTAACCCTAGAGTTTGCATAAGTTGAATATATATTGCATATCTTGTTTTCTTGTCTTGCTTGTTGGAGAGTTCATGGGGATTGCTTGGACTTGTGTGAATAAACAATAAAATGCTCATGTTGCTTTGGATCTGAGGTATTTTTTTACATCTCTATAACATTTGGATTTTAGAAATAAAATAAACCTCTCATGTGATTAGCTTGAGTGTTTCTTGCTTTCATAGATCACATTTCCAATTGGTGCTATAAAAATGGACCTAGATTTTCTTTCTTGCATATATGTTTCACATAGTAATTAGGCCCTATGAACACTATTTGTGGCGATCTTGAGAGAGTGGGCTTCATTTGCTTATTTTACATATGAAGCTCTTCTTGACAATAGATCCCCTTGTAGGTAGGGAAGGATTTTGTTTTTACCTCATTGGTCAACTTGGTTTGGGCTTCAACTTTTGGAAATACTTTCTCTCTTTGGAGGATTGGTGTCATTTGTTGTTGTGTGATCCTTGAATGAGGTGATTTCAAATTAGTGGGTCAATTAATCTTGTTTTCTATGTTTTGGTGAGGTGAAGAGGCTAGAGGATTATGTTCTTTTCCCTTTTGGGAGAATCAGAAACTTGGAACCCTTGAATCCGAACTAAGTGCCCATGTGGTCCATATTGTGAGTCTTCCATGTTAGAGAGGGTTAACTATAGTGGACATTCCCTTTATTGGGTCAACCACGTGGATGGAACCTCAAGCGGTAATAGCCATTTTTTCCATGGTAGCAACAACCACTATATAAATGTCCTTGTGGAAGAAATATCCACGAGTGTAGTTTCTTGTGGGTTGTCAGATCTCTTCAGTAGCTCCTAATTGATTAAATTCTCAAACTGTGTCAAAACCTCGGTGTACCAAGATTGGATTTCACCCACTTGAGATTGCAAAAATTGCAGAGTCAAGCCATTACTAAGAACCATAGTGCAACCAAATTTTTATTTTCTACGACTATGTGTGTGATTGGAAAACATTTGAGAACATACACAAGTAGCATTCTTATGGAGTAGAATTACTATGACACTATCAATGTTCATGTGCAAGGTTTCTTTGTCCCTTGCTCATTGTTTGAAGATATTGATTTCTTGAACTCCCTGATTGTTGTCTTATGTGCTTGATTCATGATAAAATCTATTAATGCACCTAGTTGGTTTTTTAAAACAATCAGAATCTAAGTTCTGTGTCCTTTCCTCGCGTGAGAAACCTGTTTCTTTGCATCGTTCACTGCATTTCCTTGTGCGGCTATTGGGGTATCCTCGCGTGAAATATTGTCAATTTGCTATTTGTTCTATTTTCTCACACCGCTCTGTACATTTCCTCATGCAGCTATCTACAAATCCTCGCGTGAGACAATATTTCCTCACGCGAAACTGTCTACCAGTGAACTGTTTGTTGTCATTTTTTAGTCTGTTAGCTTGTTGTCCTATCATTTTTAGTTTTCTGGGTTGATCTAGATCTGATTGGATTACTTACCCTGCTGTTAGAATCTTGTTTTTCTTAGGATTCTTGTGTTTGACCTCTTGGATTAGTGATCTTTGATTTCACAAGTGACCTTGCTTGGCGCTTGGTGAGCTAGGAACCATTCTTGTTGAAAAGATAAACCTTTAGATTCTTTGATAACACACCTAGAGAGTTTTGGTAGTCTCTTGTCCATCTACTTTCATACACTTTCAATCTCAATTTATACAATTTGGTAAAATCATCCTCCTGATCCATATGTGCTAGGGTATTCACCCAAATTTATTGTGCACCTCTGTAGCAGTGTTGGCTTATCCCTATTTTCAATTTTCTATCTTATCACTTCTTTTTGGACAATTTAATGCCTTTTCTATCCTAGTTTGGTACCAACATCTCTTAGGGTAATCCTTTTAGCTAGTACCTTTTCTTTCATGCCAGTTATAACAAGATATCAAGTAAATCAAAGAAAATTACCTCAAGTGGTTTTTAACCAATTACCCTTAGTAAAAACTTGCCAAAGACATAAGGGAAAAGGACCCATATTTGATCAATCACCTAGGAATACTTCGGAAGTATGGTTTGATTCCATGAGTCATCTTATTGAGTTGGGTATCCCCTTAGCATCTTCTTGCTCTTCTATGGATATAAGTTACATAATGACTTAGAGAGATAGGGAAGCAATGGATAAATGTCATGATGATATGTTTACAAAGAGTAGAGATGCTATTTCATTCAATGGTTCCTCTCATAATAGTAGAACGACCTCACCCCTTATTTCAACAAGATATTTGGATGCACTCCAAATGGATAAGAGAGAGAGAGAGAGGTAAGATACATGTTTATGATGATGAGTTATCACAACATGAGAAACAAAGAGATGAACTTTCTGATGTTCATATCAATACAACTTACACCAACAACTTGTTTCAACATTCAAGACCAAGATCACCTCTTAAAACATCTACCAATTACATGAGTGACAGACTCTAGAGGATTGAGCATGAGAAGAAAGAATTCCAAGATGAACAAGCTCATAAGGAAGAACAAATTAAATGTCTAGAGTTGGAGAAACAAGCTTTGATAGAAATGGAAAGGAAAGCCCTTCAAGAAGAGAAAGCTAGGCTCTTGGCTTGACAACTCCATGGTCCATTCAATAATATGCATATTAGTGGTGGAAACAGTTCTCCTCCATCCACTCCTCCTAGGACTCCATGAAGTAGGAGACATTCAAGATCACCATCATGATCTCCTAGTCCTACAGGAAGAAGGGTTTCTAGACATGATCATCATAGGAGAAAAACCCCTCCTAGGAACTCAAAGAAATCTTTACAACATGCTCATTATGGTTCACAATATGGAGGTAGTAACTCAAGCTTTGACCACACCACTCAAGATTTCATGCACATGAAACAAGAACCATTTTTTCAACAGTATGTGGAGAAGTATGTGGAGAAAACAAGGATAAGTTCCTAGAGAATCTAATCAACAATGGTGCTAAAGTCCCTTACAACTTTGATGTGGATAGAAAGATTAAGAGATATGGTCCATCTCAAGAGGAGAGGATGGATGAATTAAAAAGACAAATGGACAAGATATCTGCACCTAAGAATTCTTTCTCATTGGACTTGATTTGTCCTAATCCTTTTGATAAGAGTGTTGACATGAAATAATTTCCTAGAAAGGTTGAAATTCCTCAATATGACAAATATAATGGAAGTGGAGATCCACATGATCATGTGTGATAGTTTTATACCACTAGTTTTGATTTCCATCAAGATGATTCTTATCTCATGAGGTTATTCCCATGAAGTCTTAAGGGACAAGCAATGGAATGGTTTACTAAGATAACTCCTCCTGTTAAGAATTTCAAAGAGCTTGTTCAAATATTTGTTCAACAATTTGCATACAATGTTTCAAGAGCTATCACTTTGTTGGACTTATGTAGCTTAAAACAAAATCAAGGAGAATCCTTTGTTACCTTATTGCAAAGGTGGAGAAGAAAATGCTCTTGCTATTCTACAACTACTCCTGATAATGAAAAGATTGACATTCTTGTTAGTAATTTGGTCCCCTAATTGTGGTATGAGGTTAAGAAAATGGTTTTTGATTCATTTGACACCATGGTTGAGACTACATGTTGGATTGAGGATGTTTTAAGAGAACAAGGAATTTTGACCAAACATGTAAATAACAATAACAATGGTCAAAACAACAACAGTTCTAATAAGGATAAAGGGAAGAACCAATATTGGAATAAGAACAAAAAAGTGGTTAATAATGTAGTTGTGGATTCCTCCCAACCTAAAGATCAACTTGTACCTCATTTATCTAGTAATGTTCAAGCTATGAAGCTCAATACATCCAATCAACAAGAATGTAAGCCAAGTTACCAAGGTAAGCCTAAGAGTGAAAAATGTCAATTTGCAAAATTTGGTGACACATATGAGGAAATATTAAATAAAATTATTGATAGCAATCTAGCACATCCTCTAGATGCAACACATTTTCATATACCTATAGTTAAACCATGGTGGTGGAAAGAGAAATACTTTTGCATATTTCATAATGGTATTGGACATAATGTTGAAAATTACGGGAGACTCAAGCATATCATTCAAGATCGCATTGAGAATGGAAAAATTAAAGTAGATGGATTGAACACCAATGCTGATCACAAGGAATTCAAGGAACCTTTGCCCAAATATGAAAAGGGGGAAACCTCTAAAGTTAAGAATGGAAAAGCTGAGATCAATTATACTTACATGGATGCAGAGAATACCATCAACGTGCTTGAATTTGTGGAGGAAAATGTTAACATGATGAGTATAAGAGATTCTTATGGTTATGATCTAGATGAAGACTCTCCTCCTATTTTTGACAAAGAACCCATTGTGGTGCTAAGGGGTCCCAACTCTAGAAGGTCGTCTCAAGCCCTTAATGTTGTTACCCAAAGTCAAGGTCCCATTATCATTAGAGGACCCAATTCAAGCCAGTCAAGTAAACCTAAGCAAGTGGCATCCAAGCCTATCACCTTGAAACCAGCTTTTAATCCTAAATCAAACTACAATCTTGTTGATTAGTTACAAAGGACACCCACTCAGATTTCAATCTTTGAGCTCTTAGAGTTGTCTCCAAGACATAAACAAATCCTTGAGGATGCTTTGTGTACAAAAAATGTCCCCAAAAACTTAGATATTGATCAATTCCAGAATATGGTTAATCACATTGCTACCCCTCATTACCTTACATTTTCAAAAGATGATGATAAATCTTTGAGCCATCTGCACAATATTGGCCTTCATATTGAGATCATGATCCATAGAACCCATGTTAGATGTGTGTTGATAGATGGGGGTGCTGGGATTAATATTTGCTCTTTTAGTCTTTTGAAAGAATTGGGTTATTCTAAAGAGGTTATAGATATGAGAAAGAGGATTACTATCAAAGTCTATGATGAGGCAGAAAGAAGTTCCAATAGGATTAGCCCTATTCAAAAGGATATTTTATTTCAAATAGTTGATGTTGGACCCCTTGCGTATAATATCTTACTTGGTAGGCCATGCATTCATGACATGCAAGTAGTGTCGTCTACCTACCATCAATGTGTTAAGTTCCCCTACAATGGCATAGAGATTTGTATACCTGGGGATAATGCTTTATCTGTTAATTTAATTTTAGCAGGGGTTCATGTTCCCCTCAATAGAGAAGTAGAATATTTTGATACTACTTTGGCTGAATGTAAAGACAAGCTTAAGACAATAGACCTTGGTATGTGGGGTATCAACTCAACTCCCTCACAACATTGCCAGTTTCACCTTGGTCTTATGGTAAACCTTCAAAAGAGATGAATCCTTCCTCTTTAGCTATGACATTATTTGGAAAATTTGTAGAATCATCACTGCCTATTCAAAATGAGAAAGAGGAAACATTTTTTAGAGACTGGATCTATAGAGAAGAAAAGTATAAGCAAAATGAAAACTTCTCTCCTTCTCCTAAAGCTTATGGAAGAGGATATACTTTTGTCAAGAAGATGGGTTATCCTGGATATGGCCCTCTTAATCAAAATTTGGATGCTAGGTCTGAACCCCTTGATCATGCTAAATTTGGATGTAAGTCTAAGAAACCAGTTGGCCTAGGATTTGAAAATTGTAACAAGCGTACCAATCCTCTCTTTGAAAAGTTGGATAGTGATGATGAACCAGAATATGAACCTAATTTGACAAATCAGTAGGATATGTGTGAAGATTGGGTCCCTTACACTACTCTCCTTTGGGGAGATTTAGATATTTTAGTCACCCATGCATCAGTTGCAACTTTAGAACAAGAATCAGATATAGAGGATCCTTTGAGAGAGCGTCAAAGAAAGAATCTTAATCATTTAATGGAAAGAGAAAGTGCTACTTTTGATGAAACTAGACCTTCAACATCATGATGTCCCAAGCCTTCATGGTGTAAGCATCCTATTCATAGTTCAGATACCAGTTCTAATGAGTATGAATGGGACTCTTTTTCAGAGCCTTCAACAGTTGATAGAGATGTTGATGTTATACACATTTATAGTTCTCAACTCAAGGTAGCCAATGAGTCACGTGTAGGATTAGAGGTTTTGAACCAACATTTTGCCTTAATGGACAATTCTTTGTTTGTTAGGATGAATCCTAATTTGGGTAGCTTAGAGGGATACTTGACATACTCTGACTCTTCAGTCACCAGCGATAATACCCTTCATATTTATAGCCTTGAAACAGTCATTGATTTACCTCTTGTTCATCTCAACCTTATTGATTGGTCTCAACGCTATCAGGAACCTAAGCTTTTAACATTTCAAAATGATTATGAGATAGCTTGTTACCTAAATGCCATTGAACCTGTAGTCTCTTCCACCAGCAAACCGACTACTAGTATGATAGAGCCAGACATCAAGTACCTTAGTCACAAGATAAAAAGAAAATAAAATCAAAAGAATAGGTGTTCTGATGGAGAAAATGACTATGTGACGGTGTCAAAACTGAAAAAAGTAAAAATAAATGACGTATCCAAGGGATAAAATCTCTCTGAGGAACCTAAGGATGAGGTACTTGATCGTCTCCCCAGCTATTTTCAAGATAAATCTTTAGTGAAAATATTGAAAAATGTTGTTTGTTTCTCCTCATGGGTACACAATTCCTAAGTCTTACAAATTACTATTCCCATGTACAAATAACATTGCTGAGTATGAAGCTTTAACAAATGGACTTAAGATAGCCATAGAATGGACAATCACAGAGTTACAAATCTATGGGGATTCACAACTGATAATCAACCAAGTTAATATAAATATCAAACAAAACATGAGAAAATGGTACCTTACAAGAAAATGGTTGATTCCTTAAAGAGATACTTCACATTTGTCACATTTCAACAAATCCCTAGAGCAGAAAACAAGGTAGCTAATGCTATGGCTACACTTGCTTCACTTCTTTAGTTAGAGCAACATGAATCAAGATTTGAATTCCTAGTGGAAGAACTACATCACCCTATCTTTGACTCCCAAGAAAGCCATGTCATTTGTACCCTTGTTGGTCATGGATCATCCTGTTATGGTTCCATTTACTCATATCTTCATGATGGCATACCTGAAACCTTTAACCGATCTGAACATAGAAACCTTACCCGAAATTCCTCTCGCCATTCCCTTATCGCTGGTGATTTGTATAGGAGGGGTCTATATGGGACACTTCTTAGATGCTTAGAAAAGAAAGAATCTAACCAAGCATTAGTTGACATTCATGAGGGCATCTGTTGGGGACACTCCAATGGTCTTGCCATGGCCTGAAGGTTTCTTAGGGTAGGGTACTATTGGCCCACGATACAGTAGCTTTTGCAAAGTCATGTGAAAAGTGTCAAAAACATGGTAATTCATGCTCCAAGCAGGGAGCTCATTCCTTCTATATCTCATTGGTCATTTCAGCGCTAGACCTTTGATCTTTTTGGGTAGATTCATCGCAACTCATCAAGTGGACACAAATTTATCATTACTGCTACTGATTACTTCACTAAATGGGTAGAAGTTGTCCCACTTTATGTTGCCTCAGGCAAGACAGTCTCTCTATTCATTCTGAACCGTATCATCTGTCGATATGGAGTGCCTTTTGAGATTATTACTGACAATGGAGGCCAGTTTAAAAATAAGGACCTTAAACAAATTTGCAATAAATTCAAGATTAGACAACATTGGTCCTCCATTTACTTCCCACAATAAAATGGTCAAGCAGAGGCATCAAACAAGACCATTCTTAAAATTTTACATAGAATGGTCTGCAAGAATGGTAGAGATTGGCATTTATTGGCTTTGTGGGCCTATAGAATGAGTATTCATACTCCTACTGGGGCTACTCCTTTTGCCCTTGTATATGGTGCTAAAGCAGTGTTACCTTTGGAGGTTGAGATTCCTTCACTTAGAGTTTCTCTCCATGGTCTAGTTACAAATGAAGACTACCGCGCCATGAGACTTCAAGAGTTAGAACTTTTAGATGAAAAACATCAAGCATCATTTGACCATATGAGGGTCTATCAAAAGCGCATGTCCAAAGCCTTCAACAAAAAGGTTCGCCCTAGAGAATTCCAAGTGGGAGATCTTGTCCTACATGAAAATCCTAAGAATCAACAACATAGAGATCAAAAGGGCAAATTTGAACCTAATTGGCTTGGACCTTACATTATCACAACAGCTTTTGGGATAGGTACTTATTTACTATCTACAGAAAAGGGAGAACAACTCCCTGATCCTATCAATGTTTTGCACCTGAAGAAGTTCTATCCATGATGCCCATTCTGTTTGGGGGATCCTTTTGTACATATTTATTGATCTTTAAAAAATTCAAAAAAATGATATATTGTCAAAAATTCTAAAAATTGGAAAATGTCATGAAAAAATGATCATCTTAGTGAAAACCTAGCAATAGGTGCTTTGATGTATCTTCAAAAAATTATATATTCCAAAAATTCAAAAAAATCAAAAAATTCAAAAAATTCAAAAAAATAGAAAAAGTGCCTTGGTGAAAACTTGGAAACAGGCGCCTTGGTAGCAAAAATTCAAAAAAATTATAAAAATTCATGAAAAAAAGAAGAAAAAAATAGAAAAAAATGAAAGAGAAAAAAATTGTAATAAAATCCAAGTGGTGAAAACCTAGAAACGGGCACTACTTGAGGCCTTTGCACCCCTATTTCTTAGCGCGTGTCCTTGACACTTAGCCTTTCTCCATCATGCCTTGTCCTTGTTGCCTTGGTTTGGAATTGGTCTTTGTCTTTGTCTAGGGGGCATAACTATATTAGCTTCGGTCTCTTGGATGCGTTAGTCTTTAGGACGCCTCACAAATGGTTTTTTTTAATACCACCCCAACTGTATTTTTCAATACAACCCTTGACATCAAGTGTTTTTCAACACTTATTAGTTTGGTCTTACCCCATTTTTTCATGTGGTCTTACTTGCTTGCAAGCATTTGATCCTTATCCTCAGAACTCAGTATCAGTTAACACACTTAAATTTTTAAATGCAATACTTAATGCTTGAGCTATGTCATGATCTTTTCTTTGTGTGCTGACTGTTATTGATTTTTATTGATTGTCATTGTCTAATAAGTCTCTCCGTGATGCATAGCTAGAGGACTTGGGGTATGGGGCATGTTTTTTTTTGCTTCCTGCTTTATGCTTAACTATTTTTGCACAACCATTTTGTTGGTCATCCTGGCCTCTATGCCTTGATGCGAGCATGGTTTTGCTATATTAAATTGGGTAAGCTAACATCACAGTCATCTTGACCTTTATGTCTTTGATGCTTATGTTAGAATCTTTCCACATTCATATCTTCATAGTTTCACTTGTGACTAGTGATGATTGTGTGATTTTCCGATGTCCGTTAATAATGGCCCAATTATGAAAATAAGTTCCTTAACATTCTCTTATGAATGATGAACACAAAGTCCTATGTTACAGTTGCTCTATTGCAAGTACTCCTTTGCATTTTCATGTAGCTTGCATTGTTAGACCTCATGTTAGTTTGCATTTTTAAGCTACATTATGATTTTGAGAGGGTTTTCTTCATCTTTCTTGTGGACTTTTAATCAACTGTGGTCATGTTCTGATCTTCATTTCCTTATCTTCTTTTGTGATCTCAATAAAAATTTTCCATCTTACACAGTTGATTATTTTGGGGCATTCTCTTTCTTAAGGAAAATTCTCTTTCTTCTCTCCATTTCTTTCCACTTCTTCCAAACTTGTATCTTCCATTCTCTTTCACCCCACTTATTTTCTTCTAATTCAATCTTGGGGCATAATATTTTGTGCTTAATGATCTACCTTGGTTCTGTGATCTTTATATCTTTCATCTTACATCAATAACCTTATCTTTAGTTTGATTTGATCAAATTTATCAATTTTCTATTTCTCCTCTATCTCATTTTAATTTTGATCACGAGGGGGCAGTACCTATCAAACTTCAATCTTTGAATCAGATTTATCAATTATATCAGTCTTGCTTGAGAGTCTTATCTCTGACATGTCAATTACTTATTTTGGTGTTGACTTTGTCTTTTTCAATTGTGCTTATTTTTGTCTTGATGTGTTCCCAAATCGATCACACATCTGGGTTGTTTTGTGATCCCAAGTCGACCTCACACTTTAATTACATTCTTTGACTACATGTGTTCCCGAATTGACCACACATTAGTCAAAGAGGGGCAAATGTATGCTCCCTAAAAGGGTTGCTAGACTTTGGGCCCCATTTTATTATTTTATCATTTTATCAATTTCTTGAATCAATGCTTTGCAACATTTTCAATTCAAATCAATTTCCTTGATCAAATTGTAATTAATTCAATTATTTCAATATTT
>MU228449.1:2551533-2567143 GCA_018584345.1 Thuja plicata
TGTGAACACTAAAGAACAATTAGCAGACATATTCACAAAAGAACTACCCAAGGATGCTCATGAGTATCTACAAGGTAAATTGGGGGTGATTCCCCTAACTGAGGCTAATTAAGTTCTGTATGGTACTATTGCATCAAATATTTCATTTAGAAAATCTCACACATTGATGCACGGTAAGTCACACTTTAGGATGCTGGCTAAAGTTGTGAAGATGAACAATGATAGAAAAGAAAAATCAGTCATACTGAAGATGACAAGATCAGCATGATACTGAAGATCTACATGATAAAGATATTGAGATCTTTGGAATTGTTGTCAAAGAGGGAGAGATTAACCTATAAAGAGGAAGAAGTGAAGGAAGAGATTGCCGAGAAGCTGAGAAAGAGAAGTTACAAAGAAGGAAAGAATACATAGAGGCAGAAGTTACTATTGAAAACATTGAAGTGATTATCTACTCAGAGGGAGTCTACAGATGAATAGACACAGATGAGTACAGTGTGATTACAGACACAGAGGGAGAAATGTTTTACAGAAAAGAATCAGAATGAAGCTAAAGACATTAATGAAGATTTGTTTATATCAAGGAACACAGGTGAATTTTTGGATTGGTTGGTAACTATGATTGATAAATCATTGTTTTAATATTTTGTGTTTCCATCAATTCCAAAGAGGGATATTTTTGGAAAGTGACATTGCAAGAAATTGTTATTTTGTCATTGATGTCAAACCTTTACTGGTGAGACTATTGCTTCCTATTTGAGTACCATATCTATTGTTGATGAATAATATTTAACAAGAAGACCAAGTGAATGGTTGAGTTAAGGAAATTCAAAGGGTATTTGATCAGTTGGCACTCTAACAAAGTAATTAGTTGTTTATCTTTCAAAGATAGTTTTTCTAACTGTTCTGTGTCGACCAAGTTTGGCTTGTGCCGAGCAAAGTTGCTTGTGCCAAGTAAAGTTGTTCATGACAGGAAAAAAGTTGCTCAATGCCGAGCACCATTTAAATTGCTGAGTGGAAACAATAATGAACACCGACTTATAGTAATTGGATTAATGATGAGATTTGAGATCTCTAGCTGACTTAGTTGATTTTATTGGGATATGTAATGTTAATTAAAGATTGATCCATGTCATTTAATGTATGGGTAACCATAATTAATGCATGGTTCAAAGATTTAATTAGAGACTACTTTGGAGAAGTAAATGTAATGCAAAGATGGAATGATCTATTGGATCTGACCTAACCTAAGATCTACGATCTTGTTTAAGCAGAAAAAGATTTATCTGACCTAGACAAAGAGGTATATGATAACCTCAAGGGTTATTCATTGTGTGTGCAAGTGTGGATGAATGTATGTGTATGCAAAAGGTTTGCATAGTTGATTTACTATTTAGCATGATCTAGAAAAGAAGGCAAAAGGTAGAAGTAGAGTGTTGCATGTGTGATTGCTTGACGAATTCCAAGTAGATCAGAAGGTTGAAATGACTATGCAGGCTATCTAGTAAGTTAACATCAGAGCTATAATTGGATCTAAATTACAAAGTAAGTTGTATGTATCAGATCACAAACTGCTAATTACTTTCTTACCATTGTAACAGTTAAATCCTTTAACAAGGTTGACTTAACAGTTATTTGTATAAATCCTCTAACAAGGTGACATTTAGATTGGAATGTTCTAAGTCCTCTAATAAGGCCACTCCTGATAGGGTGATTAATTCCTTTAACCAGGTCACACCTAGCAGTGTGTTATTGTAACCTTTCACAGGGTTGGCTCCTCACAGGGCATCACTTTAGAAGAGTGAAAACTTGGTAGCATGTTACTGGTGGTTTTTCCCATATTGGGTTTCCATGTTAAATACTTGTGTCAACTTGTGTGAATACTTATGGTTTTCTTTACTTTTATGTTACTACAAGATAATTTCAATTAACAGTAAACTACATGATTAAAGTTGTTGATTTATGCTACTACTGTCGAGTAGATCTGAAGTACAAAATTTTTTTTTGCTACATCTAGACCTGAGGATAATTGATTCACCCCTCCCATCTCAGTTATTCTAAATTCATTCTAACAACATATGTCTATGTATAAACACTTGTGCAAAAGATTTTTCAGTCTGTTTCCCAACTAACTCATACTCTTTGTTCATAATATCAAGAGTCCTTGTCTTTGTTCTTAGATGAGGCTTTACCAAATTTAATAGAATTGCCTTCTCATCATGTGCACAAATAGGAATAAGATTATCCAATGTTTCTTCTCTAATCCTCATATCTTCCTCGATTGCATGCCTTTTCATTATCTCTAGAATGTTCCATAGCTTGTCTGGTATTACTATTTTGAGTTCTAGAACAAACTTTTTAAACTTGATCATGTGTGAGATGAGCATAGAGTATATCTCAGATTTATCTATCTCCTGATACTTGTCATAAACCTTTGTAATTGTATCTAGTCTCCCTTCATTGACAATCCTGTTCCTTAAGACATTAAGACTACGTCTGAAACCTACCTCAGGAGGGGATTATGTGTTCTTTACCTTGCTCCTTGTAGTTCTTGAGGATGGATGACTTGTGGGAACTTGCTTCTTCCTTCTAGCCATATTTCTAGGTACTGATGCTAGAGATGCTTCCAGATCAATGGTGGTTGATGGCGCAGATGTATCTTCATTTGATTTCTTCTTCTTCTTCTTACGCATATCATTAGTCTTTTCCATTTTTACTTCTGTGGGAGTCTTCTCAACTTCTTTGGAAATCTTAGCTTCTCTAGCTCTATCAAGAGCTTCTTGTGTGACACCATGAACGTTTAGGATATTTGAGTTAATCCTTGATGTCTTCCTTTTGTTGTCAGTATTGTATAAGATAGAATCAACTTGATTTGTCTTTTCTTTGTAAGTACCCCATCTAGGTTCATTGGGATCCTTGGGAGTAGATAGGAGGACTTGTGCATAACCTTCCAAAACATGTTCTTCAACTTCATAACCAAGAGGGTGAATCCATTGTGTTCTAGGCTCAACTGCCTCCATGCAAGTATAGTCAGTCTCCACCATGAAGCATATGGTGTCTTTGTACTTCTCAATAATTTTCTCAGGTATCCTGAACCTCTTCTGCATCTTGATCCTGAAAGTTTTGATATCCATGTCCATAGAATCCTTTGCACTACTCTCTGATGTAGCTTTTAGTGATATTTGAGACATAGTGGGCTTTCTCCTATCTAGGTAAAGATTTGCAACTTTACCAACACTGTGGAAGTATTAAAAGATGATCAAAGAGACAAACCTGAATATCTTTCTCTTTTCATGCTTAATGGCTTTGATATTCTCTATCAGCTATGCGTGCAATAATTCACAAAGATTGTACTAAGTATTATCTCTCACTATCCTTATTGCTACCAGAACTATTGCTGCGGACACACTATTCAGTTTGCTTGCTTGCTGAAACTTGTATCCAAGTATCATAGTGAGTACTTTGATGTCTTTTTCCTTAATGGGATCAACATTCATGTCGCACCTATCACTTCTAGATAAGCAGACTTGTTCAACCTTCTTGTTGACATCCTTGCCAGTAGGAAGAGCTAGTCCAGTCTTAGGAAGTCCAGTCATCTCATGAATTAGATCTGCAGTGATGCAGACAGGAACCTCACCTATCCAGTATAGATCATCATGTATCCTACTCAGTAATATCTTCACCCATTCTGGCTCATAGAACTCATGCGCATTGGAATACTCAAAGATAGAGCTATCAGTGAGATGTGTGTATTCATCCTTGAATGTATAGTCTAGTTTCATCATAGAACCCATGAGAGATGCAATGTTGTTGTCTCCAACTGTTCCCTTCTTGCAATAAACATATGTGCAGATGCCTTCTACATGTACGACTCCAAGAAGAGTCCTAGAGAATGCTCCTTTGACATCATCTAGTATGGACTTGAATGGATGCTTCTTAAAGAAAAATCTCTTCCTTTCAGCAATGTCAAATATAATAGGGGTTTCCATAGTTACTTGCGACTTGGTTAAGTAGGATTTCATAATGATTCTGAAGCAACACGACTGCTAGGGTTCCAATCTAATCATTAATCCATTCACAAACCAACTAATCCTTTAAGATGTAGTTCTTTGATGCTCAATGCTTATCTACTTTCTAAATGCTTCAATCTCAAATGCAAAGTGAGTTTTTTAAGATCTTTTGCCACTTTATATAAAGATCAATTACATTTAATGCTCACTTTTGTAAGGCGGTTTATAGAGAGAATTTCAAACTTTGTTCTAAATGAAGTAAAGGCAATGCATGAATGCATACAATCTTAATTTGTGATCACATCCATGAATCCATAGGCACATACTCAGAGGTGAGTATACTAGCCACGTAGGGGTTTAGAGCTAGAATAGCTCCCCCTAAGACCATGAGGGTCAACTATCCAAAAGTAGAAGGTACATCCATTGAGGATGCATCTACTACCTTTTTCTCTTCATTATCCTTCTTTACTTTGACCCATATTTTATCTGAGTTAGTTTTAGCTTCCGCAAACTTAACTTCTCCTGATTCTTCAAACAAAGACTTCTTAGGATTCTCTTGTCCTTTTTTTCTTGATCTGTAAGACCTTGAGATGTGTCCATCCTTTCCACATGAATGACAAATGATAGGAGGTTTGATGTTGTTATTCATCATGCTACATTGCTTGGTACATTGCTTGGCTATGTGTCCATTGTAATTACATATCTGACATGTAATGTTCTGTAAGTTTCTTTGAGGTTGATTTCTTTGATTGAATTGATTTTTATTCCTTTGGTTTAGTTGTGGTTGATTTCTTTGATTTTTTTTGCAATGAATAGCCCTATGACCAAACTTATTGTAGGAGTAACATCAACCATTGAAGGGTCTTACATTCTTACAATCCCTTGCCAAGTGTCCATGCTTGTTATAGGCATAGCAAGTATGATTGACTACCTTGTGCTTATCTTTTGGTGGTTCTGCTTTGGTCTCTTCATGATTCTCAATTTTCTTTTCTTCTGAAGATTCTGTTTGAGCTTTCTTTCTTTCTTGTAATGAGTTGATCTCAATTTAACCTAAACTATATCTCATACCAGTGGTAACACCTTTTAGTTTTTGTGCATAAAGTTGTGATTGAATTAGATCAGAACTTGTGTGAAGTTTATCAATCTTGTCTTTTGCTCCTGATAATTTAGATTCAATCTTATTCTTGATATTTTCCAATTCCAAGATTTTCATATTCACTTGAATGAGTTCTTCATCTAACTATTTATTTACTTTGTTCTTCTCTTTAATAGTTGTTAGACTATCAGTTAATTGATCGTTCAATTCTTCTATCTTATCTTTTAAAGATAAGTTTTATTCATTCAATTTCTTGACCATTTTCCCCAAATCATTCATAGAGAAATCTTTTAGATCTTTTCTTAGTTTCTTGATAAGCATTTGTGAGCCATCAACTTTTAGCTTAAGTTCCTCATTTTCTTTCTCAGATCTGTCTAGATCTTCAAGGGTTGCTTCAAGATTCTTTTTCAGATGTTTGACTTCTGCTAAATACCTGATCTCCTCAAGTGGTTAAATTTTTCTCTTTGAGGACCAGGGCTCTGATACCAATTGTTGGAAACACTGAGAGGGGGGGTGAATTAATGTTTACCTAATTATTCAATTTCAACACTTTAAACATAAATCAATTAGATATCACTTGAATCTTAACACAAGATCACATAATACATAATATGATTATAGGGAAACCTTGATTAGAGGAGAACCCCAATGGGAATTAGTACCCACAAATATTGCACTAGTATAATGAACCTGTTAAAGTTCCTTTGCCCTGTTAGGAGCAGTCTTTACAATGCAAGTACAATAACCTGGTTAAGGGTCTGACCATGTTAGGATTCTTTTACAAACAACCCTATTAGGGGTGAGGACTCACTATCCAAGAGCTCACTTCTCAATGAGAAAGAAGGCTACAACCTCCTGAGAATAGATATGCACTATATCCAAAAGTGAACTACTGTATGTGACATAGATGTCTGATTAGTTTTACAGTGTAGTCCAATTTAGGTTTTAATTATACTTAGTTAAGGGTTAATTCATGACACGTGCCTTGTTTCTAGATTAGGTTTGCAAAAGATAGGGTCTCTTTTGCCTTTCAGCCTAAAATTTACTCTACATCATTGATCTATGCTCATCCAATGGTTGAAAATCACTGTCTTTAAAAATGTTACATTATCACACATCAAAATGACACATTGGCAAATTTGGCATATAAAACAATAATAAAACTAGGCAACTTAAAAACAATAATAAAACTCTTTTAAATTTTAAAAATTGAATCTTTCATTGTCTCTGACTGATAAAGAAAATTAATCATTTAAAAGATTTAGAATCTCAGTCTTCAGATTTACAAATGGAAATACTAATCCATCGCTTAACATACTTAAATATCTAATACAAAGATTAAGCAACTAATTAAAATATTGTAATCATAGAGAAGTCTAAGAATCATTTTTTTGTCTAAGAATCATTTTGGTACCCATAAAAAGAAAATTGAAATGAACTTGGAAATTTTTTATTATTTTTATTCATAAAACTACATTGTAGACTAAAAACATAAACCTACTAGGCAACTTGCTAGGTTCTTATCGGTATAAAAAAGAAAAACCAAAAAAGTAAAAATTTGCACGTCCATTGTCAAAAGACCAGGGTAATAGGAATGGGTAAACTAGGGATCTTCATCTTCCCTTTCATCTGAGTACAATTTTCCAGAGAGGATAATCTCTAAGAATTATTCAAGCCATGTGTAGTTTGGCTCATCAAATTCATCAAGGAAAAACCATTTTTGGAGAAAATCCCTCCCAAGTCGCACCCATTTCCTGTGTCACGTTAGTTTCTCATCATTAAGGTGAATGAGAAGATAAGAGACTGAAAAAGTATAGAGCATAATATTAATTATGTTTCATTCATCAGGGATCTATGTGAAGAAGAAGTAAAAGATTACAATACATGGAACTGATCAAGACAATAGGTCTACTCTATAGTTCATCATTAGATATAGTGCATATATGTTCTATAGAAGGTTGTAGCCTTCAGCATTAAAGCAGTGAGTTTTTTGACAGTGAGTCCTCACCCTTAACAGGGTTATTTGTAAAAGACTCCTAACAGGGTCAGACCCTTAACCAGGTCACTATACTTATTGCATTGTAAAGAACAACTCCTAATAGGGTTGCAAGATCTTCTAACAAGGATTATTATAAACAAGTATAGTTCATTTTGGGTCTTAATTCCCACCGGGATTTTTACCATTTGGTTTCCCTGTAACCAAATTGTGGTGTTGTCTATTGTGTTATCTGAATGTGCATTTACTTTATTGTATTCTAGAATTAATAAAAGAAAAGAATTAAATTAGCTGATAACTGATTCACCCCCTCCCCCTCTCAGTTATCCTTTGGAACTATTCTAACAATTGGTATCAGAGCCAAGTTCCTTGAAGAAGAAGCATAACAACTTAAGGTAGATTAGATGACATACTTTAGAAAAGAGAGTCCTAAGTTTGATGGAGAAAATTATCTGGATTGGAGGAACAAAATGATAACACATTTACAGTGTTTTGGTTTTAACATCTTTGGGATAGCCACACAAGAAGTTTTTATTCCCTCTCTAAAAGACCTCTCAAGAGATGATGCTACTAGTAAAGAAAAGGATACTTTCATAGCTAATGTAATTTTCAAAGAAGCCCTTATAAGTGCACTATCTGACAGTGAATTCTCTAAGATCAAGAAAGTAGACAAGGCATACATAATATGGAATTATTTAGAAGACATGTTTGAAAGATATATCCAAGAAAAGAATGCACGCAGGAAGACATGGAAAAAGAAATACAACCTTGAGATGTTACCTGAAGAGAACATCAAAGCCTACAATCAGAGGATAAATGAAGCAGTTTCTAAAATCAGAAACAATGGTGGAGAAATTTTAGAAGAAGACATAATGGATAAAATGATGACTACATTAATAGTAGACTATGAGAGAAAGATCAATGTTCTAGATGAAACTATGCAATTTTCACAAGACTTCAAGAGAGAGACTTTGATCAGTAAAATCTCTGCATTTGAGATATCAAGATTGAAGACTGAACCTAAAAGTGAAATAGCCTTCAAAGGCACAATTCATGGTAAGAAACCTTTACACATTTATAGCAATACTAAGAAAGAAGAGGTTGGTGAATAACTAGAAGAAATCATTGCCATGATTTCTAAAAGAGAAAAGAAAGGCAAAGGCAAGTACAAAGGACAGTTGCCATTCAAATGTTTTTCATGCAACAAGATCGGCCACTTTGCATCCAAGTGTCCTACAAGAGTAAAGAAATTCAGATCTGATTATAAACCTAAATATAGAAAGGAATGCTATCATGTTGAAGAAGGTGTAACTGATGAAGATTCAGGAGAATATGAAATTGGATTCATTGCTCTTAAAGACATGGAAAAATTGCTTGAAGAAATGGACATTGAAGATGAAAAAGAAGCACAGGAGTTAGCCCTAATTTTCAAAGAAGACATCAGAACTGATTGGATCATTGACAGCAGATACTCTCACCACATGAAAAGTGATAAAGATAGATTTGTTCATCTAGACAAGTACAAAGGTGGTATGGTTAGATTTAGAGATAACACTCCCAAACCTATCATAGGTAGAAGATCTATCAGCCTAGATGGAAAGAACAAGACATATGATGTTCTGTATGTTGATGGATTACATCACAACTTACTTAGTGTTGAACAACTACTTGACAAAGGTTATCATTTGGAATTCAAAGACAACAAATGCATTATTAGAAACAAAGAAGGAGACATGATTACATCAGGCTCAAAAACAAAAGGTAATGTTTTTCAACTTAATTCATGTAAGTTGTTTTGTTGCAAAAGTGGATAACAGTTGGTTATGGCATAAGAGACTTTGTCATATCAATTTTGATAATATAGTAAAGATAAGCAATGTCAAGGCAGTTAGAGACATTCCAAGTATTGCCAAAACCAGTCGACAAAATGTGTAGGGAGTGTGTTATGGAAAAGAATGTAAGGAGCTCTTTCAGGAGCAAGAAGAACTCAGTTGAAAATAAGTTAGACCTAGTGCATATAGATTTATGTGGTCCTACTCAAACCAGATCATATTATGGAGAAAGGTATTTCATTTTTTTTGTTGATGATTTTTCAAGAATGATGTGGGTTGCGTTCTTAAAGGAGAAGTTTGAAGCCTTTGAGAAGTTCAAAATATTCAAAGCCAAAGTTGAGAATGAATTTGGATTAAAACTAAAGTGTCTAAGATCCGATAGAGGAGGAGAATTAACCTCTGACTAGTTTTATGACTACTTTGAAGAACATGGAATTAAAAGACAGTTGAGTGCACACAGAACCCCACAACAGAATGGGATAGAAAAAAGAAGGAACATGATCATACTTGATACAATGTGCACTATGATGATTGAAGGAAAAGTTGTGCACACCTATTGGAGAGATGCAGTCAATACAATAGTCTATACTATCAACAGAGCACAACTAAGGCTAGGTGTGGATAAGACACCTTATGAACTTTAGTTTGGTAATGTACCTACAGTAAAATACTTTAGAATCTTTGGTAGTAACTGCTACATCAAGAGAGATGACAGTGTTGGTATGTTTAATGCTAGAAGCGATGAAGGTATTTTCCTTGGTTACTCTACTAAAATAAAAGTATACAGATGTTTTAATTTGAGATTAAAGAAGATAATTGAAAGTACTCATGTAAAGATTGATGAGAAGTTCATGATTCAAGAGAGGTACTATGAATATGCACCTATGATTGAGGATGAATCTAGGCCTAGCAGTAAAGACATTGTTATTGAAGAAATGTTTGATTGCATTGATGCATCATGTAATGAACTTGAATCAAGCAAAGAAGTATCACAAATTACAGATGAGGATGTCACACCAAAAGTTTCAAAGTTCACATCTAGATATCATTCAAAAGATGATATCATTGGAGATCAGAGCAGTAGTGTTTTGACTAGATCTAAAGAAAAAAGTTTAACAGTGGATGAAGAGGTATGTTTACTTTCACATATTGAACCTTTAAATGTTGAAGATGCTTGCAAGGATTCTGATTGGCAGAAAGTAATGGAAGAAGAATTAGATCAAATAATAAAAAATGATACATGGGAATTGGCTCCTAGACCTAGTGACAAAAATGTGATTGGAACAAAGTGGGTATTTAGGAACAAGATGAATGAAGATGGTACAGTAGTCAAAAACAAAGCAAGACTAGTGTGTAAAGGATATGCACAAAGGGAAGGGATAGATTACACTGACATATTTTCCCCTGTGAGTAGATAAGAAGTTATTAAGTTATTCTTGGCCTATGCAACATTCAAAGACTTCAAAGTATATCAAATGGATGTCAAATCAGCCTTTCTGAATGGTGACTTGAAGGAAGAAGTCTACATAGAACAGCCTAAAGGATTTAATCTATCAGATAAACTAGACATGGTATGCAGATTGAAGAAAGCACTCTATGGACTTAAATAGGCCCCAAGAGCCTAGTATGAGAGACTAGATGGTTATCTTACCAAGATTGGATTAAATAAAGGAGCAATAGATTGTAAACTATTCATAAGAGAAACACCTGATGGATTACTACTTGTTTCCATATTTGTTGATGACATTATCTTTGGAGGTAACGACGAGATTAGTGTAGAGTTTGCAAAAGAAATGCAGAATGAATTTGAAATGAGCATGATTGGTCCTATAAAATATTTTTTGGGATTGAATGTAAAGAAGACAGATAAAGGAATATTCATAAATCAATCCAAATATGTGAAGGAAATATTGAAGACTTTCAAGATGGAAGACTATAAGCCATTATGCACTCCTATGATAACATGAAGCAAGATTTCTAAAGAGGATGATTCCATAGTTGTTGATAAGACATTGTACAAATCTATGATTGGAAAACTTATATATCTCACTCAGTCTAGACCAGACATATCTAATGCAATTGGCATTGTTGGAAGATTTACAGGTAAACCAAAAAGAATCACCTAATGGAAATAAAGAGAATATTAAAATATCTAAAGGGAACTATAGACTATGGTTTATGGTATCCTAAATCAGAGAATGTACAACTTCATGTGTATACAGATGCAAATTGGGCAGGTTGTATTGATGACAACAAGAGTACTTCTAGAGGAGTAGTATTTCTTGGAGATAGGTTGGTTTCTTGGGTAAGCAAGAAGCATAATTGTATCTCTCAGTCGATAGAAGAAGATGAATATGTTGTAGCAGCATTGAATTGATCAATAATGGTCTGGATCAAGTAGATGGTTAAATATTTTGGTATACAGGTTGATTATCCTATTTTCATTCACCATGATAACACCAGTACTATCAGCATGTCCAAAAATCTTGTGATGCACGCAAAGACAAAACACATTGAGATCAAATACCATTTTATTAGAGAAAAAGTTGCAAACAACAAAGTAAAATTGGACTATGTGAGCACCAAAGAACAGTTGGCAGATATTTTCACAAAACTTTCATCAAAAGATACTTTTGAGTATCTCAAGGAGAAGTTGGGAGTAATTCCCCCTCCTAAGTCTGATTAAGATAAATCAACAAGAACATCAGTCCATAGTGACTGATGAATGGTTTCCTACTGTACTTCTGGAGTAGTACCTGTGCCTGATTTTTTATGGTGCCCTTTGCCATTGATGTTGAAGGGGGAGTATGTAGTAAGGGGGAGCATATACTCTAGGGGAGTATATAACCATGTAACTTAAAAACACAGACATAGGAGCTGCAGTAGTGTAGAGGAATCTTTGATGAGGATATTGAGAAGATTGTAAAAAGAAAGAAGACACCATGTGCTGAAGATGTTTTTAATATCATATGTTGCCATCAATGTCAAAGGGGGAGATTGTTGGAGATTTACTTCTGGCAGCTAGTTGTTTGTATGTTTGTCATTGATGAAAACATATAATATATAGTAGTATTCTAAATGTACTTATCAGAATGATGTTATCAAGCCTTACGCGGTTATATTCATATTGTAGACATGTCGTTTATGTTTTTTTCATACACAAAGACTCAGATATGAAGTTTCAGTTGTGTTGTGTAATTCTGTTAGTGGCAGTTACAGTTTCTAGAGTTTGTCTATACAGAGCCGACATATTGCATTGGTTCTTGAGTTGCGCCTATCTTCAAGATATACATGTGTATATTCAAGTTTAGTTATGAGTTGAAGATAGTTATCTAAAGGGGCCAAATGTGTTTCAACAAGATTGCAATGTTAGAGTTAATTTGGTGAGGCCAAATTTGTGAAGCGTCGTGTCTATTTAGTTTATATTGCGCGATTGTAATTATGCTTGCATGGTTAGTTAAGCTGATAAGGATGTTATGAAGAGTTTCCTAATAGGTCCCACGATCTCATACTTTGAGGAAGATACTTATAGTAGTTCATTTGTGGAATGCTAAGTGTGAATGAGAAGATAAGAGACTGAAAAATTACAGAGAAGAATATCAGATGTGTTTCATTCATCAAGGATCTATGTGAAGAAGAAGTAAAAGATTACAATACATTGGAAATGATCAAGACAACAAGTCTACTCTATAGTTCATCATCAGATATAGTGCATATCTATTCTATAGAAGGTTGTAGCCTTCACCATTAAAGCAGTGAGATTTTGGATAGTGAGTCCTCACCCTTAACAGGGTTATTTGTAAAAGACTCCAATAGGGTCAGATCCTTAACCAGGTCACTATACTTATTACATTGTAAAGAAAAACTCCTAACAGGGTTGCAAGACCTTCTAACAAGGATTATTATAAACAAGTATAGTTCATTATGGCTGTTAATTCCCACCGGGGTTTTTACCATTTGGTTTCCCCATAACCAAATTGTGATGTTGTCTATTGTGTTATCTGAATGTGCATTTACTTTATTGTATTCTGGAGTTAATAAAAGAAAATAATTAAATTAGCTGATAACTGATTCACCCCCCCCTCTCAGTTATCCTTTGGGACTATTCTAACACCAATAACATCAACACAACATAATTTATAAACGTGCCACCATCAACCTCCCTACAAATGGAAGTGAGGATTTCTTTTGAGACATTGCCCAAAAAGGACCTCTGGTCATTTGGGGATATGCATCTCAAATGGATTGGTGTGTTCATATTTAATTATTGACAACCTAAAGACTTAAAAACCTAAACCTTAAAACCAGAGGCATAATTTTAACCACCGACAGCTCTGACTCGTAATCTACCAAAATAAAAATGAAGAAGAAAGAAGTCAAATTATCTATAAATAGTCCCGAGTCCTGACCCCTTGATTTATAGTGATCATGGAAACTTAGCAATTGATTATTGTTTCTTTAATCACATTTAATATTTAATGTAAATATTTCCATAAATGCAATATGTGTGTGAGAGATTTAAATCTATTATCCTTAATCTTTCATATCTACATGTAAATCTTTCCCATAAATGCATGCGTACTATCATAGTTAAAGATGACATTTAAAAAATGTCACCTACAAGGTATTTATTTCTTATCAAATTACAAATTACAAGTTGCAGTTGCACTATCCACTATCCACGTAAACAAATAACCAATAGAAATGACCGATCATGGTTAGGATGCAAGTTTTAAGGCTTGATACGTGTCATCGTTCTAGTGACGTCCTCTAGAACTCTATTTTCTTGAAGAAATTTGGCCCAAAATTAAAATTTAGTCATTGATCTAGGATCATCAAATGGTCTCAAATAATACATTTAACAATATAAAACAATGGATATCACTAATTAGGTTATGTGTCCATGAGTGATCAGTTATATTCACAATAATAAAGGTGATATTTGCTGGATGTGATATTGCATTAATTACAATGTTACATCTCTAATAAATTTCCATTTGGCATTGGCTCACATGACGAGTCCCATCCTTTGAAAATCGCAAATAAATATATATTTTTCCTATAATTAGGAAAAAATTAGCCAATAAAATAAATAAATTTTCAAACGGTAGATAAAATTCGCCAATACATTTTTTTTCCCTTCAAAAAAACATCATTCGCCTCATATATTATAATTTTTTAATTCAAAAGAAAATCATTCACCTCATACAATATATATTTTCCCCCACATTAATGTAATATTAGCCAGGATTTTATGAAATTTCATTAGGCAAGGAAAAAATTTGCCTTCAACTTTATTTTATTTTCCTAATTTGAAAAAAGCATTCATCATCATCAAGAAAAAATTTCTCCTAAATTAATAATGTACGATTCGCTAGGATTTTACACTTTTTCCTAGGAGGGGGTTTCTTAAAGTTATCCCTAACTTTAACTTGCTTCAAACTAATGTGCATCCTCATCAGCCTGCTCGACCAATCAGGTACTGCCAGCTGTTATCCCTATTGTCTCACTATTCAGGACATTTCTAGGCCTGGGATACTTGTTGATCAGGCGTGATCCCGTGAATAATAAAAAAAGTGCATCTTTTCTTTGTGGCATTATGCCTGCCATCAATCTTTGTTGAGGTTTAATCATAGATCTTCCTTTGTTACTTAGAGAACTTGTGAGCCCGCAACACGTGGTGACAATTTGTGATTCCACGATGGATAAAGATCATTCACTTTTCTATTTGCAAAATTACGCCAACCATTGATCTTTGTTGAGGTTTTAATCACCAAATGGTTCATCACAAGAATATGAAATAACAAAAAGACCACAAAAACACATGAAATGACTATATTTATGAATTTGAAAATAATACTATGAACATTAGGCTAAAACAACCATACAAATCATATAAATCTCATCGCCATAGGTATAGAAATACTTCTCTGAGCTATTTAGATATGCAAATTTGATCTGTAAATATGGGTTCCACCAGAATATTCTTCTCCCACCTTGGCAACCAACCTGAAAGAGTGACACCATATTCATTCATGCATATCAAATCCAAAGAGGGAAACAGGAAAAATACAAAATCATAGAAAATAAAAGCAAAAATGCAAAGGGTGCAAAAACTTTAGATTATATTAGCAACTCTAATGGGGCTATGAATGCCTGACTAGAAATATAGAAATGTTAATGGTTTCCAAGGAGATAACCTTGTTGAGGCTATGTATGCTTGACTTGAAACAAGGCTCTATCTAGTTGGATATGGAATAAATATCACCTACATATTCTAGCGCACAGGAGGAAGCAATTTTGTTATCTTAGTAAAGGGAAGGATTAACTCCTTGCACACATATAAATCCACTGATGTTCTGATTTCATCTTATTAATTTTTTTAATTTTTTTGTCAACCACAGGTTGTCAAATATTGTGAGACCCACCTCTGTCAGTTCTTGTTTCACTGCTTACTTTGTTATACATTCAGTGGTTTCTATACTTTCAATGATTATGTACTTAGACATGCTTTGACTTTCAGCGAGAATTTTCATACTATGAGGATCAGTGAAATCCTGTGTTAAATATATTCAGCACCTGATTTTGTAATCAGGGTACTTTTGAGATGATTATGTTCTGATCTAGTTGCAGCTTATGTTGATGTTTTATATGGATCTAAATGCATGAGTGTAAT
>MU228450.1:33314-64858 GCA_018584345.1 Thuja plicata
ATATATATCAGTTGGTGTCTTTGGCATTGGTTGTCAAAGAGGGAGAGATTACTGTATGTCATAAAGATTACTGATGGAGAGATTGATGACAGAGGGAGAAATTTTATCAGAAACAGAGAATGATGTAAGAGGGAGAAGTCTGTATTTTAGAGACTATGATGACAGAGGGAGTTTTTGGATGAGAATCAGAATGAAGCTAAGGACATTAATAAAAATTTCATTCTTGTGTCTATTTCTCTATAATTATTTTTATTATGACATGTTATGTTTCCATCAATGCCAAATATGAAGATTGTTGATGACAATTATTCAATTGTGTATTGTCATTTATGTTTACACAAGTATAGTGATGTTTACACAAATGTCTAATCCTATCCAAGCATAGTCAATTCATGCCAAGCACTCTCAGGCATTGAAGTGGACCAAAGTGATTTTTCAGTTCTAATCGAGTTCACTCGGGCATTACAGTTTTTGTCGGGCATTGAAGGATTTCAGTGTTGATCGAGTTAAACAATTAGTGTCAGCCGACTAACATCAGTTTATATTTTATGGTTAATTGGTTATATGCAATTGACAGACATGAGTTTTATTATTTATTTGGAAGGTTATTAAGGCTGAATTGACATGGCTTATCATATATATATATATATATATAAGGTCAAGTTTGGATTGAATTTGTGTGAAGTAAGAAAGCAAGATACATGTTTATGAAATGAAGAGTGAAGGTGAAATCAGATGGGATTCTGATTGAGGATAGAACACATAGAGCTGCAACAAAATATCCGATCAGCGAGGATCAAGTAATTAAATCCAGAATAGAGATCTGAATCAGAAAAGACGGTTTCTTATCAAAACATGTCAATCCATTCTTACTCTCTAACAATTTTAGCAGTGATCAAAATCTCTTAACAGAGTAGACTTAACAGTCTTTTATAAATCCTCTCACAAGGTGACATTTATGCATTGAAGTGTTTGAAGACCTCTAACAAGGCCACTCCTTACAGGGTGATTAAATCCTCTAACAGGGTCACACCTAACAATGTGTTATTGTAACCTTTAACAAGGTTGGCTCCTGATAGGGCTCACTTCAGAAGAGTGAAAAATAGTGACTAGTTGCAATTGGTGGTTTTGCCCATATTGGGTTTCCATGTTAAATATTGGTGTTATCTGTGTAATTTTCATTTGCTTTATGGTTTATGTTTCTACAATTAATTACTAAAGGATAAACACAGTTAATATCTTAAGATTTGCTATGCGAACCGAGTGACAAAAGAATATATGTGTTAACTGAGGAACAATGATAAATTTGTTTAAGACATCTAAGGGACTAAGATTTATTTTTGTAGTAACTGATTCACCCCTCCCCTCTCAGTTACTCAACTAATTTCCAACAATAATACATTCATATAAATCAAGCACTATAAACTATGTTACAAGGTGACTAGGAGATGAACTATAACTGATTGAATTTTGAAAATGATAAGTTGATGATCATCGAGCTGCAAAAGTGAATGCAATACATTAAATCAGTTAATGTATTGTATTGTCATTGATGTCAACTTGACACAGTTTGATTTCTCATACACATAATATCATAAATTTGAAGATCGAAAGAGACAAAGTTTAAGTTATCGGTAAAACATAAAAAGTCTGTATACACTGAGTGACAGTAAACACCGACGGACAGTGCACACCGATGAAAAGTGAACACCGAGAAGCTCACAGTGTATACCGAGCATCACAGTAACTGAGCAAGAGCTATTTACCGAGCATAACTGAAGTCAATGACCAAGATAACTGAAGTTGATGACTGATCAAAACTGAAGTTAAAGAACGACAAAACTACTTAGCTGGCAGAGCTATATTTAAGGTTGATTGATTGATTGTTTTATTTCTAACGATTAGTTAAACTAAAGAAAAGAGGGAGATTTAAAGCACATTTTATTCACAGTTATCAAGGAGATATTTTTGGAATAAAACTAAAGCAAAGCTATAGGGGATAAAGCAAGCATGGCAAGTTTTATAGATCAAGAAGTGATCTACAACAAAAAACAAGGAAATTGAGCAGCTAATCATGTGTATAAAAGGAGACAAGGAATTCATTATGAAAAAGAGGAACGTTGAATATAATTCTGATGAAGATAGAAGTCTTCATGTAGGTCTGATCATACAGGCTGAAAAATAGAGCCAAGGAATTCTGCAGACACTAAGCAACAAAGGACAAAGCATTCACCGAGAAGAAGGAAGAAAGAAAGAGAGAAAAGGAAATGAAGAGCATATTGATTAGAGAGGTATTATTGGACTAACAATAGATATGAATATCTTCAATTTAAAGTTGTATTTTGAAAAGATCATTTACTGTATCAGTTTAACCATTGATTCAGAAAATCTCTTAATCGAGTGAGATTTAACAGTCCTTATTGTATTGAGATACTCAAGAGTATCAAAAGGTTTTCTTGTTGACAACATAGTGAATGCTAGGTCAAAAGACAAACTGTTAGTTTTAAATCCTCTAACAAGGTCACACTTAACAGTATGTTGTAACCTTTAACATGGTTGGCTCTTCACCAAGCTCACTTCAGAAGAGTGAAAATTTTGGGTTACCGGTCCCAAGTGGTTTTTCTCTTAACAAGGTTTCCACGTTAAAATATAAGTGTCAAATGTGTATTTATTTCATTGCATTGATATTTTTCTTTACAAATTAGTGATACTGGATTGGTCGGTTAACACTAAGTTTATTTGCTGCTACTCGGTAAAGTCTAGAAAAGATAAACAATATATCTTACTAAGCAGGTTATATTTGTTAGAATTACTTATGACATACATCTTGATGGACTGAAAGATAACTGAGGATATTGCATTTGAGATATAAGTTTTGGTTGGATTTTGGAATTATTTTTAAGGCCACTGATTCACCCCCCTCTCAGTTATTCTAACAATTTTATAAATTAAATTATAAAAATAAACATATGAAATAATAATTGCATAGTGATAATCTCTCTCAATAGATTTGTTCACATTCATGACTTAGAGATGTGAAGCCTTGTGACAAGTATCAAGGTAGAAAATTAACTACAAATAAACCATTCAAATTTCAATAATAGACATATAAAATAACAAATCTAATGTAATGTGAAATTTATTTGTTTAGCTCACACCTTTGTCAAAGATATTGAAGATGGCATTGCTACAATAACCAAATGTTCCATTTCTGTACATATACTAGAGGAACTTATGATGCCAACATTTGAAAATTACAAAATATTATTCAATTACCAAAATCTACCTAACATTATTTTACAAACCACTAATGACTAAAAATAGACAAGCTTACCCGAGTAAAAGTTTGATGACCACCTTGACTAGCAACTATTGATTTCAAAGGCCCAACATCAACCTATTCAATATCTAATGTGAGTTATAATATTACTATTTGTATAAGGTTACAATATTTACATGTACCATATTTATTATTTATTTACTAGTTGCATACATTTGGACTTGGCATTATTATGTAATCACGAGGTGAAGGTTTTTCAAATGGGTTAACAGTTTCATCGTGAAAATTTATTATAACCATTTTAGTTATTTATTCAATCTTAGATTTATAAATAAAATTTAATAAATTAAAAATGAAATTGTTAAAATTTATTCAATTCTCAATGAAAATTGAACATTTCATTCATCATATCACTTGTCATGACCATTATATTTTCCATAGATGCACCTTGGCCATGTGAATTAGGATTATCTGTAGGATCATAAAGATAGAGAGATGTATACTCTTGAAAGAAGTAAGGTATAACTTGGTTCTTGGAAGATACACTCATATCTCATTGTGCTAAAGGCTTCATGTGTTGTATAAGATTCTAAGCCAATGAGCTAATGTCTGAAATCTAAAGTCTCCACTTCAATAACCTCCTTCACAATGGAAGGGCTAGTGACATGTTTGAACTTTGATCTAGATAGGGATCTTGGTACCCTATTTTGGGCACATTTTGGCCCCATTATATTCCATATTCAAAGCCTCTACCTCTCACCTAGAACTCCCTAAGTTGAATTAATTAGGGATCTCATTCAGGAAAAAAAATTGTAATAGTGATTCCTCAAAACGTATTTTGAGAACTCATTTGTATTGCACAAATGATGGTAAAAACCCATTCACCTCCTATCCCAAAATCTATTCATTTTCCCTTAGTGGTGGCACTATTAGATAGGGAACCTCTTGCAAGCATTGTGTATAGGCTCATTAGTTTTTGGGCCAGTGATGGTGCATGTACAAGCCATTTTTTTGTTTAACTTTCCTATAAAATAGTTTGTTTACATAAATTGTGTTTGTTCTTCCCTCTTGTTGGACCAATTCTTGATTTTCCCGCTCATTGATACTATGAGATATACTATATTGTAGTGGTTCGATGAGGGTGGACCTATGAGAGTTCGTTAGTACTGGATCTTTCAACCTTGCAATCAATGCCTCAAGTTCTCTTCTACCAATTTTTATTTTACCTAATATATTTTGTAATGTTCCTTAAGGATGTCAATGCATTTATAGAGAGTCTATTTGTGGTTGTTCTTCAATAGGGTTTTGATATAAATAATAGTTTTGATTATTTGGGGATGCATTCTCAACTTCTAAAATTAAAGAATTTTCATTTAAAAAACTAATTGAATCTATCTTTTTAATCTAAAATTTACACTAAAATGCTAACAATACTGACCTCTTTAACCTTGACAATGTCGCGGTAGAATTTTGGCAATGATTTTCCAATGGAATGGAAAACAACGGGGTCTCCAATAATTAAAACTTATTTCAAATATAACTAGTAAGCTTCGAAGTGGAAGAAAGGACATACAAAAATGAGTTTTTTAATTTATTTTTATGGTCAAAATTGACCATAACACGAGTTCATAATAAAACACTCATGTCATGGTCAATTTTGACCATAATGTGAGCATGTTATAATGTGCTTATATTATGGTGAAGAGTGACCAAGCCTAACGATTGGTCACTCCAAGCCATAATATGAGGGTTTTATAACACGCTCATGTTATAGTCTCTAGTGGGCCAAAAAGAGGGTGGCCACTTTTTGGTCCCTCATCTTTGTACACACACCTTTAGAAATTCCTTGTCTAACATGGTAATCAATGACGAATATATTGAATTCCTAAAAAGTTGATGAAGTTGTTTTTAGTTTCTCAATAAAGAACCATAAAATTTGACTAAATATAAAAAATAGTTAAATATTTTATGGATAACATATTATTGATAGGTATAAAGCATACCATTGAAACAATAGAAAACTGATGTAAATTGTAGTGTGCTTTCTAGGTTTTGTAGTTACTAATAACATGGTAGACATTTATACAATTTATATTGTCAAATTTTGCTAGATTCATTTCTTTTGATTCGCTAAAATAGATTCCATCTAGTTTTCTATTTATTTGTTGGGCTCTAGAGAGAAAAACTTTCATTTGTTATGAAATACATTTACAATAGAATTTTGGATATTTCAACATATATTGTTTACTAAATATGTGAAATATGAACCAAAATCTAAAAAAGTGGAGTTCAATAATTACATTTTCTGTGAATTTGAGAACAAAAAATTATCAACTCACCTTTTAAAAAATTTAATAGTACTCATCCCTAATTATCAATGTTAATTACGAATTGTTTAAAATATATTAATGAAAGACATTATCTAGAAAAAATTTCAACAAAGAAAAGTTGTAAATAATTATGTGAAATCTGAATCACAACTTAGAGTTTTGCTACTATATATAAATATCTAGAAATTTTATCAAAAATACAATATAGAAAGCCCCAAACTATCACTCCAACAAAACACACTTATCATTTCCACCAAGCATAAAAGACTAGGATTAGAACACTGATAAACCATAACCCTATAATTCAAAGAAAATATTTAACATTATCCTCAAAACCCTACAACAATAAATTGTTAACTTATGCTCCAAACTAATCACACGATCAATAGACCAAATCCTTATCTTCAAGCCTTTCAATCCATTGCATAAACCATAAAAGTCAATCTTATGCACCAAACAATCTATAAAATCATTCAAATATAACATTTAAATATCTAATAATTTCATCAAAACTTTAGTGTGGAAAGCCCAAAAATGTCATAATAAACCAATCACATCAGAATAAAAAGGAAATTGAACACAAATAAATTTGAAGGGTTATATTGTAAGGTTCTATATATTATTAAAATTTTGTAATCAATTGAATAAAACATTCATTACCTTGATTTCAAAAAAAGATGTGTTGGAATCTTTCAACGACTTCAAAACTATTTCTTTGTGTAATGTTGTTTATAAGGTGAAATCCAAAGTCATTGCAAATATATTGAAGACTATTCTCCTTTGCATAATTTGAAGAACAAAGTGGGTTTGTTTTGAGCCGATCAATAGTTGAAGGATTTATTATGGTCCATGAATCAATTAACTCCATCAGAAGAGAAAATACGGATAGAATGATGGTCAAGTTGGAAATTCAGAAGGCATACAACCAAGTTGATCAACCTTTTCTTTTGCAAGTTCTCCAAATTTTTAGGCTTGATGATAAATGGGTGACATGGATTAGAATCTACATCTGCACCATGAGGTTCTTAGTTTTGATTAATGGGAATCCCCAAGGTTTCTTTGAGTCCTCTAGAGGTATTACGTAGGGTGATCCTCTTTTTCTTTATTTATTCATCATCATGGTTGAATTCCTTGGGAGGATTATTACCAAAAGGAGACAAGAAGGCAAATGTAAAGTGTATAGTTGGAAAATGGAAGCACTTCCATTGTAGATTGGTTCAGCCTTTTGAGTATGTGGTTTGGGATCATTTCAAGCACCTTTAATGGGTCTTTGAATTGGATATGGAGTTTTCCCCTGTTCTGCCCCATTTCCCACTTTTTCTAGCCTATTTTTGGCACCCTGATCTGCAGATTTGAAGTTCTTGACTTTAGGGTCAAGGTCAACCTTCTGGGTCAAGGTCAACCTCAACCCTGACCTAGGTCAAGGTCAACCTTGACCTAGGTTAGAATCAACCTTTTTCTATCCCAAGGTCCATATTTCAAGTTTCTTGGGTTTTCAGATGTCGGGCTTCAAAAAGATTTAATTCCCACTTTCGGGTCGGCTATTTCGGTCTTCAGAACAACAATTCTTAAATTATATTTAATATAGGTCCTCTTCTAGGGTATAGGTCTAATTTGAATTTAATTATCCTATGTAGGCCTCTCTAAAAGATTGTGCCCTACATTCATATATAAGGAAGCTTTCTCCTCTCATTTTCTCTAACCATGATCATCAACTATCAAAGTCTCAAGAGGTGAGATCTAAGTGCAAGTTAAGAACCAAGATTTGAAGAAAGAATATATTGAAGCAATAATCTATTCTCAAGAATTCAAGCACTCAAGCATTCAAGAACTCAAGCATTCAATCATTCAATTCATCAAGGAGATCCATTGGTAGCTATTGAAGGATTCAAGCTCTATGGAGCCCTCTTGTTGAAGATTTCTCCATCCACATTCATCCAAGCCTCTTCCTATTCCAACATAAATTCAAGATTGGTGTTAAAGATCTTCAAGAAATTTATTTGAGACATCCTACATCCTACATCCTACATTCTACATTCTACATTCTATATTCATTTGGAGCATACATACTTGTGGATCCAAGGATTCGAATCCTCCACAAGGGTTTCTATACAAGCAAGGTGAATTCATTTATTTACTTTGTTACTTATGCAATTTCAATTATATTTTAAGGTTAATTCCAAAATTGGGGTTTGACCAAGGCAAACCCCTCCCCCCAACAAAAAATCCATTTTTATTGCAGGTATAGGTTCAGAACAACGAATTAGAGTGCAGATTCAGATAGGCTTTTCAACAAACTATCGGGATCCAGAAATAGATTTCTTGTCCGAGACTTTTTAGGTCGATTCTACCCTAGGTCATAATCGGAGGTCGATTCTACCCTAGGTCATAATTAGAGGTTGATTCTGCCCTAGGTTGAAACCAGAAATTTTGGGTCAATGGTGACATTGACTTGAGGGTCAAAATCAAAACTGTGTTAGATCAGAAAAAGATTTCTGGGTTTTGTTCATCTTTGCGTTTCTATTCTAGATGCGGTCTTATATTTTCTATAAACTGAGTTTTGACCCCCGAAAATAGCATTCTTCAGATCTATAACATTTCAAGGTTAGTACTTTTCTCCTATCCATTTCAATTAAAGTTCTTAATCTTTCTAGATCTATCATACATTCTTTCCTATAAACGGGAATTTAAGATCTTCCTCTTTACTCTCATTTCTAATCGACTGATTCATTTATGCATTGATCCTTCCTTTGGGGTTAATCAATATGGATCCTTCCTTTGTGTATTTGAGGATAAAAGGAACATCTTATTTATCCCTCACATTTCATTCTAATTTCCAATGTAACAACATCCATCTTATCTTACATTAGGTCATCATCTCTATTTCTTATCTTGCATTTTGGTGACCTCTATTTTATATATTACATTTTGGTGAACCCGCGATAGACAACTCTTTCTTTTTGGTGTTAGATTTGCATCATGTGTTAGATCTTACATGCATTTAAAAGTAGATTTATTTTATTCTCTTGCATTTATATTTCAAAAATTAAAAAATCACAAATTTCTTTAAAAATACAAAAACATCTACATTTTTCATGCTTGTAATGTTACTTTGTGTTCAACATGTATGATTTTTGCTTTGAATACTTTGATGAGGCTTTTGTTGTGAAAGAGGATAGATCCCCTAATGAGGTACATGGAAGTGAGGATGAAATTTGTTCGAATAAGATCTCCATGGATCCTTTTCCTATTTCATTCTCCTCTACAACCTCTCCAATTGACCTTTACCATAGGGTGTGTGCATGGTTACCTTCATGTTCCACTATTTGCAACATTGATACACCTAGAAAGACTTCATTTAGTGTGTTTGATGTTGCTTTGTCATCTCTTGTATTACCTTGTAAGGATATATTAGAGCAAGCAGATGACTCTAATCTTTCTCTTTATGGAGATGAGTTAAGGATTGATGTTAATTCTTCTCCTAATATATGTCTTTTCTATGAGCCTACTTTAGAATATAATTTACCTTCTTTCCCCTTTTTGGATCAAGATTTAATGATTTATGGTGCTCCTACAAGGTGCTTTATTGATAGGGATGATAATCCTCCTATTTGGGATGAACCTTTGGATTTGGATGTTGATTACTCTCTTCCTCATGAAGCCATTGTGGAATGATCATCCTATTTGGGATGAACCCTTGGATAAAGATATTGATTTATCCCCTCCTTGTGAAGATGCCTTGATATAAGAGGGTGATTTATTAATGAATGACATATTCATACATTATGGTGACTCTTTTTCTAAAACACACTCCCCTTATGCAGACATTATAGATGCTTTACATCCATTTGGGATTATTTCTAGTGATGAGGCATTAGCAGAAAATGATATGAATTCCCTTAATGCTCTCCCTCTTATTGATGATCTTATGGAGAATAAAGATCCTACCTTATCTCCTCCTAGGATGTATTCTTTGCTTCCTTCTTGTGAACATGTTTGTAGTGTTGAGACAACTAACATGGTTTATCCCAAACCCTTGTTGACTATTAAAGGTTGTCCTCACATTATTATCAAGGGTAAACCTAGGGATCCTTTGGATTTCTTTGATAACATAGATTATATTTCACATGCTTATCACACATAGAATAACCCTCAACCTAATCTAGTGGTTCCTACTTCTTTACCACCTTCTCAACCCATTCTTCCTCCTCCACCCCGTCTTCCTAGAAAGGAGTATGATTTGATAAACCAATTTCACAATACCCCTGCCAAGATTTATTTATGGGAGATTCTTCAAACTTCACCTACATACCATGAATCCTTGCAAAAAGCTGTAGCAAATCTTTCCACTCTACCTCCTAATCAATAGAACATCAATCCCTTCTTACAGTGCATGCATGCTACCCCGGGTCCTCCTGACATTGTGTTCACTCAAAAGGATTTACCTTCTAGAGAAGTTCAAAATTAATATGATGCTCTTATGGTTGTTGTTACTATCAATAAGAGTATCAATCATAGAACCTTGATTGATAATGGGTCTGGGCTTAATATTTGTAGCATGGACATGCTCAAAGTGATTAAAGCTGATCTTTCAACTATTCAACCTGATAATAATCCTATACGTGGCTTTGATAACATTGATAAGAAAACTTTGGGCATCATTACCTTACCTATCAAAGTAGGTCTAGTCATCCTGAATACTCCTTTTCATGTCATTCCTAGACCTCTTAATTATAACCTCCTTTTGGGTAGACCTTGGTTGCATGAGATGCATGTTGTTCCTTCCACCCTTCACCGTAAAGTCAAGTTTATTCACAACAACATGGTGTATACACTACATGTGGATGATGTGCCAAATCCTTGTTTGAATAATCAAACCAACAATATTCCTATTCCTAATAGTAATCCTTCTTCCTTTAATGCTCTTCCTGGAGATGATTGGGGAACCTTGGATTTTAATCCTGCCTTTATTGGAGAATATAAGGTTTCTAATCTTGATTTTATGAAGCCACAAAGAGAGTTTGAACAACAAGCTTTTGCTTCTACTTCTCATTCCCTTCGTAATAAATTTGTCACTGCTTCTACCCACTATGAATTTTTCAAACCTACTAGTGATGACATAGTGACTATTGAAGTTCCATTGAATCCTTTTGATATGGCTTCTCGTTATGGTCCTGGTTATCATTTAATAGTTAAACAAGGATTTCATGTTCAAGGATGTGGTAAGCATAAATCGGGAATTCAAATGCCCTTACAGAATGGGGGGCATGAGCATTCTTATGGATTGGGATTTAATCCTCAACAACACATCAATGTTACCAACATCTCAAATAACACTTCAAAACATGATGACACTATGAAGGAATTTGACCAAGAAGTTCTTTTGCCTAAACTCCTTCATGCTAAGATGATTACTAGACCTAAACGCAAAAAGAAACATAGTCCATACTTGAAGACTCTTCCTTTTTGTTTGTATCATAGATTTCATGATAACTCTACTAATGAATGTCAAGCTTTATGTTATAAGATTAGGCAGCTCATTGATAGTAAAGTTATTTATATATCATGTGGCAATGAGTTGTGTTTCAATCATGTTTTCTCTAAATAACATTTATGTTCCTATTATGGAACTCCACATTATGTAAACAATGTTAGCCTAATCTCTAGGGGCTCGTTGTCTTGCATAGTGTTGTGAGTGATATAATAGGTCCCCTTTCATCCTTGTTCCTACGCTTGGGGGGGCAAGGATGTCATCTCCTTCTTTTTCTATTTTTCCGGGATCCACTTTTCCCTTGGTTAAGTAGTATCTATCTATTATGTGATATCCAATCATACATGAAATTTTTGGTTTGCATTGAGGATCTATGTCCTTGATCATAACCTATTTCTTTGTTTAACATTGGCTTTCCATGGTTGATAAATCTCTCACCTTGGAAACTGAATAGTGTGCTATCCCTCACAAGGGTTACTTTTTTACTTCTTGCATAATATCTCTTTGCATTCGTCCGTTCCATGGCCTCATAGGACCTATGAACTTCTTGGCTTGGACTGGGTGTTGTCTATGGATATTTTC
This sequence comes from Thuja plicata, assembly GCA_018584345.1. NCBI lineage: Eukaryota > Viridiplantae > Streptophyta > Pinopsida > Cupressales > Cupressaceae > Thuja > Thuja plicata. The sequence continues at coordinate 44,998 of MU228450.1, forward strand.
TTGTTGTTGAAGGAGGCTTTATCCTTGTTCTTTTCTTTCCTTAACATGTCAAAATAGTATGTACTTTGCCATCTTAAGGAGGGGGGCATATATACGACCTCCCTCATTCTATATTATGCATTTTTGTTCTAACCTTTTGTTTTAAAACATGCTAAATCCTCTAAAGGTAACTCACATAAGTTGCTAAATCCTGAAGAGATACACATTCAATTACAATTCAATATGCTAAATCCTCGGAAGGTAACACACATAAGTTGCTAAATCCTGAAGAGATACACATTTTACAAATGTATTCCATGGTGATATAAGGATATGAATCCGTGGGTACTTCATAAAAGCCATCAGAAGATGCACTACATACATGCACAAAGCCACCATAAGGTGTACAACTTTATGGGGTTACTGTCAAGTGCTTGTGATAGGCCATTTTAATGGCATCTTTCATATACCTTAGAAGAACTTTTGCTAGGTCCTTTCTTATGTTTTCTATTATTATTCCCAAGAATTTATGCTCTAAATTTTTTATTATATGGTAGTCAACTACTGAACCTATGCAATGGATGTATGCTACTTAATGTGCTTTATCAGGATGAATATGCTCTGTTTTATTGCTATGAAATTATGATCATGTTTTATGAATGAATTGACTGCTTGAGCAATAGATAATGTATGTACTTTGAATAAATGCCATGAATGATTTTATCCTAATGGTGTTAATGCATTGCATTGAAGTAGCAACTATCATCTTGTTCAGGTGAGCACATCTATGTGTTGGTCACTTGACTCGGTCCTGCAGCAGATGCACATGGATGAAACATCGGCATAATAGTGGTGGAAGGTTTCCGGATTGATCTAGGTGGAGAAAGTTGAGCGAAGACTTGGCGAGTGAAATAATTTCCTTGATGAAATCTAGGAGAGACTGGGAAGTTAGATCTGTTGTCTACGTAGTTCTTTCCTCTCTTCTTGACCAATTCTATTTCCTATTTTCTAGTTTTCTTTTCTGTTAGATAGTTGTAATAAAAGCTCTGCCTTTTCTTAGGTCATGTGGAGTTTAGCAGTTAGATTTTTTCCCCTTTAAATAAAGCCCCACTCCTGCGTGAGAAGGAGGACAATAGTATTATTATTATAGTTGCATTTTTTTTATTATTGTCAAAGAATTCCTGTACTCTTTTATTCAAGTTAATGAGAAAATGAAGTTTTGAGTTCAATTCTATGTAATTGAGTATTCTGGGTACTCACCCAAGGGGGCCCACTTGGTGAGGAATCCATAGTTTAGATCCATTCTAGTTATCTTACTTTCCTACATTTCTGTTATTCAATTCCTATGCTGAACAACTCTTGCAGCCAAAGCCACAGGACAACTACCGCTTCCTGCGACCGAGCGAAAGAGTAACTAAGGCATTATAGTTGTTTGTGTGCACTCTTCCATCCTACTAGAAGCATTCATTTCCATAATTTATTTTCAAGCATCTACTTTCACAACAATAGTTTAGATTTTCTTTAAGTAATTATTTCATGCAGCGATAGTATAGTTTCCTTTCGAAAGCATTTATTTCCTGCAGCCATAGAGTAGTTCCTTTCCAGCATTTATTTCCTGCAGAAATTATAGAATGATTGGTTGACAAAGTGCTTGGTACATATATTTTGATGGCCCACTTCAAGTAACACGTCCCTGGGTTTGACATTAAATGAGTTTATTATAAAGTGGATAAAGTGCTTAGTTGGATGTCCAATCCCCGAGTTAAAGGATTATGCCTAGTTTATGAGCCTTAATAACAAGTGATCATTTTTGGCACCATTGCCGGGGACAGTGCCGAGCCTAGTTCTTATTCAACCATTTGTAGGATTTTTTTTCATGCTTTCATTCCCTTCTTTAAGTAGATTAAGCCTTATCTTGACAAAGCAAACCGCTATTCACATCATTCAATATTATCTGCATGCATAATAGATGAAGAGATACTCGAGGAAGGTACTTACCAAATCCACACCACAACCTATTTGAGGAAGAAAACTAGTTCATTGACGCTATTATTGAGCTTTCTGAAGCCCCTTCATCATCCTCATCTTCTGAGGGTGGCTTTCGTGGGTTCTTCTAGGAACAACCAGAAGCCAATCTATTTGCTGAAGCCTTTTCCAATCTAGAACTACAGAATCCTCGAGAAGAAAATCCTTGGTAGTTAGTCATCTACCAACCTTAGAACCCCCCTCAAAATCCACCTCTGCAACAAAGAAGGATGGCTAATCCTACTACATTTCCTTTCCCCATCTCTGATTAGTGAGATAATAACAACCTCAAAAATATTCCCTCTTCTGCTCTTCCAAAATTTTACGGCCTTGTCACAGAGGAACCAGATACCTTTCTCTTTGAGTTTGATATCCTTTGTAGGAGCTATGAATACACCACCAATGCCCACATGCTTAAGCTCTTCCCTGCAACACTTAAAGAGTCTGCACTGTGTTAGTTTATGGGCTTAGGACAAGATGTTGTCCATAATTGGGATGAAATGAAGGATGCTTTCTTGCTGAAATATAAGGAGTACTGTCAAGGGAATGATATGTGAGGGGATGGCATCTTTAAGATTTCTCAGAAGGAGGATGAGATTCTTTAGGATTATGTCTCAAGGTTCATGTTCAGTTTGTAGAAGAATACTCAACACAAGCTCAGTGAAGAATCTCAGAAGTTGCTCTTTTTGCGAGGCATTCATGATGGATGCACAGAGGCAATAGACCTAATGGGTAGAGGAGTTATCACCCAGGCATCATGGGATCATATCTGGAAGATCTCCCTTAAATACTCAAGAGCTGTTGTTAAGAAAGGAAGAGGATATAGGTCCACTCTGGGCAATTTGAATGGTGTTGGTGCTTCATGGACCGAGATAACCAATCTCTTGTCCAATTTTAAGAAAGATATCATCAACAACATGGACACCCATCTGGACACCATGCATGCTAAGAAGAAACATGAGGAAGTAGATGCCATGCTAGCAGAATTTTGTCCACATTGTAGAGAAAAGATGAGAGATTGCAGATGCAAAGTGGTTGTTAAAACAGAGACTACACAAATGCTGACTGATTACAAACTAGTCAAACCAGAGGATGAAAAACTATTCTTCATCACTCAGTGACAACCATGGGTACAAAGACAAGGTATGCCCCAGTATCCTTTTTCATTTAGTGGTCTTTTTATAATAATCAATGGCAACCCCCCATGAATTACCAAAATCCTCCCTGGAATAATTCCCAGAATCAGTGGCAGAATTACCCCAATCCACAGTGGCCAAACCCTCAAGGAGGTTGGAAACAAACTCAAGGGGCATGACAACCACCACAGGGTAATTGGCAGCAAAAACCATAGTGGCGAGGTGGCCAACAATGGACAAATCAACTACAAGGATTTTTTCCACCACCTATGAAACCTCTATAACAAAAAGCTCTTTTGCCACCTCCTGCAGCTACTAATCCACCTCCTAAGACTACTCAGTTACCTACATAGCCACAACTAAACCCTAACAATTGACCTCCTCCACCGCAGAAAAATGTGTATGCTACAGACCAATCGCAGTATCCCATGCAATACCCTACATATGCAATTAACCTCAATGATATTCACCAGCGGTCTGATACCACTCTGCCTACACCTGAGCCTCCTATAATCACTGAAATTAATTCTAAGGAGCTCAATCAACCCAAAAATCCATCTAATCTAGTAGCCCCTACATCACAAGCTAAGACCAATCAGCTTACCATTCCTCCTTTCCCACAAAGATTGCAGCAGAGCAATCCGAAGACCACTGATGAATCAACTTTCAATATCCTAGACCAACTAAAGAATGTTAGCATCCAAATTCCCCTTTTCCAGGCAATCAAAGATGTTCCCACATATGGAAAAGCAATCAAGGAATCTTTCTTTAAAAATCCTAGCCGCAAGAAGAAGGATCCCCAGACTGTCCATGTCCTGGGAAAACTGGCAGACATCATGTTAGGGAAGCTTTCCATCCCAAAATATTCTAACCCTGGAAGCCCTGTTGTCGAGGTCATTATTAATGGTATTGCTATAAAAAATGCCTTGATTGATCTTGGAGTTGCCATTAATGTCATGACCAAGGACATTATGCAACACCTTGGTATCACCAACCTCCACAATACACCTACTGTCCTGCAGCTCGCAGACAGTTTGACTGTAAAGCCTGATGGAGTGGTTGAGGACATTGTGGTTGACCTAGAGTCTTGGTCCTACCCTATAGATTTCATGATCCTCTTACCAAAAGCTACCCTAGGAGGCTATCCAATTATTTTGGGATGTCCTTGGCTGGCTACCATTGATGACTACATCGGTTGTCGGTCAGGAGATATGACCATTTCTGATGGCCAACACACCAAAACCTTGGCCTTGTATCCTCATGCTCAACCTTAGATGGAATTAGCCTCTCACATATGGCCAGATGTAGGAGAGAAAGCTAAAGTTATTAATTTAGTCTCCCAATTAATGATGTTAACAAGGGACCCTTTCCTACAACTTCAGAAGGAAGATAAAGTAATCACCAACATCCTGCATAACTAGTATGGATCAAACTTGGACCCTTTGGATAGTTCCTTCCAAAACTACTCCCTACAACCATTGTACTCTGATTACCAAATATCTTCCCCTGTATCCAACCAGCTCTATCACCAAATGCTTCCCTATGAGATCCAATTACCCTCATTGACCGATGCCTCTATGGTAGAGCTCACGAAGCAACTAGAAGTTTCCCCTGAACACTGCTTAATCATTAATAGAAAACTTTCTCCTCAGCTACATCATTGACCAAGCTACTAAAGACTCATGCTACAAATTTTGCCTGGGATTATACTGATATGAAAGGTCTAGACCCAAAGTTATGCACTCATAAGATCTTCCTAAAGGAGGACAAACCCCCAGTAAGGCAATTTCAAAGACGTGTCAACCCTGCCATTCATGAGATAGTCAAAGCCGAACTCCAAAAACTCCTTAAAGCTGGTAGGATTCCCCACTAGTCATAGTTCCTAAGAAAGGTGGCAAGTGGAGAGTGTGTGTAGACTACATAGAGCTTACCAATGCCACCAAAAAGGACCATTTCCCTCTTTCATTCATTGACCAGGTCCTGGTTTATCTAGCAGGAAAGAAATAATTTTCTTTCTTGGATGGGTACAGTGGATACAATCAGATTTAGATTCTTCCAAAGGATCAGGAAAAGACCACATTCACCTGCCCATGGGGGACTTTTTCTTATTTAGTTTTTCCATTTGGCCTCTGCAATGCTCATGCTACTTTTCAACAGGCGGTTATCAACATTTTTGCTGATATTTCCCATGACTATATGGAGATCTACATGGACGACTTTACAACTTATGGGGAAACTTATGAGGAAGCATTGGCAAATCTGGAAAAATTCCTCACCATATGCAAAGAACATAACCTATCTTTAAACAATGAGAAGTGTTTTATGATGATGCAGGAAGGTGTAGTGCTTGGTCACTACATTTCTGCTCTTGGCATTTAGGTAGACCCTGCCAAAATTGAAGTCGTTGTGAATCTACCTACCCCAACTAAACAAAAGGATGTCAGAAGCTTCCTTGGTCATGTTGGGTATTAAAGAAGATTCATAAAGGACCTTAGCAAGATGGCCAACCCTATGTAGTCACTGCTCACTAAAGATGTTGACTTTGTCCGGACATCAGACTGTGATGAAGCTTTCTTGTAGCTGAAATCTGTACTCACTTAGGAACCTGTCCTACGAGGTCCTAATTGGGAACTCCCATTCTACATACATAGAGATGCCTCTGATCATGTCGTTGGAGAAGTTCTTGGATAGAAGGAAGGTATACCAGAACATGCCATTTAATTTATTAGCAAAAATCTACAAGGAGCTGAGTTGAACTACACAGTTACCGAAAAGGAGCTATTGGCTGTTATCTATGCTCTGAACAAATTCTGCCATTATGTCACTGGTTACCAAATCTTTGTGCATACAGACCATACAGCTATTAAGTACTTAGCTAACAAACCTGCCATAACATGGAGGTTAGCTAGATGGTTGTTTCTGCTACAAGAGTTTGATATTACCATCATAGATAAGCCAGGTAGATCAAATGTGGTGGCCGATTTTCTCTCATGCCTACAAAATACTGATGAACCCATGACAATCAATGACAATTGACCACCTTTTCTCCACTGTAGAAAAATCACCCTGGTATGCTGATATTGCTAACTATCTGGTTTCACAAAAGGTACCTCCACACTTCTCTCTAAAGGAAAAGCGGTTACTAATAGAGAAAACTTTCAACTTTTCATGGATTGCTGATTTTTTATTCTATACTGGCCCAGACCAAGTATTGAGAAGATGCATTCGTGAGGATGAAACTTATGACATCCTCCAGGCTTGTCATGATAAGCCCTATGGAGGATATTTTTCTGCCAAAAGGACAACCATGAAGGTACTTAATAATGGTTACTACTGGCCATCCGTCTACAAGGATTCAACCAATTACACCAGGAAGTGTGATCAATGCCAGCTGATGGGGCGACCTACTAAATCTGATGAAATGCCACTCTTTCCTCAGGTTGTAGTGACTCCATTTGATAAGTGGGGAATCAATTTTTTTGGTCTCATCACTCCTGCATCTGATGACAATTCGTACATACTTGTATGTACTGATTATGTAACCAAGTGGGTGGAGGTTAGAGCCATGAAGCATGCCTGAGATAACAGAGTTGCATAGTTTCTGTATGAGGAGATATTCACACACTATGGTGTACCCCATGAGTTAGTCACTAACAAAGGAGCTCAATTTACCTCCACATTGATTACTGCTCTGATGAACGAGTATAATATTTTCCACCAAAAATCAAGCCCCTATCACCCACAGGCGAATGGTCAGACATAAATCACTAATAGGGAGATATAAGCTATCCTAACAAAGGCAGTTCAGTTGCACAAGAAATATTGGAGTAGTCACCTCCAAGAAGTAGTATGGGCCTATCGCACTACATGGAAAACCACAACAGGGTTTACCCCTTTTGAGTTGGTATATGGAAAAATAGCTGTGATACCGTTTGAGTTTGAACATAAGACTTTACGAACGACATTGCCACTAAACATTGATCTTACCAAGGCACAACATGATAGGATCCTGCAGCTTAACCAACTAGATGAGATAAGGAAGGCAGCCCTACAACACATAGAGTTGGTTCAGACACAGTGGAAAAAGTGGCATGATTCTCACATCCTTTCCAAACAGTTTTCTCTTGGTGACTGGGCTTTTTTGTATGACTCAAGATTCCAAGAAAACCAAGGTAATATTACAACACGTTGGCTTGGCCCTTATGAGATTATTCATGTTTATTCTAATAGAGTAGTTCATCTATCTACCATCAACCTTATACGTTTCAAGTTGATGGTGAATGGTCATAGGCTCCGCCTATACCATAAACCACAGAGAAAGGCCAATTTCCTATGGCAGTTTGAGATTTCTCCTGCAGCCGCTGAACCTCCTGCAACCACATAACCTCCTGCAGCTGAAGAACCTCCTCCTCCTACTGAAAAATTTCCTACAGCTGAAGGACCTCCTACAACCGAAGAACCTCTGCCAGATGAAAACTTTCCTGCAGCCGAAGGACCTCTTCCTACTGAGGGCATTCTTGTAGCCAACCAGAGTAATTATTTGCTCTAGTCATCTCTTTGAAAATTTCCCGCACACAGTCACAATAAATTTTTTGTTTCCCACGAAAATCTCTTTTCCATAATAAAAATGTCATTCCATCTGCTTTTTCATCATCTTTTTCTACCATCCACACATTCACGACACCTCATTATTGCGCCAGCTCAAATTTTTACTCTGCCAATGTCCGCAAATCTTTCCCGATTTGAGCATTTAACGGTATAATATTCCAAGGTATGCATTACTTTATTGCCTCAAATTTTTTTTTACTTCATTTAATATGATTATGACACATTGTAATTAATAAGAGTGATTCATCCATGATTCTACCGTACATTTCCATGCAAGTGAGGACACTTGTCATTTTTTTGTAGGGGACAGTAAATAGGGTTTTATGTATAATAAATGAAATATCCCATCAGCTCAAAAATTACGTCATTTCCAAATCAGCTGTCATAATTACCAATCTTTGTTGTTACTATTTTTTCTACCCAAATTGTACTGAGTCGTCATATCAAAAATTATGATTTGACAACCCTTGCGTGTAAACTGTCGAAACCAGCCCTATTTTTAACTCAAAATTTTAGCTTAACTTCACATCATTATTTTAAAATATTCTATTGTGTCTTGTCTACCTGGAAATACTAGAAAACTTTCATTCCAATTCTGGGCACATCAGAGAGATTTTCAGCAAAAACAGAGTAAAGAGTATCAGTGGAGTAAGGAGATTTTTGAGTTTCTCATACATTGTTGGAATGTCAAGCAATAGAATGGGTGCTTCTCCTATACAACATGAACGATTAAACCACATGGCATTGTTAGAAGACTAGGACATCATTCAGGTTTTTAACAGAGTAGGTTGGCTCACCTATTTTGTTAGGTTAAATGGGTATGACGAAGACACGACACTAGAATTTTTGAGAAGATACAACAATGAAGTAGCATATGTTAAGGGGTTGCGAATTGAAGCTTTGGAAGAATGAATTGCCTAAGTCTCCAGACTTCTATCTATAGGTGAAACATTTCCACATGGGTATGATGCATGAACAACTAGAGCAGAATTTGCATTGCTAGCAGACGCCCCAATGGATTACAGTGAATAAGGAGTAAAGCAAACATCTCTTCCAGGAAAATTTCCTTAGTTGGCCATTCATGTCATAAGGTACATTACCTGTGAGGGACATTTTTCCTTCTTGCATGTAGTTCACTTTAAATTGTTGAGCTATTTACGACATAACCATTTAGCAAATGTTCCAAATTTTCTTTACGCTCTTTTGAACCTAAGTGCTGAAGAGGTACGAAAGGGGCAATAGAACACAGTGACCCACCATTGTTTAATTAAACTATTGGTGGAAAGGTCACTGAAGGATGTCTCTCCGATGTCTGGGGACAAATTTATTTTGGCACCTCATGTTGAATTGCATAGAGAGGGGCCACAACCTGAGAATCAAGAAGAACATGGAAATAACCCTGATGAGGAAGAAGAATTTGGTGAACAAGATGAACCCTTGAGGAATTCTTCTCCTTTGGGAGTTAATGAGGAAAATGTGCCCTCTGGCCATCCAAACCCTACTTCAGGGAGAGGAGAAATTGAGGTTCCTATAGTTTATCGATAAAAGGATAAAAAGGGCAAGGGTATAAAAGTAAAAATTCCATAGTATATGAGTTGGGATATTCCTATGTCTACTATTTCTTATGCAGCCACACCTACCAAGAAAATAAAACTTTCACAGAAGCAACTTGTAGCCTCTTCTGATACTCCATTGCGTAGAAGTGTTCATTTGAACATGAGACAACCAGATGAAAAAAGCTCTCCTGTTACGGCTGATGATTCTCATGTCTCCTCAGAGGAACCCTTACAGGAACAACCGCAAACATGCAATCCTATTGCCGAGTGCCAGGGTATGATGGAAAAGGATCGTGAAGCCGTTGAGGCTATTCCAGAAGTAGAATGTGTAATAACGAAAGTAGCAGAGCCTAAAGTTGCCGAAAGAGAATCTTCTTCTCTAGAGGAAGGCAATCACAGGGAAAGGCCCCTTGTTCCAGAAAATGTGCCAATTTTTCCAAAGAAAGAGGAAGACCCACAAGCATTCAGGGCGGTCCCACACCGACAACCTGAGGAGGTAACTGTTCACTCTCTATCGGTTGACTATTTCAATGTAATGCGATATCAAAAATCGATGTGGGAACTGGAAAAGACAAAATTATGAAGGGAGATTGAAAGAAAACAACAAGAAATTGAATTTCTATAGAATAAGGTAAATAACATTACAGATATAATTCTAGAATTGTTGGAATTTAGACCACCACCACGGGTTTATGCCCTGTGCCTCAAGGAGTAGTTTTTTCTGTTTAAATTAATGAGAGTCCTTTAGGATGTTAGCTCAGGCATAGAAACCCCACATGAATTTGTGGCTGCATACAACACATCACCTGATTGTGTTCAAAATCTTCTATGTGAAATGTACATGCACAATTATGTTGTTCCTTTTGATACTGACTGGAACCCCCTTATTTTTATTGGTGATATACATTTGTCTGCCCTTGTTTCCTAGATTCAGAATGAAATAAATTATGTTGAGCAATTACATAAGTACAAAATCTTGGAAAAATCCATTTCATTGCCCCTACGTCCTGAAAGTCGGTCACCACAATGACTTTACTATGACTGGTTGCAAATTGTGTATGGATTTCATGATTCTGCATCGAGGAAATATATTTTGGAAATCTGTGAGGAAGTTTTCTCAGCATTTGAAAAATTGTCATTATCAGATGAGGATAGAGAAACTGAAGGGTTAAAATAGAGGTGGGAAAGACTTCCCCTGGCACTTAAGAAGGTAGAGCCACATAGTCTGATTAACTTGCAGGATATAATGCAACGTGTTAGTTGGTATATATGCTAGGGAAGAAAACCATGACTCGAGCGATGGTTGCCACTCACCTTCCAGCCTCCCCTACTTTTATGGCCATTATACAGATGCGTGGATGATGAAATAGATGAATAATAGGAACTAAGAAGACGGGTAAGGATGGAGCACACAAATGGGTTCTACTGGCGTGTTGGCACCTCCATGGTTGCAGAAACATAGGAAGGAGACCTCTAGGTTCTTGCCAAGATCTGGAATGTCTCAATGCCTGAGGGCCAGCACTAGTCTTCGTAGGGGGCAGAATGATAGGCCATTTTAATGGCATCTTTTATATACCTTAGAAGAACTTTTTCTAGGTCCTTTCTTATATTTTTTGCTATTATTCCCAAGACTTTATGCTCTAAAAATGTTATTATGTGGTAGTCAACCACTGAACCTATGCCATGGGTGTATGCTACTTAATGTGCTTTATCAGGATGAATATGCTCTGTTTTATTGCTATGAAATTCTGATCATGTTTTATGAATGAATTGACTGCTTGAGCAATAGATAATGTATGTACTTTGAATAAATGCTATGAATTATTTTATCCTAACGGTGTTAATGCAGTGCATCAAATTAGCAACTGTCATCTTGTTCAGGTGAGCACGTCTATGTGTTGGTTGCTTGACTCGGTCCTGCAACAGACGTGCACGGATGAAACATTGGTGTAATAGTGGTGGAAGGTTTCCAGATTGATCTAGGTGGAGATAGTTGAGCGAAGACTTGGTGAGTGCAATAATTTCCTTGATGAAATCTAGGAGAGAGTGGGAAGTTAGATCTGTTGTCTACGTAGTTCTTTCCTCTCTTCTTGATCGATTCTATTTCCTATTTTCTAGTTTTCCTTTTTGTTAGATAGTTGTAATAAAAGCTTCGCCTTTTCTTAGGGCATGTGAAGTTTAGTAGTTAGATTTCTTTCTCTTTAAATAAAGCCTAGCTCATGTGTGAGAAGAAGGGCAGTAGTATTATTATTATAGTTGCATTTTGTTATTGTTGTCGAAGAATTCCCATACTCTTTTATTCAAGTTAATGAGCAAATGAAGTTTTAAGTTCAATTCTGTGTAATTGAGTGTTCTGGGTACTCACCCAAGGGGGCACACTTGGTGAGGAATTTGTAGTTTAGATTCATTCTAGTTAGCTCGCTTTCCTGCATTTTTGTTATTCAATTCCTATGCTAAACAACTCCTGCAACCAAAGCCACAGGACAACTACCTCTTCCTGCGGCTGAGCAACATAGTAACTAAGGCATTATAGTTGTTTGCGTGCACTCTTTCATCCTGCTAGTAGCATTCATTTCCATCATTTATTTTCAAGCATCTACTTTCATAGCAATAGTTTAGATTTCCTTTAAGTATTTATTTCATGCAGTGATAGTATAGTTTCCTTTTGAAAGCATTTATTTCCTACAGCCATAGAGTAGTTCCTTTCCAACATTTATTTCCTGCAGCAATTGTAGAATGATTGGTTGAGAAAGTGCTTGGTGCATATATTTTGCTGGCCCATTTCAAGTAACACGTCCCTGGGCTTGACATATTAAATGAGTTTATTATAAAGTGGATGAAGTGCTTAGTTGGATGTCCAATCCCTGAGTTAAAAGATTATGCCTAGTTTCTAAGCCTTTATAACAAGTGATAATCTTTCTTGGTGGTCCATCCTATCCTTTTTGTGGTTCACAGTGAGATACACACATCTCATTGGGCAAGGTAATCACACCCTCTCTCTTTTTCTCTTTGACTGGTGATGTCTCTCTTATCATGATCTTAGGGTTGATAAAGACTTAAGTCCATGGGGGCTTGAGGATTCCTTTGTCCCTTTTGATTTTAATAAGATTATCTTTTCTTCATGATCTCCTTTACCATGAGTTTGCATCAAGTCCATACTCTTGCTAAAGTGGGGGCTAAATGTATAGTCAGAAAATGGAAGCACTTCCATTGTAGACTATTTTATCCTTCCAATTATGTATTTTGGGATCATGTCAAGTGCCTTGAATGGGTCTTTGACTTGGATCTGGCTTTTTCCCCTGTTCTGCCCCATTTCCCACTTTTTCCAGCCTGTTTTTGGCACCTTGATTTGCAGATTTGAAGTTCTTGACTTCAGGGTCAAGGTCAACCTCAACCCTGACCTAGGTCAAGGCTGACCTTGACCTCAACCTAGGTCAAAATTGACCTTTTTCTGATGCAAGGTCCAGATTTCAAGTTTCTGGGGTTTCCGGATGTCGGGCTTCGAAAATATTTAATTCCCGCTTCCGGGCTGGCTGTTTCGGTCTTCAGAACAAAAATTATTAAATTATATTTAATATAGGTCCTCTTCTAGGGGTATATGTCTAATTGGAATTTAATTCTTGTATGTAGGCCTCTCTAGAAGATTGTGCCCTAGATTCATATATAAGGAAGATTTCACCTCTCATTTTCTCTAACCATGATCATCAACTATCAAAGTCTCAAGAGGTAAGATCTAAGTTCAAGTTAAGAAGCAAGATTTGAAGCAAGAATCTATTGAAGCAATCATCTAGTCTCAAGAATTCAAGCATTCAAGGACTCAAGCATTAAATCATTCAATTCATCAAGGAGATCCATTGGTAGCCATTGAAGGATTCAAGCTCTATGGAGCCCTCTTGTTGAAGATTTATCCATCCACATCCTCCAAGCCTCTTCCTATTCCAATATCCATTAAAGATTGGTGTTGAAGATCTTTAAGAAACTGATTTGAGACATCCTACATTCTACATTCTACATTCATTTGGAGCATACATACTTATGGATCCAAGGATTCGAATCCTCCACAAGGGTTTCTATACAAGCAAGGTGAATTCGTTTATTTACTTTGTTACTTATGCAATTTCAATTATATTTTAAGGTTAATTCCAAAACTAGGGTTTGACCAAGGAAAACCCCTCCCCCCAACAAACAATTTATTTTTCTTGTAGGTACAGGTTTGGAACAAAAAATTGGAGTGCAGATTTGGATACCCTTTTCAGAAACTATCAGGATCCGGAAACAGATTTCCTGTTGGAGAATTTTTAGGTCGATTCTGCCCTAGGTCAGAATCAGAGGTCGATTCTGCCCTAGGTCAGATTTGGAAATCTTGGGTCAATGGTGACATTGACTTGAGGGTCAAAATAAAAAATGTGTCAGATCAGAAAAATATTTGTGGGTTTTGTTCATCTTTGCATTTCTATTCCAGATCCGGTCTCAGATTTTTCAGAAACTGAGTGCAGACCCCTAAAAACAACATTCTTTAGATATGTAACATTTCAAGGTTAGTACTTTTCTCCTATACATTTCAATTAAAGTTCTTAATCTTTCTAGATCTATCACACATTCTTTCCTATAAATGGAATTTAAGATCTTCCTCTTTACTCTCATTTCCAATCGATTGATTCATTTATGTATTGATCCTTCCTTTGGGGTTAATCAATTTGGATCCTTCCTTTGTGTATTTGAGGATAAAAGGAACAACTTATTTATCCCTCACATTTCATTCTAATTTCCAATGTAACAACATCCATCTTATCTTACATTAGGTCATCATCTCTATTTCTTATCTTACATTTTGGTGACCTCTATTTTATATATTATAGAAAGGAATCAAAATTGCTTAAGTTCTAGAGGCAATTTCTCATCAACGATTTATCAATGATATACTACTAATGAGAGAAGTCTCACTTAGAGAATTTTGATGTATGAAAGCCACTTTGGATAAACATTATGAAGTTTGAGGGGAAATGATTGATTCACATAAGTCAGAGGTTTTTAAATTCTTTAATACTAAGCTAGAGAAATAAAGAGAGATTTGTAAGATCCTGAATGTCAAGATGGGAAAATTGCCTGGAAGATTTTTAAGTTTACCCATTGTTTTTAGGTGCCAAGCCCATAATTCCATAATTACTAAACCATACTATCATTTGAATCATTTCAAGGAAAATATTGAAAATACAATTAAGAAGTTACTTTCTGTGGGACATATTATACCGAGCTCCAACCCATTTTCTTGTTTAGTGGTCCTAGTGAAGAAGAAGGATGGTACAATACATATGGGTATTTATTATAGTACATTAAACAAAAAAACCATAAAGAAAAGTAACATATTGTCCCCATTGATGAGTCACTCGACGATTTACAAGGATCCATATACTTAAATTCAAGATTAATCTTTGATTAGGATATCACCAAATCTATGTCTGTGACGAGGACATACACAAAATAACATTTTGATGTCATTATAGACACTACAAATTTTTAGTGATACCTTTTGGTCTCACTCTAGCACACCTGCTAAATTTTAGTCATGTATAAATTATATTTTCATAGACAGTTACTAAAGTTTGTATTGGCATTCTTTGATGATATTCTGATATACAACAAATTATGGGAGGAACACCTTTACCATCTTGATGAGGTTTTGAGAATTATGGAGGCATAGTTGTTATTTTCTAAGACATCCAAATGTGAGTTTGGATTGACAAAGATCTTATATTTAGGGCATGTGATAGGGGCTAATGGTGTTAAGGTGAACCAAGAAAAGATACATGCAATTATTGATTGACCACCACCTAGGATGTTTCAGACTTGGGGGATTCCTTGGACTTAATTCCTATTACATTAGATTTGTCAAGGGATACTCACAACTTGTAGCTCCACTTACAAACCTTACACAAAAGGGCACATTTAATTGGTCAGATGATGCACATGACACATTTGATAGGATTAAGGAGGTTACAAGCACTTTCTCCTATTAGCTCTTCCCAATTTCTCTCTGTCATTTGTGATAGAGTGTGATGCATCAGGTGACGGAATTGGTGTGATACTTATGAAAAACATATATCCCATTGTCTACAAGAGTAGGAAGCTTAGAGATAATGAGAAATTATATTATACCTATGATATGGAGATGCTTTTCATCATGGATGTGCTGGAAAAGTTCAGACAATATTTGGTAGGTGGGAAATTTGTGGTGAAAACAAATCAAAATAGTTCGAGGAACTTATTAGAGTAGAAGGAGTTAAATGAACAAAAAAAAAAGTAGGTCAGTAAAATTCATGCTTATGATTTTGATATTTAATATGTCAAGGGTAAGGAGACTTAATGTTTCTATAATTTTCTCTATATATTTGAGATTTCAGTTGATTGGAAGTCTCAACTTTCAGTTGAGTATTCCAAGTTCATATCTTTGAGTGAGCTCATGGACAACAAGATTCAGGATGAAAGATACAAGGTGATTGATGATGTTATTTACTATAAGGACATGATATATTTTGTACCTAAGTATAAAATTAAGGATAAAATTATGAGAGTTGTTCATGACATCCCATTAGCAGGACATCTAGGATACTTCAAGGTTTACAGGTAGATTAAATAGAGATTTTCATGGAGGGATCTCAAGAATGATGTCCTTAGGCATGTTTGAGAGTGTTTGACTTGTCAACAAAACACTTCTGAGCATACTTTCCCAACAGGTTTATTATAGGCATTATCAATTCCAAAGAAAAAGTGGGAGAGTGTGTCTATGGATTATATTACATGTCTACCTAGAGTCCAGAGTAAGGATTGCATTTTTGGATTGGTTGAGAGGTTAACAAAATTTGTGCACTTCTTTTCTATTGCAACCAATTACACACCATCTCAAGTAATAGAGATATTCTTCTAATAGGTATTTAGATTACATGAATTGCCAAAAACTATTGTTAGTGATCAAGATATCAAGTTTATTAGCATTTTCTAGTAGGTTCTATTAAAAATAGTTGGTACAAAGTTAGCCTCGAGAACTAGTTACCACCCATAGGCAGATGGATAGAGTAAGATTGTAAATAAGCAGGTGTAAGGTTATCTTTATAATTATGTTGTGGGTCAACTAAAGGCGTGGGCCAGGTAGTTGTATTTAGGAGAGTATTGGTATAATACCATACATCATATGTCTATTGATATGTCACCATTTTGGGATTTGTATGGTTATGACCCATTGTCTTTCATAGAATTATCTTTTGATGATAGCTTCAAAGAGTACCTCAAGCTAGAAATTGGTTACAAAATCATAAGGATATCTTAGAGCCCTCAGGGATAATATTTAACAGGCTTAGAATCAACATAAATTATATGCCGACCGACATAGGATAGAGAGATCTTTTGAGGTAGGTGATATGGTATTCTTATGACTTCATCCATAGAGACAGAGTGCATTGAAGAGGAGTGACAATGGAAATCTTAAGCCGAGAACCTACAAACCGTACAAGATTCTGAGAAGGATTGGATAGGTTGCATATGAGCTTGAATTGCCCTCGGATAGAAAGACTTACAATTTTTTTCATGTCTCATGTCTCAATAAGGAAATTAGGTAGTATGTTGTACCTACTCACGATTTATCACCTTTAGATGATGAAGGAAAATTGGTATTGGTTCTTGCAGATATTTTTGAGGTGAGAGAAAGGAAGATGAGAAGCTGCGTTTAGAGAATATTTGGTGCATTAGAGGGAATTTCCATTATTGGATGCCACTTGGAAAGGTGCAAACATTTTGCAACATCCAATATTAAAATTTCTCGAGGGAAAAAAATCCCAAGAAATGAGGATTGCAATGCTCCCTTCTCTTTAGTGATCATACGAGAGTTTTTAGCCTATTTTACCACATCTTGATAGGCTAATTAGAGACATAAGAGATGATATGTTGGTCACATCATTTATATTGGTGGAGAAATAAAGAAATGAGATATTAATTTATGGGGTTTTATATATTATTAAAGTTACTTTATGTTATAAAATAGTATTGTTAAAGTAAAGTGACTTTATAACTGAGGAAATAAAGTTAAGTGAGTTTAATCCCACATTGAGTGTGAAGGTTCACCTTCAGTTTGAGAAGTCTTTATAAAGGGGCCTCAACCTTCTCTAATGAACTATGTTATGTGATTATCTTCTATTCAATTTTTATCCACAGTTTCTGGTGTGACAATGACTATTATTTCTGAGGACAAAATCCCTAAGGAATTCATAGGTAGGATGAAAACCCAACCCTACATGAGAGGTGGATTCAATCAGAGTCCACTAGTGAACTTACTTGCAGAAGTTTTGGATTCAATAATAGGAGCATAATGCAGATTGGATGATTCATAAGGTTTTCTAGATGCTCTATGTCATCTTACAAAATATACAAGAAGATTCTCATAGGCCATTCTAAGCTCATAGAAGACCCCTGAGACAAAAGGGTTGGAGGCATATTGGGTTGCATCAACATGTGATTTCAAGTTGAAGGAATATCAAGGTCATAACCTCTTTGAATTTGTTTTCATTTATTGCTAAGTATAAATGTATCTATGTGTGGCCATGCACAACATTGTGCAGTTGGTTGGGAAGCTACAAAAATCATGGCACAAGCTTGGGATGTGATCACACCTATTCAAGGAAAATGTCTTGAGTATTAAAGTCGTCATTTATTAACATACAATAATGAAATTTTTTATAGCAAGGGTAGAATTATCATTAAATAATCTCAACATTTAATGAGACACGAAAATATCTAGGTATGAAAAGAGTTCTCCGAGCAAGGGTTAATTTTCAAGGGAAAGATTGAAAGCACACAACCAAGATGGGACGTCAGTTGTGATTACCAGGTGCAAATATGAACACTTACCATTTCTTCTAATATGTATCGTTTCATATCTTTGCATGTGCAATTTGTGATGGAGACATCATGTATATGATAATCTTTAATTGAAGAAGTTAATTTTGGGTTTTGGTATCAGTTGTGTCATTATTATAATATTTGATTTGTGTGTTACCAACTCATGATATACACGTTATATATATATAATCAAGTCAAAATTTTCAACAAAGAACTAAGATTTATTTATGAACTAAAGGACATCTACAAAACGTTTGATAGATTTACTCTCATAAATAGTAATAATTTTTTAATGTCATATTCATCCAAGTGTTTGTCCAAATGCTCATTTTATGAACTCGTGATTTGTGATGAATTTGGGAGTCAGTTTTAGTAAGTATTTTTATAGTGTGGGCCAAGAAAGTTTTAGATTATCTCGTAATTGATGAACTTGAAGGGTTTTCCAAGTGGAAGTGGAAAGAAAGGGATGATTTGGGATTGTCAAGTGATGATAAAACTGAAGTCAAAGGAGTTATGGAAAGTAGAAAGTTTCTTCTTTTAGGGGACAATGATGAATTAATTTGGTGTGGATTTAAATGAGGTGAATATTTTGCCAAAATTGGTTACAAGTTGCTGGAATCAACTATTTCCAAGGAGTGGCCAATCCATCTTTTCTAGAACAAATATTACTTACCAAATGAAAGTACATTTGCATGGTTGGAGCTAAGAAAAGGATTTTGATGGGGGATAAGTTGATGAGATATTATTTTTGTGGACCCTTTGCTTGCGTTCTTTGTGACGAAGTTGAGGAATATTTAGATCATCTACTTTTGCATTGTAAGTATTCTTCCAAATATTAGTATTAAACATTAAAGAAGTTGAATATGACCACTGCCTTTCCTCAATCTATCAAGGAGATTTTTCAAAGCTAGAAAGTAGTGTCTTTGAAATAATCCTTTTCACATATATAGAAAATCTGCTCATCATCCATAATATGGGAAATTCAGAAGTAAATATATGCATATATTTCAAGGGAAGGTAGAAAAGGTGGAGATACTTTGCTCTTGAATTGAAAAATCTATTTCAAAGCTTGTGAATATTTCCATGGCAAACCAAAACCTAGTGAATTTTCCTTTTTTTCTTTCAGATGGCTTTCTCTAAAGGCAACAAACTCTTCTTAAAATATTGCCCACTAATAGGCTTCCTAGGGTTCATCCTTCTTTCAATGATAGAACAAAAGTGAAGTGGGAAAATCCAAAGAGAGTTGTTAGTAATAACTAAGAGGGGGGGGGGGGGGGGGGGGGGTGAATCAATGGCCTCAAAAATTTATCCAATTTAATCCACCAATCAATACTTCTCCAATTATTAAGTGCCTACAAGATGCATGCCTTTGAAATACTTGAAACAAATAACTGTCTGTCGGTTTACCTTGTCTATCCTTATTCTCCTTGATAACCGATAAGTAGTAAACTGTATTTACCGATACTCAGTAAATATGAAAAGTATACCAATCAATCCATAAATGCATATGTGAAATGTAAAACACTAAAGTAATAAACCACACACACATAACACAAGGATTTTAACATGGAAACCCTATTAAGGGAAAAACCACTGGGATCGGTACCCCAAATTTTCACTCTTCTGAAGTGAGCCCTGTTAGGAGCCAACCCTGTTAAAGGTTACAAA